>CM032448.1:112171559-112413902 GCA_019049505.1 Pachyrhynchus sulphureomaculatus | reverse complement strand
ACGGCATTCACTGTACTTGGTACCCTGAATTGTTAGGTACTCTACGTGCCTATGGCATTTCTGTTTAGGGCTCTTATTCTTCCTCAGAGAGCGTTCTTTACGAGTGGCAGTAGACGGATTTCTTTTTAAGACCTTCACTATCAACGCAGGCTTCATACTATCTCGTACTCCCTTTCTCATACAACACGCCAATAGCGTTTTAGGGATATCCCTGCAGCACCTGTGCTATGTTCATAAAAAATATGGTGAATAAATAATTATGTTTAAAATTTGTTCATTATCGCAACCAAAAATCTGGAAAAATTCCGATAATACCATTGAAACCATGCAATATTTGACCACTCCCCCATTCGAACTGAAAGTAACGAAAAAATAACTTAATTTTCAGGTCCCTCGACTCCGCAAACACCACAAAAAACCCATATATAGGAACCCAGATTCCAAAAATTCAGAAAAGGTTATATATAACACATGGGCTGAAAAGTCCCGGGCCTAACACATAGATGGCGCTAGTTTTATTGCAGTCACCTTTTTTTCAGTTAATACTAACCTTCAAAAGACAGCTGTTAAAATTTCATGATATTCTATTCATTAGTTTGTGGAGTTATTGTGCTAAGAGTGACGCTACTTTTGTTATTTTCAAAACAATGGATCAAAAACAATTTCGTGTTTTTAATTTTACACTGCTTCTTGATGGGAAAAAATACCGTTCAAGCGAAGCAATGGCTTGAAAAGTGTTATGGGGACTCCGCTCCATCAGAAACAACAATAAAACGTTGGTTTGCTGACTTCAAACGTGGGTCGTAGAGACACCGATGATGCAGAACGCAGTGGACGTCCAAATGAGGCGGTAACACCAGAAAACATCAAAAAAATCCATAAAATCGTTTTGAATGATCGAAAAGTGAAGTTGCGTGAGTTAGCTGACATCGTAAAGATATCAAAAGAACGTGTTGGCTTTATATTGCATGAGCATTTGACTATGAGAAAGCTCTGTTCAAAGTGGGTGCCGCGTTTTGCTCACTGTTGATCAAAAACAAGAACGTGTTGATGATTCTGAGCAGTGTTTGGCCATGTTTAAAACGTAACAAACCGGAATTTTTGCGTCGATATGTGACAATGGATGAAACATGGATCCATCACTTCACTCCGGAATCAAAACGATCGTCATCTGAGTGGACAGCAACTGGTGAACCTCGTCCACACACAATCGGCTGGAAAGGTTATGGCTTCGGTATTTTGGGATGTGCGTGGTGTAATATTCATCGACTATCTTGAGAAAGAAAATACCATCAACAGTGAATATTATATAGCGTTATTGGAGCGTTTGAAGGCCGAAATTGCAAAGAAACGACCGCATATGGCAAAGAAAAAAATTTTGTTTCATCAAGACAACGCACCGTGTCACAAGTCAATCAAAAACAATGGCAAAACTACATGAATTGAACTTCGAATTGCTCCCACATCCACCGTATTCGCCAGATTTGGCTCCCAGCGACTACTGGCTGTTCGCAGACCTGAAAAAAATGCTCGCCGGTAAGAAATTTCGCACGAATGAAGAGGTTATCGCTGAAACTGAGGCCTATTTTGAGGCAAAAGATAAATCGTTCTACAAAAGTGGTATTGAAATGTTAGAGCGGCGCTGGAATGATTGCGTTGCTCTTGATGGAGATTACGTTGATGAATAAAGCTAATTTTGAACCAAAAAAACCGTGTTTTCTTTGTTAGGCCCGGGACTTTTCAGCCCATGTGTTATATATTTTTTTTTATGGGTCTGGCACACGTGCTACAGGGAAGTCCCTAAAGCCCTACAGGAGCGACACGTGTGCGGAGAAAGCGAAAGCGATTCACGTTGTTCTTGAGTCGCTGTAGATTGTATTCGGTGGGAAACACAGTCCTGGGCAAATTATTTCAAAGGGATGATGTTCTCCATATAAAAGACTGCTTGAAAAGCGTTGTACGAGAAGTAACAAGCTGAACCTCATACGGATGTGAAGAATTAGCGCGACGTGTACTTCTAACATGCACCTCTCTGGGAGGAATTAAGCGGGCCACATCCTTCGAACACTTTCCATGAAAGTACTTGTAGAATAGGCTCAAGTCGCCAACCGTTCTTCGATGTTCCAGTGAATCAAGGCCGACGGTCAGTTCCGGGTCTCCAATCAGACGAACAGCTCTTCTCTGAATAGAATCCAACAAATGCAGTGTATGTTTGGAAGCGGAGCTCCAAACATGGGAGCAGTATTCCATAGTTGGTCGAATTTGAGCTTTGTAGAGAATTAACAGTTGTTGTGGAGTGTAAAGCTTTCTGGTTCGAAATAATATTCCCAACTTTTGAGAAGCTCTCCTTGTTCCATGTTCATGCCAGGACATTTTTGCTCCCAAATTAACGCCCAACAAATTGAGTGACGATGTTAGAGGAATGGAGTGCCCCGACATAACTATGTCGGGTTTAGCAACGTTAACTTTTTTTAGAAAAAACTGCCGCCTGGGTTTTTTTTAGCGTTAAATTCGACTTGGTTACTGTCACCCCAAGATAGAATTTCTTCCAGGTCTTTGTTAAGTTGAATGACTTCCTGCTGTCTGCGGATATTCGTCTGAGTAGCCGAGGTCCGAGCATTCAAAGTGAATGAAGAGATAAGGGTACTGTCATCTGCAAAGCTATAGATTGGATTCTCGGTCTTTTCCAGCAGATCGTTAATGTAAATGAGAAAGAGAGTAGGGGACAGTATGGAGCCTTGGGGTACACCGGCGTTGATAGTGAAGGTGTTAGAAAGAAAGCCGTCGACTGCCACTCGTAAAGAACGCTCTCTGAGGAAACATGAGAGCCACAAACAGAACTTTTCCGACATACCATAAGAACGTATCTTAGCCAAGGCATTCGACCGTGCCAAACACGGTCGAATGCCTTGGATATGTCAAGAGCAACCGCTCGAGATTCTCCAAAGTGTTCAATTGCATTGTTCCAAACATGTGTTACATAAGTCAGAAGATCTCCTGTTGATCTATTTTTACGAAAGCCATATTGGTGATCGCTAATAATGTTGAATCCTTCAAGATATTTTAGAAGATGCTGATTGATAGCCTTTTCCATGACTTTCGATATTATTGAAAGCAGTGCGATTGGTCGGTAGTTATTTGGCAAGGTCTTCTTGCCTTTTTTAGGTATCGGCTGAACTGTAGCACATTTCCAGCAGGAAGGAAATATTCCCTTTCTGTAGGATAGGTTGAAAAGTCTACAGAAAACTGGTGTTAGTTCCCTCGCACAGATTTTAAGAACTATGGCAGGTATTCCGTCAGCGCCAGATGCCTTTTTGGTGTCTAGCTTCATCAGAATACGCTTTATGATACGCTGTCTGAAGACAACGTCGGGCATCCTTGACTGCACTATGGGAATAGTAGGTGGTATTTTTCCTTGGAAATCGACAGTAGAATGTGAAGCAAAGAGTTCAGCCAACAAGTTCGCTTTCTCAACACGTTGCAATAGAATTATCTGGCCGTGTGAGTGGTGGTATGGTATGATACGATAATAAGGAAGCAGCCCCCTCTAATCGCCTGCCCCACTCCTTTCGCCCCTTATATGTTTTATTATAAATATTTACGCATAAAATCTGGTTAGTATTCAACAAAAAAAAACAGGAAAAACTCTATGTTACTATTAAAACCTTTTAAAATTAATCGACCACCATTTTTCACCTCTTGGCTTAAAACAATATCATTTAAAAACTTTAGTGTTCCGTACGTTGATTGCTTCTGAAATAAAAATTTTTGCTATGAAGATATAAAATGATCAGTGACTTGACAAAATACACCCTAAATGAGTTTTCAACAAAGTTTGTTTCCGATCTTTACTGAAAACTGATGACCTTGATTTTTTTTTTATATACCAGATAAATTATTGAAGGTAATGTACCTGTGATAACTTTCGTTCAATCTACACCCCGTGGAGAATATTCCAGAATTTTTTTTCAAAATTTTCGGATCAGTAATTCTCGAGATAGACAGCGATTTTTCGCGATTTTTTCAAAATAATACAAAGAAAAGTGTGGGCATGTAAGAGATTATATATATTTTTAAAATCGTGTTTTTAAAAGCTTTCTTTTGACACCCCACTCGATGACCTAGTAAAATTTTTTTTTTCACTTCCGATTTCACCCTCCAAAATTAACCCCTTAAGTCAAAATATAACTTTCAAAACTACACGGCTCTGATGAGGCCATCAATTTCTATATTAGTACCAAATTTCAACTTTCTACGTCAAGTAGTTTCGGAGAAAATCGGGTGTGAGAGAGAGACAGACAGACACCGAAGTGATCTTATAAGTGTTCTGTACGGAACACTAATAAGCAACCTTCAGGCAGACCGACGGAAATGAGTCGTTATATTGTTCGTTATCTAGAAACCCTAACATGTGAAAAAAGCAAAAATCTCTTGCTTTCCTTGAACAAGAATAGTAAAAAAAATACTTTTTCGGAGCAGCATTGTGTCTATTTTACTGCTCTATCCGGTTTTTGCTGCTATAATTTTTATTTAATAATCTGATTGCTCCTTTTGTGGCTTTTGGTAAATTATTTACGATATTTTCGTAGATTTTCTGCAATTATATTCCGTTCGTTGTATCCAAAAATTTTACATCTAATCTGAGGTGACATGTAGTCTCGAGGATCGATATCTAAATTGTAATTTTCAGCTGAGTTTGTTTCGTTTTTATCAAATTTCTGAATTGTTGCAACTCTATTTCTGTTATTTTTAGTGCAGTGTTGATATCTAAATAAATTAAGTTCCAACTGACATTAAAAGTTTGGGCCTTAGATAATGAACTTTTTGTTATTAAATTTGCTCCCACAATTAATCGTGTACTTTAACTACACAATATACTTTTTTCATTTACCACAAAAGTTGTTACTTTTACTTTAGTTTACTTTTCCAATTAATTCTGTGTGCTTTCATAAATAAACAACTTCTTGTTATAATTTAAACTTTATTTAGGCAGGCACTTATATTGAAACTTCTCACTATTGGAGTTTGTTTGCTTTGGTATTAAATTTCTTGAATTTGTCATCAACAAATTTAAAAAATAATTTGTGTCGTGTCGTGATGGACATTTTAAATTCTTTCTTTTGTGCATAAAAGCTTTGGATCACATTTTTTAAATGTTAAAGGCTATTATTATTTAAATAATATAAATATTTAGAAGAAAACTGCAGTCGAAAGTTTGTCCTTTCGGGATCTTAACATTAGTGACCATACTTTTGCAATTTTAAATATTCTTTTTCTCATCATTCCACATTCTCAATTTTTTTTTATGAGTCTAGCACACATGCTGCAGGGAAGAAGTCCCTAAGGCGCTACAGGAGCGACACGTGTACGGAAAAAGCGATTCACATTGTTCTTTAATCGCTGTAAATTGTACTCGGTGGGAAACACAGTCCTGGGCAAATTATTCCAAAGGGATGATGTTCTCCATATAAAAGATTGCTTGAAAAGAGTTGTACGAGGAGTAACAAGCTGACCCCCATACGGATGTGAAGTATTAGCGGGACGTGTACTTCTAACATGCACCGCTCTGAGAGGAATTAAGCGGGCCACATCCTTCGAACACTTTCCATGAAAATACTTGTAGAATAGGCTCAAGTCGCCAACCGTTCTTCGATGTTCCAGCGATTCAAGGCCGCCGGTCAGTTCCGGGTCTCCAATCAGACGAATAGCTCTTCTCTGAACAGAATCCAACAAATGCAGTGTATGTTTGGGAGCGGAGCCCCAAACATGGGAGCAGTATTCCATAGTTGGTCGAATTTGAGCCTTGTAAAGAATTAACAGTTGTTGTGGAGTGTAAAGCTTTCTGGTTCGAAATAATATTCCCAACTTTTGAGAAGCTCTCCTTGCTATGCCTGCAACATGTTCATGCCAGGACATATTTGCTCCCAAATTAACGCCCAACAAATTAAGTGACGATGTTAGAGGAATGGAGTGCCCCGACATAACTATGTTGGGTTCAGCAACGTTAACTTTTTTAGCAAAAAATGCCGCCTGGGTATTTGTAGCGTCAAATTCCACTTGGTTACTGTCACCCCAAGATAAAATTTCTTCCAGGTCTTTGTTAAGTTGAATGACTTCCTGCTGTCTGCGGATATTTGTCTGAGTAGCCGCTGTCCGAGCATTCAAAGTGAATGAAGAGATAAGCGTACAGTCATCTGCAGAGCTGTAGATTGGATTCTCGGTCTTTTCCAGCAGATCGGTAATGTAAATTAGAAAAAGAGTAGGAGACAGTATGGAGCCTTGAGGTACACCGGCGTTGATAGTGAGGGTGTTAGAAAGAAATCCGTCGACTGCCACTCGTAAAGAACGCGCTATATTTTGTATGTCTATACAATATTGTCAATTTTTTCTCTATATATTGGAGTTTTACCGCTAATGTGCGCCCTCTTCTCATTTCTGATATTTCAACCATTCGTTTAGTTTCGAATTGAGTTGTATTCTTCAATACAAGTCTTATTCTGATCTTGTAAATTCGCTTTAAGTTTTGTGTGTTTGTTTCACCATATTACATCGTCTACCGCTGGTCTTCCACATTTACGGCTTAGTTTGTCCTCCCTGGTTCACTACAAAATGGAATAGATTTTTTTCTACTTAAAATTATTACATTAAAAACCTTATCTGTTTAAAATCTCCGTCTTTGTTTCACCATACTTTATACCTAGGTCATCAGAGTAGCTCCAATTATTAGTTAAACTTTAGTAAGCTCTTTTCATCTCAAATATTATATTCTCATCACATATCTATTCAAGACGTTATTTACACAATCAATTGATATATGGCGAATGAATTAAAAGCTTACACCTATGGGTTATAATATTGTTAATTAAAGTTAAAACAAGTGTTTATACTTCCACATTCCAAAAGTATCGGGTATAGGGGTAGCGAAGTCAATTTACCAAATTTAAATGAAAACTTTTAGGTGAAATCACTAAGCTTTAGAATTTTTTTCAGTTATTTTTTGATAGGTTCATATAAACAGAAAACTATTGATCAAATCTTACGACAAACGGTAAATAATCTCCTATCAATTATGTGTCTTTCGTATATCCAAATCCAGGTTAAAATCAATTAGTGTCACTTGAACACCCTTGTTAACTTATAATGTGAATTTTACATTCCCTACATTTGTTGGTGAAACTAGCTACAATGGAATAAGGCGCTTTGCTGTTTAGTTATGGAGGATATTGCTATCTAAACTTTTTCTTAAATCGTAGTTAATCCTTTTAATTTTTCTGTCGAAACAAGAATTACCTTGTGGTAGAAAAAAATAGCTTTTCAATTAGAAGTTTTGGTTTGCTAGGCGAATTTAAGCCTCATCATATTTGGGAAAATATACAGATAACAAAAATAAAATTTATTTAAATGGAATTGGTATAACTGGAAAATAAAGATGTGTACTGCCCATTTATTGTCTACGTTCTTAAAGAACCCTATATATGAAGAGCCTTATTTAGAGCAAAATACTAACTTATTTCATCCTGGAGAAAGACCACAATATACCTTTTTCAAGCTTTTTAGAATAAAAAAAATGAAAACTTTTCCAATTTTTCATGTTGAATCAGAATTGAAATGGTTCTTTTTCAGAGAATGATTAACCAACCTGAATTCAAAATATTGAACTATTAAAAGAGGAAGTCAAATTATGTACTAAAAATATTGAGAACAGAGGATATGTTACTCTTGTTATGGAGATTTAACAGTTAGAAAATAAGGAAAGTAGTAAAATTGAAACCTTAAAAGATATAATATTTAAAAAAATGTAGCGACCCAGGAAAAAAAAATAAGAAACTGTGGAAATTCATTTACCAGTTTCGAAAATTTAAAAACGATAATAATAGCAATGAATGACGATAATAGGGCAACAAGTAATCCAACTGCAATAAGAAATAAATTAGGTAATCGTTACTCTAATATAATATTTCAATCTTAGCAAGAATTCATTACTTGCATTACTTTACCACGTAATGAACTAGATCTGAATTTTAACGAACTGTACTGTGATAATTGTAAACACAAGTAGTTAGATGTTTCTGATACCATAGATCAGGGGTGCTCAAACTTGAACTGCTGGCGATCTACCTTAATATTGTTAGACTACGATCGATCGACTCTGAGAGGCTGCAAGTAAGTGTGATGCAGGATTGTCGTCTAGGTAGGGTGTATCGTGGCGTAGATATTAGTTTTCCGCACAATATGCATTTTTTTAGTCAAGGTAAGTGTAGGTCTTCTCTAAAATATCAATGAAAAAACTCAAAATTGCGAGTTTATTGGTTCTAGTGTCTAAACTTAACTAAAGAGTGACTTTGGATGTTGAAGCGTGGTACTGCATGTCCTCAGCATACTTTTCATAAGCTGTGGCTTTGAGATGTATATCTGATATAATCTGCACTAACTAATTTTCAACAGAACATGGGTCCATGTTAAACTGACTTGCTATTTCAGTTCAGCTAATGTTTTTACACGAAAAAGGATAACTCATAAATGATGCGATATTTGCCAACTTACTGAAATCATAAAAACGTATTTCGAATTGGCCCAAAATATTTGATAATTCTGCCTCACAAATATCATAATTCAACTGAGGAATCCTTGCTTTCAAAGACAGAAAATTTTTCAGATCCTTTCTTTTCAGTTGATCTATCATAAGTTGCAATTTACTATTGAATGCGTTTATTGCGTTCATCATCTCAATAATAGTTTTTCCTTTAACTTGAAGTTCCAAATTAATGGTGTTTAAATGCATTGTGATGTCTGTCAAAAATGCCAAAACAGTCAGCCATTTTCCGTTTTTCAGCATCTGAGTGTCATCACCTCTTTCGTCCAGAAAAGCTGTTATTTCGGGCAATAATTCTTGAAACCTTTCTAGGAATTTTGCGACTCAACCACCTGACGTCCGTGTGAAGAACTAAATCAGTGTGTGCAGCTGACTCACTATCTTCCAACTGCAATTTAAAGAACCGTCGTTGCAAGATACGTACACGGATAGAATTCACAATTTTTATTGCAATGCTAATAATCTCCTCCATGTTTAGAACTTTTGAACACAAAACTTGTTGATGTATAATGCAATGGAAGGAGAAAAATGAACGGAAATCATCATTAGCTCGACACAATGCCACAAAACCGTTTTCGTTTCCAGTCATTGCTGGTGCTCCATCGGTTGTAATGCACACTAGTTTATATATTGGTAGCTTGTAGTTTGTTACATAATTGAAGGAAACGTCATATATATCTTCGCCACGGGTCTTTCCTTTCAGAGGAATCATTGTCAAAAACTCTTCCTTAGCCGACATGTCATTGAATACCATTCGAATAAAAAATACACAGCTGGGCAGTGTCTGTCATATTGGTGGATTCGTCGAACTGTAAAGAAAAGTATGTATGTACATTCCATGATATCATGTTTTAGTTTATCTGCCATGTCCTGACTCATGACTTCAACACGCCTTGTGACAGTCGGACGAGATAACTGAAGTTCTCTAATAGCAGACATAATCTCTGTTTTATTTTTAAAATCTCCAAATAAAGTCTCGCCCGCTTCAATAAATGCTTCCTTCACAACCAATCCATCATCAAATGGTTTCTTGTGTTTCGCCAATATATGAGATATTTTAAATGATGGGATCGTTGCAGCTTTTGATTGTTTGGCTCGTCTTGTGAACATGGTTTGTTCTTTTTTCAAACAAGTTATCAAATCACGTACTTTTCCGTTTTCTTAATTCACTCTGTGACGGAAAATCCTTTTCATAGTTTTTATGAACCGTTTTATGATGCCTCTATAAGTTCCCACGCTTAGGTATTGCAATTGACGCACGGCAAATGAGACAAATGCACTTATCCTTTACCATACAAAAGAAAAATTCTTCCTCCCAATCGTTATTAAAATGAAAAGTTTTACTTTTCTTCGCCGCACTCATTTTGGACTATTTATTAATAAACTTTGTATCGATGTATCGCCTTTAAGTTACAACTCAGACTGACTCCTATTCCTGCAGGCGCAACATTTATATCGGCGCGAACGAAGTCTCGAATGTTCCCGTCAAACACGCCGCCCGAAGGTTCTAGAAAAATCGGTGGGAATCAAAAACGCGGCTTTTCTTTGACAAGTACCGCGCGTTCCTTTGATAAAGCCGCCTTTTGCCGCTAGCAGGGGGTTATTACGATAAAAGAAAGTGATGAAGGGGTTATTCTGGCCTAATTGTGGATCGAATAAATTTTAGTAGTTTATTCATTAGATTTTGTTTTAGTTACCTAAAACAAAATCTGTGGATAGTTCTATATCAGAATTTTTTTCTCGAGATCGACTCAAAAAGCACTCGCGATCGACTTGTCGATCGCGATCGACCGTTTGAGCACCCCTGCCATAGATTAAATGAAGTATAATTCAGTCCCTAGACAATAACAAGTAACAGTTCATGTTGAAAGTAATATCCCACTACACTCTAAACAGTTTTAACTAATAAAGTAGTTATTCCAGGTATATTTCCACAATTACTGAACCTTACAAACTTTGCGTCTGGCAGCAGGAATTTTTCGGTAACTGATAAATGTTACTATAATTTTACCAGAAACAGTAATACATTAGGTACAATAATATATATTATTACAAGAATAATTACTGAAGTAGACAATGATTTAATTTGTAATTGTGGTTTCTACTGACACAAAAAAGCCTATAATGTTGAAAGTACTGATAATATGCTAGAAAAGTTACGTGAAACTAGTTTTAAAGAAATTATGTTTATTATTATAAAATTATATCTGGCGAACAGACGGCGATATATTAATTTTGTTCTTGTTGTAAGTAGAATTACATATATCAAGTATCCAAGGACTTCAGGAATTATCACTATATTCCTTGTATATATTAAATTTAAAATGTCCCTTAGGACTCAATAGTATACCTTTGGAATTGACACTGTCCTACTATACAGTGAAAGCAATGGGAAGCACAAAAACAGGTTTAAAACAGAACAGATTCGTTCCTCACCAACATTGTAGAGCAATCTTCTTTGTTTACTGCAGAACTTATGTTCCCCTCAATAATTTACACTTATTTTGATCCTGTATACCTCCTCTAATCCACTTCCTCTCAGTAGAAGTGGTGGATGTCCTCTACTTTTGAAAGCATTTTGTCTCGATCGCTACCTCATAATGTTTTTTTTGGTCTATATTCAATACCAAGTGAAAAAAAATATTATTGTTGCTTTATCAATTAGTTACAGAGAGATAGACATACTACTGGGCTTAATTTGCTTCTTTTGCTGATGGTAGTAGAAGAGTTCCTCAAGCTCCTTAGCTATTCGGCATTTATATGTACATATATATATATATATATATATATATATATATATATATATATATATATATATATATATATATATATATATATATATATATATATATATATATATATATATATATATATATATATATATATATATAATATATATATATATATATATATATATATATATATATATATATATATATATATATATATATATATATATATATATATATATATATATATATAATTTTTTCTCAGATCCTATGGTAGAGAGAAAAAAGGTACCGTTGGAAGAGATGAAATAAATTAGCTGGCGGTAAGGAATAGTAATAAATAACCGGTCAAGTGCAAGTTGAACTTGCGCAATTAGTGTTCCGTACATTGATTGCTTTTAAAATAAAAAATGTTGTAACGGAAGTATAAAATGATCAGTGACTTCACAAAACACGCCCCAAAAGTTTATTTCCAATCTTTATTGAAAATTGATGACCTTGAAATTTCTGTTTTTTTTTTTTTTATATACCAGACAAATTATTACAGGTTCAATCTACACCCCGTGGAGAATATTCCAGAATTTTTTCAAAATTTTTCGATAAGTACTTTTCGAGATAAGGCGGGTGGACAGCGATTTTTCGCGATTTTTTAAAAAATAATACAAAGAAAAGTGCGTGCAAGTATTAAATTATATATATATTTTTTACTCATATTTTCACAAGCTTTCATTTGACACCACACTCGATTACCTAGTAAAAAAAATTCACTTCCGTTTTCACCCCCCAAAGCTAACCCCTTAAGTCAAAATTTAACTTTCAAAACTACATGGCTCTGATGAGGCCATCAATTTCTATATTATTACCAAATTTCAACTTTCTATTACAAATAGTTTTGGAGAAACTCGGGTGTGACAGGCGGACAGACCGAAGTAATCTTATAAGTGTTCCGTACGGAACACTAAAAAAAATTAAAAATTATGACCTTTATTGAACAAGACAATTTTGTAACCAAAAAGTTAATCTATGCCTTGCTTATATCAAATATGTAAATGAAATAATCACGAATAAACAACAAAGAGCACCGAAATTACAAACACCTTAACAAAAATCCCTTAAGCTATGCCGATATGAAAGATCTACAAATTTTTTTTATGTTAAAATGTTACAGCGGTATCAATTTAATTTTTTTAATTAAAGTCTATTTATAACATTGCGCCGGTGTTAAGATTAAGAAGGTCAATTAGTTAATTAATTAATTGTCCGAAAGGGGAAGCAATATTTTGTACGATAAATATTTTATCTGAAATCTATTTTGCAGTGTACCCCAGTTCAGGTCGAATTACGCACTCAATATTAAATTAGTGCCGTCTGAATGGAAAGTAGCATGGATTGACCCACTACATAAGGAAAGGGCAAAGGATGATTGCTGAAACTATAGAGGTTTGTCTGTAATATACTCAGTTAACCGTTTGTATGGTAATATACTGAATCAGCTAGTACTACTTGAAAAAATAACATCAGTTACTAGAGAAAAGTAAAAACCTCCATCGTAACTTTAAAAAACAAAGGCGTTAAGACAAGGATGTTGCATATCCCTGTTACTCGTCAATATCTATTTAGCTATGGCACTTGCGTGCTGGTAAAACAGTTGTAAATTCAAGAAATTACCCCTTAACAATGAGACGTTATTCACACTGTACTATACAGGTGACCAGATCGTCATAGCACAAGGTTAGAAAGACGCAGAATTTCTGGTAAAAAAGCTATAACAAGAATATCAGAAGTGGGGCTAGAAATTAACCTTAAAAAAAAACAGAACATCTGTGTCTAGCTGGAGAAGCTCGAGAATTAGATATAGAAGCAGGCAGCTCCATAAAAACATACGATGAGTATGTATCCCTGGGCATTAACAAACACGACGCTAGGCATAATAAAACAATCCAAAGCAGAGTAAACAGAGGAAAAAGATAACTGGAATTCTTAACTCTGGAAGATCAACAAAAATATGACTAGAAGACATTTCTTTACAGAATTACACTACCTTCGGAGAGCAGCTAGAGTTTCCAGACGGAAAAGGATACCAAATGTGGAAATAGGACGACATTATAATTAGAGAAAAAACGATTCTAGACACCTTAATAGAATGAATGAGAGTAAGAAGAGAGTTATGCAGTGGACACCAGCAGAGATAAAAATACGTAGATCTGAAATACTTGAATGAAGGAAGTGAAGAGAGCTATGTCAGAAAGAAAACTTATGTTAATGAGGGAGAATAGAAAAATGGAAAGGCTTAGAAATTGGGTACTGGAAGGCGACCGTACTCGCTGTGAAACCGGTTATCTATATAAATATTTAATTAGCTAAATAAAATTAAATTGATTTATACCTGGGATTATTAAATAAAAAATATTCTCAAAATATAGGGACCCGCTAGTGTAGTAGTAGTGTAGCAACATGTAAGCTGCTGATTTTAGTACTCTGTGAGCAGGTTCCCAGAACCTTTCAGAGTAATGCACTAATATTATGAGAAAATGGAATATGATTTGACTAGTATTTCATTGGAAAACATGCAGTTCTAAAATACATACTGAGTTTAACTTTCTCATACTAAAGAACAACTCAACTCAAGCATTACAACTCGATATTTGAAGTGATACTTTGTAGGGAGGTATGTATCACCAATATCAGAGATACATACAACTGAAAACTAACATTTCCCTTGACTCATTTTCTATTAAAATTGAAAAATGTAAATAATTTTCATATTTTGCGACTTCAAGAACCCCGAATAAAGTACAACATAATATACTTGAAGCAAGCTCCTCAAACCCTTCTCGTACTCTTCTAAACTCTTATTATATTCTAAATTACTTTGCTTAAAACGTGTTCATTATTTCAAACAAAAACCAAGAAAAACTCTCACAATATTCTTGAAAATATAAAAACTCTATCGATTTGCACTCTCCTCGCCCCTATCCCTGTCAAAGATACAGGTCCCTTTTCTACTTCCAAGTTCTATGTGTGTAGCAATTTTAAAATCGTGTTTTGTTCGGGAGTTATCGTGTAATATATATCCAGATACCTTTAAAAGTGCAAAAATAGGTAGTATTTTAACAACTGGATTTTTTCCTCCATCTCATTTTTTTAGTGTTCCGTACGAAACACTTATAAGATCACTTCGGCGTCTGTCGGTCTGTCTGTTCGTCTGCCTGTCCGTCGGTTTGTCACAACCGATTTTCTCTGACATAGAAAGTTAAAATTTGACACTAATATAGGAATTGATGGCTTCATCAGAGTCGTGTAGTTTTGAAAGTTATATCGAAAATGAAAAAAAAAAAATTACTAGGTCATCGAGTGGGGTGTCAAATGAAAGCTTATAAAAACACGAGGTCATAAATATATATAATGTAATACTTGCGCACACTTCTCTTTGTATTATTTTTTAAAAATTGCGAAAAATCGCTGTCTATCCTCCTTATCTCGAAAAGCACTAATAAAAAAGTTTTGAAAGAAATCTGAAATATTTCCCACAAAGTGTAGATTTAACGAAAATTATCACGAGTGCATTACCTTTAATAATTTATCTGGTATATAAAAAAAACAAAAATTTCAAGGTTATCAGTTTTCAGTTAAGATCGAAAAAAAACTTTGTTGAAAACTTATTTGGAGTGTGTCTTGTGAAGTCATTGATCATTTTAGACCTACGTAACAAAATTTTTTATTTTACAAGTAATCAACGTACGGAACACTAATTGCGCAAGTTCAACTTGCACGTGAACCTTTATTTTTATATAATACATGAATTAAAACGAAATGAAGTTCTTGCAGGTATCGATATCACTTGAGACCGGATTATATGCATTTGCATATTTTCATATGCATTTGCATATTTAGACCATTCTCATCATGCATATTTTACCCAAAATCTAGTAATGATGCATATTTTCCCTATATTTACAATATTTCTCGGTATTACTAAGCAATTGAATTGCTCAGGGTATTGTTAATGTCGCCGTCTAGAACCGATCTTATGGCCGGAACATTACCTGCAATAGTCTAAACATCGATTAGGTTATAGTGCCAAGGGAATACCCAAAATTACGACGGTATTTTATTCCTTTGTTTCTTGGTCGGGATATTAAGTGATAAGTAGTTACTTTCTATTTGTTTGAGCGTGGATCAAATAAACAATTTTCTCGAAGACGAATTTTTATTTCAAAACAAGATATCAGTTTTAACATTATTGTTGACGCGCTTGCATCAGTGTAGTCTTTTAGCAATTTTAAACGTGTTGTTTCTTCGTGGGTAGCTGATTATCCTGGAACATTTACATACGACGGAAATGTTTTATACTGTCGAGTTTGCGAGAAAAATTTTTCGTGCACAAAAAAGTTTCAAATTGATCAGCATGTCAAGACAAGTCTTCATATCGCAGGATTGCAAAGAAAAGGCTCACGACAACTTATAACAGCAGCAAGTAGCAGTGATTCCACTTCTATAGGCAAACAAAAAAACTACTTTAGCATGGATATATGTGAAGCATTGCTTGCAAGTAATATTCCCCTCCACAAACTTACAAATTCTACATTCAAAGATTTTCTGCGAAAATACTGCTTGAATCAAAAAATACTAGACGAATTAACACTGCGTAAAAATTACATACAAACAATTTACCAACATGTTCCTTTAAGAAATACATAATGAACTAAAGGATGACATTATTTGGATTTCAGCTGATGAAACTACCGACAGTTGTGGTCGCTATATTGCGCATTTAATTATGGGTGCATTAAGAATAGAGCCTTCTTCTTCCTATTTGGTGGCCTGCAAAGAACTTGACAAGACAAATCATTCTACGATCGCCAGATTTGTGAATGAGGGTATTAAAAAAATATTTCCTGAATCTTCTGCAGATGAAAGAGTGTTTATATTTCTTTCAGATGCTGCTCCCTATATGATCAAGGCAGCCAAAGTCCTCCAAGTGTTTTATCCAAATTTAATTCATGTGACGTGCTTTGCTCACGGAGTCCATCGACTCGCTGAAGAAGTACGATCCACGTTTGGAAATGTAAATAAACTGATTTCATCAGCAAAGAAAGTGTTTCTTAAGGCACCTGCTCGCAATAACGCCTATAAAGAAAAACTGTCAAATGTGCCTTTACCTCCCGAACCAGTGGTAACTCCATGGGGAACATGGATTGAAGCTGTACTATTTTACAATGAACATTTCGAGGCCATCAAAGGTGTAGTAAATGACTTCGATAGTGCAGAGGCTATGGTAGTTCGTCAATCCAAGGAAGCATTTAACGATTCTGATATTAAAAAAAACATAGCTTTGATTAGCACTCACTTTTCCCACATACCTGCGGGTATTAAAAAGCTTGAAACTCGAGGTTTGGCGTTGACCGAATCAATTCAATTAATGAATAAAATCCGTCAAATAAACTCCACATTGCCAGATGTATTCCCGCGTAGAGTTAAAGAAAAGTTTGAAAACATTTTGTGCAATAACCCAGGCTTTGAACCTTTGTGTCAAATTGATAGTTTTATTAATGGGACGGGTGAACTTTTGTCAAAAATAATAAGTGCTAACATAGCACCCAAATTCAAATACTGCCCAGTTACCTCAGTGGATGTGGAACGGTCTTTTTCCACTTATAAAAATATTTTAAGTGATCGAAGACACAATCTTACTACCCAACATTTGGAACAATACCTTATTGTTTACGTGTACAAGAATACAAATGTTAAATAATTTTAAAAAGTGTTAAATAATTGTTAATTAAATTTAAACATCGTCGATAACTTGTTAATTTTATGCTGATTTTGAAATAAAAAACTAAAAATTACTTCTTTTCATGCATATTTTAAGCATTTTTCATGCATATTTGCATGCATATTTCAAGATTTTTATGTTGCATATAATCCGGCCTTTAGATATCACCATTCCTAAATCTGTTTAAATTCTTTTCGACTTCGGTTATGCCTCGATTATCGCAAAATAAGTTAAAATTAGCAAAACTTCTATTGTGCACTGATGTTACACAGCACTTAATAACCCTTGGTGACTTAAATAAATACAAACCGAACAAAAACTCCTTCCCTGTTAAATAAAATATCTTTCTTGAATATAAATGTCCTTGTTACAACATAACAAAGAAAATTCTTAGACTGGAAGCAAAATTTACTGTTAATTTGATCAACAGTCCCAAACTGTCTCTCGTGCTCGGAGTTTGAGCGCAGAAATTTACATTTCTTATAATTTGGATAATAAACAAAATTTATACAGTTGTTTTGGTATCTGCAGTAAACATCGTTTGGGACATTTTTATGTTAAAATATGTAGCATTCATATTGATTGAATTTCTAAGCTTGCCCTACATAATCAGAAACATATTTTTCAGTTTGAACAAATAATAATCAAATTTATATTTGAGTGTCTTTTAAAAGTCCATATAAGTATAATGTATATGATATACGTATATGATAACATATAACTATAACTTTGGCATAATATTTCTATTTGGAGTCCTATTTTCTTCGTCTTAAGGGGACCTACCTGAGTTAAACCTTTCTAAAAATTAATTTTGATAATAAATTTTTCTCTGAGAAGTTCATTTTTTCTAAAGTACATGCTGAAACTTCTGGCGCCGTCAGCCAACGCTCGCCAGCGTTCAGTCCTGCCTCAGCGTGACTCATGCGTCCGTTGTTTCCCTTTCCCTTTTAAAGCTTATCTATACTTGAAGACTAGCACTTCGCAGCAACTGGATTTTGTGCCAGAAAGTGAAGGAAAATAAAGAAGACCAGATGGAAGAAAAGGAGCCAAGTTTAATGACGGTGCTTTTTATTCATTACATCATTGACATAACTTGAATTTGTATTGTTTACAACTTGGTTTACGAAGTTTCTGTGTTGGGTTTATATGGATTGAAATAAGATGTTGCTCAGTTATTTTAGATAATACAGAAATGGAATAAGGATGTCTGAAATAGATTGTTCCTTTATTTTTAAAAATATTGATAATTACATAGGGGAAAATGCTAGCGAAATTCATAAATTATACTTTATAGTGTGAATTTTTTTTTTCTAATTTAAAAGTTAAAGCATCATACTGTAGACGAGTTCCTTCTTAGAAGATGCATGACCATATCGCCAATTACTTCAAGCAAATGATGTTACATTATTTTTGGACATTTTTAACTATTTTTTTGGTAAAAATTTAAATATCAAACTAAAAGGAAATGCTAAATTGTTAAATTTTAATTTATATCCCTTGTTATCACAAATTTAAGTGTTCAACTGTATATCCCTTTCAATGTGGAACTATCCGAAATACTATCTAGTAATTACACTATATATGTAGAAAACATCTTGTTGGCACCATAAGCAGGTACCTAATCCTCTTTGGTACAGCATACCTTTTGTATATAGTTATAGCTTTTCTTTTAAAGTTTTTTCTGACTGCTGACTTTAGGGAAAGTTATCCCACTGTTAATTCTTAAGTGCACCCTGTAGATTCTCACGGTAGAATCTTCGATTAACTTATGACAGTGGAGAAACGGTAAACCAAGGATATGGGTTACTAGATGTTCCTTGTAAAGTAAACAGAACCAAAGCAAGCAATAGAACAAACGATTCAAAATGAAGAAAGTGACAATTTTCGTTTTTGTGTATAGACTGTTAACTAAGTTAGGAATGTGGAATTTTTGGCACAATGATACTACTCAGTATATATCACCACTACACCAAACACTTTATTTTTGCACTCGACGCGCGTTTCGCTAACCATGTTAGCTTCATCAGGAGCGATGAATGACTAAAGCTAAACTACAAATTTACCCTATTTATACTTAGCCTAACCCTTGAATTACTCAAGCGGAACTAATGACATAGGCAAGACCGTCAGTTCCGGTCAAGTAACCAGTAGAGGGGACTATAAGAATAGGCCCTCTGTCTTTATTTAAACTACTTTTACATTTTATGATTTCCATACTTTCGTATGCGTTCAACAATCTCCTATCAGATACATTTTTTATTAATTTTAAATTATCTAATGTTACAGTATGATCAGCTTCAAGGGCATGTTCGGCAATGCTAGACTTTTCTGTTCTACAGTATTTTAAGTGTGCTAAATGTTCTTTAAATCGTGTTTTAATTGACCTTCTAGTTTGCCCAACATACTTTTTGTCACAATCATTACAACTAATTTCATAAATTCCACTTTTCTCACAATTAGGAATCTTATCTTTGGGATTTCCTAAGATATTCCTCAGATTGTCTGATGACTTATAGACTAAGGTGAGGCCTACCTTATTAAATACCTTATTGAGTCCCTTGCTATATTTCGGATTATATGGTATGGAGACATACTTGGTGTTATTTTCTTCGCGTGTAAAAAAGGTGGAATTCTGAATATTAAACCTAAACTTATGTCTATTTATTAGCTTATTTACTAAGTCATCGTCATAACCATTAACTCTAGTTATATTTCTAATACGATTCCTTTCTTTATTAAAGTTTACTCTATTCAGAGGGAAAGTGACCAAACGATGAACTAAAAAATGTAATGAGGCTAATTTATATTGTTTGCAATGAAATGAATCATTAGGAATATATCTGTCTGTCACTATGTCCTTCCTATAGATATCAAATTCTAATCTATTATTATTTTTAATAATTAAAATATCTAGAAAAGGCAATTGTCCTTTGTTCTCAACTTCGTAAGTGAATTTAATGGAATCATACCGGCTCTTTAATTTAGAAACAAAATCATCAATATTTGCTTTCTTTGTATCAAAAACCGCGAAAATATCATCCACATACCTATACCATACAATTGGGAAATATTCGAATTCTTGACTGGCTTCGATTTCAAACTTACTCATGAATAAATTGGCTATGAAAGGTGATAAGTAATTACCCATAGCTGTTCCTTCTTTCTGAACATAAAATTGATTGTTATATTGGAAATAATTTTGTTCCATACAAAGTTTAGATAATGTTAAATATTCACGAATAATTTCGTCTTCAAAGTCATTCATTCTAAGTAATTCTTCGAGATATTGTAAAGTTTGTGGAATTGGCACACTTGGGAACAAATAACTAACATCAAAAGATATTAAGACTTCACCTTCATTCAGAACTAGATTTTTTGTTTTATTAATGAATTCTAACGAATTCTTCACTGCGAAAGTATTTAATGGTAAATTCTCAAGTTCTTTTGATAACCATTTGGATATTAAATATGTGGGTGAACCGACCGACAAAACAATGGGTCGCATTGCTTTTCCAGGTTTGTGAATTTTGGGTAAGCAATACAATTTTGGTATGGTCGGATTACTCACATTTAATTTAAATTTTAGCGAATCGGAGACAAGGTTCTTACATTTTTTTAAAGAATTTTTAACCTCTGATATCATTCTCGGTAATGGATTTCTTATTATCTTTTCATAAGGGCCAGATTCGATAAGATTATCTACGCATTCAAAGTAATCTTTCTTATCCAATATAACAACCTTATTTCCTTTATACACGTTTAAGTAGAAGACATCTTTCTTTTTCAATCCTTTAACTATTTTTATGTTTTTTCGTGAATTAGAATTTGTATTGTTAACCATGTTTTTCGATATTTGATTGAGACATGCTTCCCTAACAAATGATTTACTATTTTCTGGAAGTGTACTAATGGAACTTCCAATGTGAGCAACTATTTCTGATAGATTATCTCTAGAAGGGGGTACTGCAAAGGTAAGACCTTTGTTTAGGACGCGAATTTCATTTCGTGTAAAGGATTGAGATGAATGGGTAATTGCTTATCACCTTTCATAGCCAATTTATTCATGAGTAAGTTTGAAATCGAAGCCAGTCAAGAATTCGAATATTTCCCAAGGGTATGGTATAGGTATGTGGATGATATTTTCGCGATTTTTGATACAAAGAAAGCAAATATTGATGATTTTGTTTCTAAATTAAATAGCCGGTATGATTCCATTAAATTCACTTACAAAGTTGAGAATAAAGGACAATTGCCTTTTCTAGATATTTTAATTATTAAAAATAATAATATATTAAAATTTGATATCTATAGGAAGGACACAGTAACAGATAGTTATATTCGTAATGATTCATTTCATTGCAAACAACATAAATTACATTACATTTTTTAGTTCATCGTTTGGTCACTTTCCCTCTGAATAGAGTAAACTTTAATAAAGAAAGGAATCGTATTAGAAATATAACTAGAGTTAATGGTTATGACGATGACTTAGTAAATAAGCTAATAAATAGACATAAGTTTAGGTTTAATATTCAGTATTCCACCTTTTTTACACGGGAAGAAAATAACACCAAGTATATCTCCATACCATATAATCCAAAATATCGCAAGGAACTCAATAAGGTATTTAATAAGGTAGGCCTCACCTTAGTCTATAAGTCATCAGACAATCTGAGGAATATCTTAGGAAATCCCAAAGATAAGATTCTTAATTGTGAGAAAAGTGTGATTTATGAAATTAGTTGTAATGATTGTGACAAAAAGTATGTTAGGCAAACTAGAAGGTCAATTAAAACACGATTTAAAGAACATTTAGCACACTTAAAATACAGTAGAACAGAAAAGTCTAGCATTGCCGAACATGCCCTTGAAGCTGATCATACTGTAACATTAGATAATCTAAAATTAATAAAAAATGTATCTGATAGGAGATTGTTGAACGCATACGAAAGTATGAAAATCTTGAAATGTAAAAGTAGTTTAAATAAAGACAGAGGGCCTATTCCTTATAGTCCCCTCTACTGGTTACTTGACCGGAACTGACGGCCTTGCCTATGTCATTAGTTCCACTTGAGTAATTCAAGGGTTAGGCTAAGTATAATTAGGGTAGATTTGTAGTTTAGCTTTAGTCAATCATCGCTCTTGATGAAGCTAACATGGTTAGCGAAACGCGCGTCGAGTGCAAAAATAAAGTGTTTGGTGTAGTGGTGATATATACTGTATAGACTGTGACGATGGAGTAGTTGTTTCAGGCTGGATGGACGTAGACCCGTTTGAGTGTTTTTGGTTAGTGAGTACCACTTTCGTTATTTGCAAACTTATTTTCTTGTTTATACAGTGTAAACCCTAAGATGACCCTTGAGTGTAAGGAGGCGCTTAGAGAGTGATAGTGAAATGACACATGTATCAATATATTGGTACATGTGTCATTTTATAATAAGAATATTCAGTCATATTCGGCGAGGCAGACTCTTAAGCTGAATCCACCTAAATCAGTGGCAATTAATTTTGGTAATGCGCTGGCGGGATTTGACTTCGGTGTTGTTCTGGATGGTGTTCCTGTCCAACTGAGGGAAACTGTAAAAAGTCTTGGGCTTGTGATTGATAAGGACCTGCGCTTTAGAGGTCATGTCAAGCTTATAATGCAGAAGGCATACAAAGCTTTAAGGAGCTTATATTGGAATAGAACTATTTTGAACGTAAGGAAGAGGCTCTGCGAAACATTAGTCTTGAGTCATGTTAATTTTGCGGATGTGGTTTTTTGGGCCATGTCTCGATGTTCGTTCCAGTTCCAGACTACAAAAGATTCAGAATTCTTGTGCAGGTTTATTTGTGGATTGCGGAAAAAAAGATCATGTTTCTCCTCAATTGGTGGGGCTAGGCTGGTTCAATATGTTTAGTAGGCGAAAATTGCACATGGCGGTATTTGTTCGTAGAGTCTTGGCAACGGGTTGTCCTCTATATCTTAGACAGAAATTGAGGCATCAGGTAGATGTGCACGGTTTAAATACTAGAAATATTCACCGTTTAGAAATACCAAAGCACAGAAAGGCAATCTTTGAAAGATGTATCAGCTGTGCTGCAGTGAGTGTTTACAATTCGGTATCGCACGCTATTCAAAGCAGGTCAGTTAATGATTTCAAATTAATTTATAACAAATCTCTCCTCGAGAACACAGCTTGACTTTTATTTTTATTTCTATTAGTTCTATCGTTTAGCGATGGATTGCCGTTGTCTTCTTCTTCACTTCTGTGTATTATGTTATGTTTGCTGTTAAGCTAATTGATTATTGTATGTTTTTTTTTCCTTTTTTCCTTCCAGTACTGTGTTACCTTCTTCTTCTTTTTTGTATAATCATTTTATATTATTATTATTTTTTTTCTTTTCTCTATAATGATGTTATTGTATGTACTTTTATTTAGTATTTAGGCAGTAATTGAATTTTGTATTAATGAATTTGTATTTTTATATTTGTGTTTTTTTATTTTTTTGTATATTGTATGCTTAGCTACTGGCTCGGTTGAGATGAGCAGTTCATAACTGGACTTAGCCGAATTAAAAATAAAGACCTTTTATTATTATTATTATTACAAAAAGTTCTTCTTTCTCACATTTGATCAATGTGGTTCCATGTTTGGCTGACGCGATGATGGGCCAAAACCAAGTCAGCACAAACGCTATTACCATTCCGTATTAAGGAATGACCTGACAATGTTACATGTTTTCAAAATCACTGACTTCTGAATGTTTTTGTGTATGTTTGTGTTGAGTCCTAATTGTACTAAATGTGGTGTGAATGTTATTGGTGTAAGGCCTGTGGCTGATATAATGAGGGGGACAATGATAACTTTTTCTTGTCTCCAAAGCCTTTTTATTTCCGTTGCAAGGTCTGTGTATTTGGAAATTTTTTCTGTGTATTTCGTTTGGATGTTTGTGTCGTTGGGGACAGCTATGTCAATTAGATAGGTGACTTTTCCTTTTGCACTGAAAAGTAATATCGGGTCTATTGGCGGAGACTGTTTTATCTGTATGGATACTGATGTCCCAGTAGAGCTTGTAATCTTTATTTTCAAGTATGGATGTTGGTGTGTATTTGTAGTAGGGATCTGTGTTTTCTATGAGTTTGTATGTTATGGCTAGTGCTTGGTGAACTACTTTGGCAGCTGAATCATGCCTGGCTGTGTACTCTGTTCCGGCCAATATTTTACATCCGCTGGTGGCATTTCCTACATCTGTCCTCTGTAATAGTCGGGTCTTTGATGATATGCTTTTGGTAATTTCTGGTTAATATGACTTTATCCTGGATGGCAAGTAAGAAGCCTTCTGTTTCAGGGAATAGCTGCCCATCCTGTAACCAGGTGTATGATTGTTTTTATTTACGTGGTCTTGTTCTATGTGGTATCTGTGTTTTCCGTGGAGTGTTTTCTCTGACCACGTTTTCATCTTTTCCTGTTTTAATTGGGTGTGACTGTGTGTGTCTGCTGCGTGGTTTGCCCGGGCTAAGTCGAGAGGTGTGTAGTTTTTGTCTGCTTTCACCGTCGCTGTGTGGAGGCTGGTTTGCTTGCTGTGAAAGAATTTCCTAAGTGCTTGTATTTGTTTTGTGTGTAATGATCTGATGTCTATAATTCCTCTTCCTCCTGCCTTCCTCTAGATGGTAAGTCTTTCTTTGCATGCGTTGGGGTGTAATTTCCTGTATTTGGTGAATTGAGAACGTATAAGGATGTGAATATTTTTGTTTTTATTATTATTATTATTATGCAATGTTTTATTCTTTCTCCTCCTATTATTCCTTGTGGTACAACCTACTATTGATCTATGGAACCTACAATGAGGGTCATTGAATTTTGTATATTTTCAATATTATGAGTATTTCAAATGGTTAAGACAATCAATAAATTTTCAACATAATTATTTACAGTCAAGTACCAGGTGTACAAGTATGAAATGCGGATTTTTTTTCTAAAAAAATATGTTAAATTCGGAAGAATGATAAAAAGTGCTTTATTCAAAGTATGCTCCATCGCTTGTTATCATTTTTCCCCATCTTTCGGGCAATTTGTGAATACCACGCCATTAAAAATCTTTCCCTTTTGCTGCGAACCATTCATCGAGCCATTTTTTTCACATCTTCGTACGAACCAAAGCGCTGCTCAGCAAGTGCGTAACCCACCGATGCAAACAAGTGGTAAGCGGAAGGAGCCAAGTCTGGTGAGTAAGATGCATGGGGTAGAACTTCCCAGCTGATGGTTTCCAACGTGTCCCGAACTGGTTTTTCCGTATGTGATGAAGCATTGTCATGAAGAAAAATGACTTTGTGTTGCCTCTTTCGGTATTGTGGCTTTTTTTCAAGCAGCGAACGGTTCAAATCGGTCAATTGTTGTGGGTAACATTTAGTATCAACCGTTTCCCCCCCCAGTTTTTAACAGCTCATAATAGACCACGCCCCTCCGGTCCCACCAAACACAGAGCATCGTCTTTCTGCCAAAACGATCCGGTCTTGCGGTCGATGTGGATGGTGCGCCTGATTTTTTGCGCTTGGGATTCTCAAAATAAATCCACTTTTCATCCCCTGTAACTATACGATGCAAAAACGACTTCCTTTTGTACCGAGCGAGCAAAATGTCACACGTGTTTTTGCGCTTTTTCATTTTTCTGTCGTTCAACTCATGTAGTACCCATCTACTGGTCTTCTGATTCATTCCCATCTCTCGTAGCCGATTGGAAACAGTTTGTTGACTAACGCCCAATGCTCGGCGAGTTGTTTTTGTGTTTGCAAATCATCTTCGTCCAACAATACTTGCAATTCCACATTTTCGTATTTTTTTGGCGGTTTTCCACGTTCCTTGTCCGCAACATCGAAGTCACAACTTTTGAAACGCCGAAACCATCGTTCACACGTATCTTGCGATGGAGCATGTTCACCATACGTCTTTCGAAGTAATCGGTATGATTCAACAGCAGTTTTCTTCAAATGAAAACAAAAAATTAAGGCTGTCTGCGAATATTCTTTGTTCGGTATAAATTTCGACATATTGAACACAACAACACAACACTATGCATACACTTTTCCAATTTATCACTCGTGCGCGTCTGACACAACAAAATGGAGCAGTGTCAAATCTTTATAACACAAACTGCATTGGTGCACCATCTGTTGTCTGAAATCCGCATTTCATACTTGTACACTTGGTATATAAAGGCTTAAAGAAGCTGAGAGGGAGGTTGGTGCGGATATATCGCATCACACGTCGTTTCTAGCATTCTTGGAGTCGAGGAATTTGGAAATTCAGAAGCCCTTCCACTGCTCAACTTTCAATAATATCTTAGCATAAAATACCTATCATTTAAAAGCTCGATCTGTAAGTCTTTAGTGTTTATTTTCGAATTCCGTGTTTGCAAGCAAGGGACTGGGTAAACTATATTTCTCGAAACGAAGATATTATTTACCTAATGACTAGTACTGATAAAATCAAATTTAAATATACAGTGACTCACAGCTTAAATGATGCAGTCGCTATAAGAAAAGACTAACTGGTCTCAGTGCCTCTTTATTTAAGTCTTTTAAAAAAGTATGAATAACTTTTTGTCTTAAATATGCCTTACTTAATTAACAATAAATAATTAATTAAATTATATGCGATTTTAACGTCACAGCTTAAATGATGCAAAGTTCAATATACCAAAATTATTAGAGAAAACAAACTGTAGAATTTGAAATAAGCCTGCTAACATTTGGTCGGGCCTCCCTCATTATCAATAACGGCTTGTAATCTTCTGGACATTGATTCAACTAACTTTCTAGTATACTCCGGCAAAATAGTGTTCCATGCTTCAGTAATTTTTACTTTTAATTCAGTGTTATTTGATATTGGGGCACTATTTACTTTATTTTTTAATGTCAGCCACAAATTTTCGATTACATTTAAGTCTGGCGACTGGGCTGGTGTTTTAATAACATTTGGACAGTTATAAAGCAACCAACTGCGGACTCGAAATGACGTGTGCTTTGGATCATTGTCGTAATAGAACCGATAATTGTTTTCAATATCTAATTTTTGGGCACTAGCGACGAGATGCTGCCTTAGTATATCCAAGTACACATATTGGTTCATATTCCCTTCGACGAAATGCATGTTACCTACTCCTGCAGATGACATACAGCCCCATAACATCACTCCACCTCCACCGTGCTTTACCGTAGATTTCATATTTTTCAATTTTAATTCTTCGTTAGGCTTTCTCCACACTGATATATATTTCCATCGGACCCAAATAAATTTATTTTGGTCTCATCAGAAAATATTACTGAATTCTAGAAGATCAAGTCTTTATTGATATGCTCTCTGGCAAATTCCAATCTCACGCGTCTATTTCTTTGGCTAATGAAAGACTTATTTTCTAGCCGTTCGACCATGTAAATTATTATTTCGCAAGATCCGCCGAACTGTTTCGGGGTTACACCTTTTTCCAAACTGTGTTTCCACCTCGGCGCACAACTTTAGCTCATTTTTTTTTGGATTATTTAATACCTCTCTTAAAATCCATCTTTCTTCACGTTCATTGAAGATCTTATTTGGAGCCAACCTTGACTTATTCTCGACTCTATTTTCATTCCGGTAACGTTCAATAATATGCTGAACAGTTGACGGACATTTATTTGCCATTTTGGCTATGTCTCTTTGGCTGTATCCATTCCTGTAATGAGTAATAATTAAATTTCTCTCAGAAATTGTAGTTCGACGACCTATTCTTAAACAATTTCGTTTTAATGAATGAAAAAATGTCAAACTAAACAAAAAACAATTGCACTAAGAAATCAAAGCAACGCCGCCTTCGTAAATTTCAAAATGTGATAAGTTTTGACCCTTGTTGTTATTTTGCATCATTTAAGCTGTGACGTTAAAATTGCATATGATTTGATTAATTATTTATTGTTAATTAAGTAAGGCATATTTAAGACAAAAAGTAATTCATACTTTTTTAGAAGACTCTTTACTAATTTAATTTCAATAAGTTGTTTTTTCCAAATAAATAAAGAGGCACTGAGACCAGTTAGTCTTTTCTAATAGCGACTGCATTAGTTAAGCTGTGAGTCTGTATACCAATCTTAAATTGTGAGAGGCTTTAACAAGCTAATATTCTGCTTCCCTTCCCTTTTCCCCCAAAAAAATCATTAACTTGAAATATAAAAAAAAAATCGATTCCGTACCTTCTCTATTGTCCAATTTTATAATACAAAATATTTATTAAAATTAATTATTAACTATAGCTCCAATTTAGGAAATATACTGTATATTCTTACACTTCAGAAATAGGTATATTATATCGCCATAATAGCTCACATATCGGTAACTGGAAAACATCCTAAGTTTCTGCCAACACTGACTGATATACGTGTATATCTTCAGAATAATTTACCGATAAAGAGGCCATAAAACCAGCGATGGAATAAGAAGTTTAGCAGATTTGAGATACGAAATGCGATTTACTAAAAACGATTTACCGAAAACTTTTATCGACTATAAATATTTATCAGAAATATAAAATATATCAGTTGTGATTTTTACCGTTTTATAGCCTGATTTACCTAAAAGGTTAAAATTTAAAACCGTCCAAGTCTTTAAACCCTCCTAAACCTTATTCAAAAATAAAGTTAGACTCCTCCCAGGGTAAGAAATGGAGTTCAAATTTATAACTTGCCTAATTTTCCTAATATAAATCGCATTTCGAAGATCGTATACACTGCGTGACCTTCTTTATCGACCCACACGACTAACCTGAACTAACCTAACTTTTCTTGCGCATTTTTAAGCCGTGACCGTTTCTGTCGGCATTTTAGCTCAGATTTACTTGATTTTTACTTATCTGTCTATTTTTTTACTATTTGTGTAATAAATATTATAAAACTAGTTAACACTCTTTAAAAGCGACTTTTATGACAAATAAATCACATCATCATCATTGTTCATGTATAGGAGTATGGATTTACTAAGATCTTACAATAATATTTTCAAGGTTAGCTAGTGCAGGTATCTTGTTTTAATGGAGATATATATTAGATATATATATATATATATATATATATATATATATATATATATATATATATATATATATATATATATATATCTAATGAGATGTGTTACATCCAGGAGAATCACCTTAATATCAATAAAAGAACCGACCCGGATGGTCTTAGTAACATATATAGTTTCCTCCTCTCCTGTGATAAATCAACTTCTCACAATCTTTCCCTGTCTTCAAGTGTTTTATGATCCATCTGAACCGCGTTAGTTGTCTCTTCTTTTAGCTCCGTAACTTCCAGGGTTTCTCTCCTCCTTCCTCTCTCTATTTACGGTTCTCTTTGATTCTGAGCTTCACAGATTCCTTCTATTTTATCTGGGCCATCTTTTGCACCTAGCGATTACTGTCTTCCTTCCATTGACAGTGCGTTGCGTCACCTCTCTAACACTCCCTGGTGCCTCGAGTCTTCATTGGTTTTTTGCCAACAATCTCTTCCTCCAATCAGATTCCAACAAGAAATTAATTAATAATTGATTCACTAGATAATTTTCTTCTTCGTTGCTCCCAGTACTGCCACTCTCTCTCTCGCTCCCTTGCTCACCATTTACTTATAATTAGGGTGTGTTTTATCCTTCCACTATTACATATCGGGTGGTCTTGGTAACATATATAGTTTCCTCCTCTCCTGTGATAAATCAACTTCTCACAATCTTTCCCTGTCTCAAGTGTCTTAAGATCCATCTGAACCGCGTTGGTTGTCTCTTCTTTTAGCTCCGTAATTTCCAGGGTTTCTCTCCTCCTTCCTCTCTCTAATTGCGGTTCTCTTTGATTCTGAGCTTCACAGATTCCTTCCATTTTATCTGGGCCATCTTTTGCACCTAGCGATTACTGTCTTCCTTCCATTGACAGTACCTTGCGTCACCTCTCTAACACTTCCTGGTGCCTCGAGTCTTCAATGGTTTTTTGCCAACAATCTCTTCCTCTAATCAGATTCCAACAAGAAATTAATTAATAATTAAATCACTAGATAATTTTCTTCTTCGTTGCTCCCATTATTGTCACTCTCTCTCTCGCTCCCTCGCCCACCATTTACTTATAATTAGGGTGTGTTTTATCCTTCCACCATTACATACCGGGCTGTTTTGGTCGCTCAATTGACTACCTCTCTCCCACTTAGGATCCAATATTTGTACTTCCTTTTCTATCGGTTCCTTCCAGGTGTCGACCCCGCATTCTGGTTAATTGAGTTTTCTTGACTGAACGCCTTATCTCTGTCGGGCAGCTGTCTCCTGTCGTTCTTGTCATTTGTTCCTAAATGGCGGTGGCCATATGTGGTCGTCACAAGTGAAATAATTAATGATGTTTTCAGCATCCAAGGTTCCCAAGTACATCCATGTGTTAAATTTGTTTTTTGGAATTTTGTCTACAGTGTTTTAATGTGTATTTTGTATATTTTATGGATTAACCTACTTTTATATGTAACAACTTTTTATGTACAACCTACGGCCATTCAGGCTAACGAAATCTTTCCACTTCTCATGTGAGTTTTTTAACTTATTATGACTAATATCTTATTCTTGTTCCACACTAATTTATTTATTATAACAACCTAATTAACATTATTAATTTAAAGTTGTCCCAGACACTATCAGTGAATTCGCTCTGTTCTTCTTTTCAGTTCTGCCCTGAAGAAGGTCCCAATCCAGGACCGAAATATTGGCGGCTTAATGAAAATTGTGTGATCTCCTATCACGCCCAAATTTGCCGAGCTCCCCAATTAAGATTGTATTTTTAATAATTTTGGTAGATACGGCAACATTTTACTTTCTTTCTTTATTATATATATATATATATATATATATATATATATATATATATATATATATATATGTATATATATATATATATATATATATATTATATATATATATATATATATATTTATATATATATATATATATATATATATATATATATATATATATATATATACATATATATATATATATATATATATATATATATATATATATATATATATGTATGTATACATGGTTTAATATAAAATCGTTGAAAATGTACGTCCTCCAATACTTCAGCAGTTTACCAACTGTTCTCTTATTTGTGATTTCATTTCGAGACTCATCAGTCCAGCTACAATAGACACACGAAATAACAAAACTTCGAAAACTTATTCCCGTACTGGCGTAACATCGTGGTAAGATAATAAATTGTACCTAAAACTGAAAAGCTTGGCTGATCATAATCGGAGGCTGACAGAAGAATGGCCAGCTAATTGCCAACATTTATCCCAGGCAGCGCGATTTCACAAAATTTCCACCCCATGCATACGTTATTCAACGTGCAATGTGAAAATGTGTGTAGTGCTGGTCTTTTCTAACTGTAATACTCAAAATACAAACATTTTGAGTCTATAATACTCAAAATACAAATATTTTAAGGACCATAGACTTTTGGAACTATTATAACCAAAACAAAGTCATGGTTACAGTGTTTTGGGATGCAAGCGGCATAATCAACGTCGATTACTTTCAAAAGAGCAAAAATGACCAGTATTACGTTAACTTATTGGATCGTTTTAACCATGCTGTGAAAGAAAAAGTCCGCATTTGGCGAAGAAAAAATTCTCTTTCATCAAGACAATGAATGCATGCGTGCATACTTGTGTCATCGCCATGGCAAAATTCCATGAGTTAGAATACGAATTGGTTCCGTATCCACCATATTCGCCAGATTTAGCTCCCAGCCATTATTTCCTATGTTCTAATATCAAAAAATGGATCGGTGGAAAAATATTTGGCTCAAACGATGAAATTATTGCTGAAACAAACACCTCTTTTGAAGGGTTGGAAAAATCGTATTTTTTAGATGGGATATAAAAGATAGAAAAGCGTTGGACTAAGTATAATGAGCTAAAAGGAGACTGCGTTGAAGAAAAAATAAATTTTACACATAAAAATGTTTTATAGATTTCAAGTAATCATTGTTATTAATAGAAAAGTTTAACATTCGTATCATTATCGGTGCCACAAGAACTCGTTTAATAGATAGACCATTTCCAGTATCATAATTGGAGACCGATTCTAAATTTAGACACTCAATTGGATCGATATTAGGATATTTAACATTTGAATAAAATGAAACTAAATTTAGACTGTGTGCAACATTTTTGATAGAGTTTATAAATAAATTATTTAAATAATGAGCGCTGAGATATCCGCTGATACATTTAAGTTATTTTCAATTACATATTAAACGTATTTTACATTTATAAATTTACTCAAGAAATATAAACAGGTTTAAATGAAAATAGACTTGATAGAGTGACTTTTAACAAATTACATTCTTTTTAAATATTATTTTTATTAACCCTATGAAAATTGGTAAAGTGATTTATGTACTCCGTTCTTCCCTTGCCGACACGCAGTTCTAAAATATACACTTGGTTTGACTTTCCCACATCAAAGAATAAAGTAATACAATTATTATAACTCGGCATTGTAAATAATAGCAACTTTATGTCGAGACATGATAAAAGACGAAGTTAACTAGATGAAAGGCGTTTATTAAAATTAAAAATAATGACAAAATAATATGTTTAAATTTCCACAATAATAGATGTATAATACGATGTATATGAAGTGATAATTCAAATCAGCTCCTTTACCTTTAAGGGGTAATGCCACTCTAGAGCTAAGCCAAAAGCCTGATTATAACAATTTTTTTTTTTATGGGTCTAACACACGTGCTACAGGGAAGTCCCTAAAGCGCTACAGGAGCGACACGTGTGCGGAGAAAGCGATTCACGTTGTTCTTGTATCGTTGTAGATTGTACTCGGTGGGAAACACAGTCCTGGGCAAATTATTCCAAAGGGATGATGTTCTCCATATAAAAGACTGCTTGAAAAGCGTTGTACGAGGAATAACAAGCTGAACCTCATACGGATGTGAAGAATTAGAGCGACGTGTATTTCTAACATGCACCGCTCTGGGAGGAATTAAGCGGGCCACATCCTTCGAACACTTTCCATGAAAGTACTTGTAGAATAGGCTCAAGTCGCCAACCGTTCTTCGATGTTCCAGCGAATCAAGGCCGACGGTCAGTTCTGGGTCTCCAATCAGACGAACAGCTCTTCTCTGAATAGAATCCAACAAATGCAGTGTATGTTTGGGAGCGGAGCTCCAAACATGGGAGTAGTATTCCATAGTTGGTCGAATTTGAGCTTTGTAAAGAATTAACAGTTGTTGTGGAGTGTAAAGCTATCTGGTTCGAAATAATATTCCCAACTTTTGAGAAGCTCTCCTTGCTATGCCTGCAACATGTTCATGCCAAGACATATTTGCTCCAAAATTAACGCCTAACAAATTGAGTGACGATGTTAGAGGAATGGAATTTTTTTTTGAAATATTGTGAACGCAATCCAAAATTTACTCAAATGCATTATACATACTTTAAAGTACATTTATAATTTTTTTTTACAAAATTGTGGCACTAGTACTCAGTAAAGGAAGATGCATCTTATAAATAGTACTTTGCTGCCAGAAAGATTTCTCCTCCAATTTTTTTACCTGGAACAAAGTGCAAAGTTTTTTAATTCTACATAAGATTTTTTCAGGAAGTACATAGAAAAATTAAAAAATATTGATTTTTTTTATGAATGGTACATGTTCACTTTTCGGTAAAAAGCATGTAAAAAATCGTTTATAAAAAAAAAGTTCAACACAGATTGTAAAATACGTACGTATTTCGCTAGATAATATAATTTTGAAGGTACAGTTAAAATTTCAAATAAATCAGTAAAAATTTAAAGAAGTTATGATTCCGCCCAGTTTGAAAAATGTAGTTTTGAGAAAAAACGTATTTTAAAGTTTTTTTTTTTATATTAAGGGGTAAGGGCGCGTCAACTTCAATGGTTATTTGGCGCCCAAAATATAATTTAGATTACGATATTTAATTCTTTTAAGTAATTGATGATTCCCAGCTTATTTGATTGAAAAGTGCTTACAATTTGTTTAATGTTTGATGGTATGTTATATTTGTTTTCTTCCGTGCGAAAAATGCGCTGCCTCAAATATGTGTCTGACAGTCAATGATTGATTGCAGATGGGACATAATGGTGATGGTTCACTCTTTAGTAGGTGAGAGTGTGTCTGGTATGTATGTCCAGTCGCTAGTCTTGTGAGTTTTACATTCTCTGATCTGTTTAGACTGTGAATGTGTAAAGGAGGAAAAACAAAAGATTTTACTTTCCACAGCTTGTTATTCGGATCTACGAGATCCCATTCCAACTGAAAATTATTTCTATTTATTGAGATTAAATTTTTTGTGGAAATCGTTAGTACGGTTCTCTCCTGTGGTATTGTTGCCTGTTTCTATGGCTTGTTTGACTACTTGATCTACTCTGTCGTTCCCTTTGATTCCCATATGGCTAGGAATCCAGATTAATATGATGGTTCTATTCCTGGCCTTGGCGATGTATAATACGTCTGCTATTTGTCTTAAGTATGCATAGTCCGGATTGCTGTATTTGATGGCTTTTATGGCACTTAAGGAATCTGATGCAATGAGGAATTTTTTATTTTCCTTGTTATTTATTGCATACCTGATTGCTTCTTTCAGGGCTAACAGCTCGGCAGAAAAGATTGAAGAGTATGGAGGAAGTTTAAATTGTTGTGAATAAGACTTGTGTAGGAAGGCTGCTCCCACTCCTTTTGTGGATTTCGAACCATCGGTGTAGACTATAGAAAAGTTTGAGTAGAGAGTGTGTATCCTTTCAGAGAATTGATGAATGATGTTGGCTCCTATTAGGTTATTTTTGTTACCAGAATGAAAGTGTAGATCGATTGATGGGTTTGGAGAAAACCAGGGAGGAAATGTGGTGAATAGTGGGTAGTCAAATTTGGGGGGAGTGAGCCCATGTAAGGTCAGGTAAGAGTTTTATTCTCTTGGGAATGGATTTTGGAGGAAAGGCTATGTGAGCTTTGTGTGCATTAGTCAAGTTTAAAGAGAATTTTGTGTGGGGTCTCTGTAGCGAAGATGAGTAATATTTCATTAATGAAAGCTGTCTAGTCAGATAAAGTGGGGGAGTAGCGACTATGCATTGGAGACTATTAATTGGTGTTGTTCTGAATGCACCCATTGCCAGACGCAGTGCTTGGTTCTGTATGGGGTCTAAAGAAAGTTATATAAATTTTTTAGATCCCTCTAAATTGCGATGCCTGCACCATATAATTAGCCTTCTAAATTGAGGTGTTGTTGATAGATTCTAGATGAACTTAAATTCTGTAGATAAATAGATTTCTTCAATATTCAGAAAGCTACAGTCATTTAAGCAGCGCGAAGCATAAAGACCCTCGTAGACTTTGAAGAGCGCTGCGAGACAATTACGCGCAGTTGATAAAATACACACTTATAACCATCTTACCCTCATAAGTCCCTAAAGCATTATTTAAGCCAAAAACAATTTGATTTTCTTGCAATTTCTAGAGTGGCATTGACATTGAAAATTTTTGCTACATCTCAAAAATCAGGAAAAATTTTCATAACACTAATGAAACTATACAATTTTGAATTACTTAAACCCCTTTTACTCCCTTCTCTCTCCAATATTGCTAAAAACTATAGGTTTCTTCCCTGCTCCTAAGTATTACATGTGTACCTAATTTCTAATCCGATTTCCTTCGAAAGTTGTCGTACCAACAGATCGACTGACCAACAGAAAGATGAGAAAAATGGAAAACTATGTTCCTCGTTATCTCAGAACACCGAAATGTGCAGAAACGCAAAAACATTTAATATTTTTTTACGAATGCTTCTCTTTAGCAAGGGAAGTAACATATTACTGGTCATATAATAATTTCTAGAATGAGATCTAATAATGAATTAAAAGCTCTTAAAATATAAATGCATTTACTCCTAGATGATAGAAGCTGCCTTTCTGCAAAATGTATTTACGGGTTCGTCAATTTACGTTTAGTCTTATTTCAGAAAATGGATATTCTCGGTAATACGTCTTTACTTATATATTCTACATATTTGTTGCAGGATTTTATGTCAAAGTAATAATGCAACATGAAGCCGTGATGGCCGAATTAGTACTTAAATGAAATGCAGTACATACAGGTAGGAGGTAAAAAGTAAATCACATCTATAACACAGGGGAACAGCTGTTTTGGTGTCGAGGTTTTTTTGAGCTGATTCTATATCAATTTGATGTCCTAAATTCAAATAACGTATTCATTTGTACCTAGGAGCTCAAATTTTTAAGATATACAATTTTAGAGAAATATAAGTTACATTATTGTAACTCAAATCCGTAAGTGTAGTAAACAAAAGTAGATACGAAATTTTTATTCTAGTTATACAAAATACAATATTATGTCGTACTTATAAACACAAAAAAAAACATTGAAGAAATGAAATAGTCACTCAACACTTGGAAAGCTTCTTTTCCGCGACATTCTTGAATGTTTTTTTAAACAGTCTCTTTTTAAACTCCAGCAGTAATCTGCCATCATGTGCATGTCCCATCTTCCTTGGTAGCGGTCCTCCATAACTTTAATATCTTGGTGAAATCTTTCACCTTGTTCCTCACTCATGTCTCCTAAATTTTCTGGAAAACGGTCTAAGTGGCTGTGTAAATAGTGTATTTTAATACTCATATTGCACCCTAAGGATTTGAAACTATTAAGCATCTTATTAACCATTTCAACATAGTTTTGAGCTTTATGTTTGCCTAGAAAATTTTCTACAACTGCAACAAATGATGTCCAAGCTTCTCGTTCAACTTGATTCATTGAATTTATGAAGGCAGGATCCTTAATTAATTGTCTTATTTGTGGGCCGTCAAATATCCCTGCTTTGAGTTTTTCTGTGCTCAACTGATGCATTTTTACCCCTATATATGCAAAACAAGACCCATTCTTATCAAGAGCCTTTACAAATTGCTTCATTAAGCCCAACTTTATATGTAACGGAGGAAGTATGATTTTTTCTCTTTCAACCAAAGCGTCGTTAATGACATTCTTTTCCCCAACGTCCATGTTTTCTCTCTGAGGCCAATCTTTTCTAACCCAGTGGTGTGTTTTGTCCCTACTATCCCAGAGGCACAAGAAACACGGATATTTCGTGTAACCACTTTGCTGCCCAAGAAGAAAGTTTACCATTTTTAAGTCTACACAAATCATCCATTGATGTTCGTAATACTTTATCTTTTGCAAGACCAAAGCTATGGTATTATATTCTTCTTTCAGTTTCGTTGAGTGAGCTAGTGGTATTGAACCATATTTATTCCCATTATGTAGAAGGACACATTTTAAACTTCGCTTTGAACTGTCAATAAATAGGCGCCAATCATCTGGAATATATTCAGAAAGTCCCATTTCTTTCATGAGTCCCCTAATTTCGTGACAAAATACAAGATTGTCTTCTTGAGAAAAGAATGGTAGCAGATCTTTTTCTCTTGTACGGTAAAAGGTAATTTTGGTTCCTTGTTCCAGTAAACTTTTGTCGTTCAACCTAGAAGCCAGTACTTCAGAAGCTTTTTTCGATAAATTGAGATCCCTGGTGAGATCATTTAATTCATTTTGATTGAAGCGTTCAGGAACTGATGACGTTCCCTCATAGTCACTGTTAGTTTCATTAGCATCAGAACTTTTATTAGCATCAGAAGAGCGATCAGAGGGAAAATATTCGTCATCAGAGATATGTGGTAGCTGATGAAATGTTGGAATCGGTATTTCATCTGAGGGCGTATTGCCGAGTCTAAATTGGGATAAGTCCACTTACTGCGGTTATTTCGATTGATTCCATTAGTATTTACTAAACAGAAATAACAAATCATTGAAGTGGTTTTTTGGTTCTCTCCAAACCATTGGTAAGCCGAATTTTAGACATTTTTCTTTTCCCGGTAGTCCACTGCCGTAAATGCTCTGTACAAGTTTTACATACGAGATGCGGGGCCCACGTTTTGTCCTGATCACCAAGCTTAACTCCAAAGTATCCAAGATACGCTCGCTTTACAAAGTCAGTAATAGTTTGTCTGTTTTGTTAAAACATGTATTCTCCGCATATATAGCAAAACACATCAGGTTGATTTACACAACTTCTTCTTGAACTGGAACCTGAACTCATTTTAATTCTGTTCAATAACACAAAAACACTCTTTTCTTAACATAAAATAACACGCCGAATTCGATCTACTCTCATTAGTAAGAACGCACAAACTGACGAGACTTACCCGAGTTAGGTGATTAAAAGGGTCAGTTCAGGTACCTGATAGGCAATGGTTCCACTATTTAAAGATTTACCTGGAATTTACTCAATTACAGACTGACACTAAAACCATTGTATCTACATTAATGAATATATAATAATTTTAGAACTCTCATAAATGAATATACTGAATAAAAACCACATGGGTAGATAAGTTGATGTATCTAAAAAAGTAGAGCTGATAGAGAAAAACGGATTGCATGTATAGATTTAGCGTCCCAAATATAGTTAAAATTAGCTCTAAAATCCCAGGCACCAAAACAAAAATATTTTTTTGTTGCCCTGTGTAATTCATTGTAATCTCCTTTGGCTTTACTACAATGGTTACAGCTTGTAATAAATTTATTTTTGGAATAACAGTGTAATGATTTTGTTTCAAATAACTGTGTAGAAGCCAAAACCAATGTTAGTTTTTTTACTGTTTTTTTTTAGCCACTGAAAGAACTGAAAGAACCCCGCACTTTTCTTATGGAAAAGTAGTTTTGGTCAAATTGGCTGAATTTTTGATATATCGTAGTTCTCAGCTTTCTGAATAAAAATGTCCGTGGGCACAACCTTCAAAAATGGGCAGATTTCGAGTCTTAAACCATTTTGATAATTTTAATAATTATTCAATTAACGACACAAAAATTCTATTTCAAGACGGCAAAAATACATCGATATCGAAGTCTACTTTTTTTAAAAATTTTTTTTGAACTCCATTCTAGCTAGGTTTTACCTGTTTTTCAAGGAAAAGTCAAAATTATGACGTAATAAGTTAATTTAGACCTTTAATACTTAAATTGAAAATAACTCGAAATCTTCCTATGTTTAAAAGTTGTGGCCATGGACACATTTGTTCAGAAAGCTGAGAACATATCAAAAATTCAGCCAATTTGAATGAAACCACTTTTCCATAACAAAAGTGCGGGTTCCTTTTTCAACTATTTTATTTTTTCATTATTTTGAACTCAACATAAATCGCAGGTATGATGTATTGATTTACGGAGTGATTTAAAAAAATATTTATTGGCCCATTTTTTTTTTGTTTTTTTCTTGAAAACCAAAGACAGTTTGAAGTGGTACAATTATTATATAAGTAAGACCCAATATGTTTTAGTGTTCCGTAAGGACCACTCATAAGATCACTTTGGTATCTGTCAGTCTGTCTCTCACACCCTATTTTCTCCGAAACAATTTGACGTAGAAAGATGAAATTGGATACTAATATAGGAACTGATGGCCTCATCAGAGCCGTCTAGTTTTGAAAGTTAAATTTTGACTTAAGGGGTGATGAAATCCGAAGTGAAAAAATTTTTTTTTTTACCAGGTCATGGAGTGGGGTATCAAATGAAAGCTTGTAAAAACATATATATATATATATATATATATATATATATATATATATATATATATATATATATAATGTAATACTAGCGCACACATTTCTTTGTGTTATTTTTAAAAAATCGAGTGGGGTATCAAATGAAGGCTTGTAAAAACACGAGTATAAATATATATATATATATATATATATATATATATATATATATATATATATATATATATATATAATGTAATACTAGCGCACACATTTCTTTGTGTTATTTTTAAAAAATCGCTTATCTCGAAAAGTAGTGGTCAAAAAATTTTGAAAAAATTCTGGAATATTTTCCACAGGGTGTAGATTAAAAGAAAATTGTCACGAGTGCATAACCTTTAATAATTTATCTGGTATATAAAAAAAAAAATTTCATGGTCATCAGTTTTTAGTAAAGATCGGGAAAAAGCTTTGTTGAAAAACTTGTTTGAGGTGTCTTTTGTGGAGTCATTGATCACAAAAACTTTTATTTTAAAAGCAATCAACGTACGGAACACTAATTGCGCAAGTCCAACTTGCACTTGACCGTTTCTTTTTCAGTCAATTATGTATAATAATATTTGTAGCTAGCTAATAGGCAATAAATGATATTAGATTAGACTATATAACTATATAAATATAAGAATTTTTAATCTGTTGAATGGCACATATATTGATCAAAACTTATCTTTTTTATTATAAATGCTAAAGTAACTAGTTATCAGAAATATTTTTATAGTGTTTTCGGTAAAATATTAGCAATAAATACACTCCTGGACAAAATTAACGCAACAATCTGAAAATTAATTTATCTTTTTCTTATGTCAGTTTTAAAGTCTATCGAGTATTTGAATAGTAGGCTATGCATATTTTATTTCGTTGTTCATGACAGAAATCAAAACAGTTCGTTTAGATTTACAGTTTTAAAGAATTTTTTAGAAGATAAACAATTTTCTGTAATAATGCGATAGATTTTCTTTAAAAGTAAGCTTATAAATTGTTCCCTTTTTCAAAGTAATACGTTTTTGTGGTAGACTGTTTTGTTTTTGACCCCGAAAAATTAGAAAAATGAATCGAACAAGGAATTTAACTGAACACGAGGTAGTGCGAGCCTCAGTTTTATTGGACGAGGGATATTGTCAGAGTTATGTTGCCAATTTGTTAGGCAAACATCGTTTCACAATAAGTCGTATGGTAAGACGCTTGAATGAAGTAGGAACTTATTCTAGAAGGCTAGGGCAAGGGCGAAAACGATGCACTAGCGACCTAGATGAACGTTTTATAAGACAATATGCTTTAAGAAACATGACTGTCACTAGTTCTATAATAAGAAACGAACTCGAAGCTGTTCGCAATGTCACAATTTCTTCTAAAACAGTTAGAAGACGGTTAAATGAAGCTGGATTAAACAGTAGGATACCAGCCACTGCGCCCTTGCTTACTAGAAAGAACAGAGTTGCCAGGTTACGTTTTTTGCTCGAAATCACGAAAACTGGTCAGTGGATGATTGGAAACAAGTTTTCTTCACAGATGAAACTAGGGTTAGTCTAAAACATCCAGATGGTAGTGAGCGAGTATGGCGAAGACCAGGAGAGAGGTTTGCTCCTTGCAATATCTCGGCAAGGATTCCATTCGGCGATGGCTCTGTTATGTTCTGGGGTGGCATCTGCTTTGATGCTCGCACAGAGTTAGTTCCTGTCTGTACGAGATCCATGAATGCTGACTACTATCTTGAGAATATTGTGATAGAATATGTGATGCCTTTCGGTCATTTTGTGGGGCCCAATTTCCTGTTTATGCAAGACAACGCTCGACCTCACGTGACTAGGGAGGTACTCGATTATCTTAATCAAGTTGATATACCGATTATGCAATGGCCACCAAAAAGCCTGGATCTGAATCCGATAGAACATGTATGGGATCACCTTAAGAAAAATGTGAAACGTCATATACCTGCACCTAGAAACCTGAGGGAACTTGAAAATGCAGTTATCACATAATGGGAGCAAATTCCTCAAGATTTTATCCAAAATTTAATTAGAAACATGCCTAGGCGCATAAACGCTGCCATTCGAAGTAAAGGAGGCAACACACGCTACTAGTGTCCCAGTTACACCAATAATTTTGTTACTAGTGTCCCAGTTTATTTTTTTCATTATTACATAATTTCAACGATTTTGTTATTAGGTCTTAGGAATAATTTTAATTCGAATCTTATAGAGAAATTTGTTAGTTAATTCACTTTTAAAGTATCCGAATAAGTTTTTTCTAACTTTTAGTGTAACCAATGTTCATAAAAAATTATTAAAATTAATTCATTATGGAGATTTGTATGATTTAATATATTGTTGCGTTAATTTTGTCCAGGAGTGTAGTATTTTTATTAACATTTTAAGGTAAAAATTTTTGAAATCATATAAAAGAAATATTTTTATATTAGAATAATAAACTAAAACTTAAGAAGAAATATAACGCCTGGTGATATATTAAACACCATTTTATTTTTATTAAAAGCAAAACTTCTATTAAGATGCATTATTGCATTCTTTCATCATTCTAACGAGGTCATAAAAATGTTTTCCTAGAAAAAGTACTTGGGAAATTAATTTTCTTTTTAAGATATGCACGAAGGCGAACACCGTGAACTTGAGATGCGGCATATTCAACAGAAGTTAAGGAACTACTTATATTGAAATCGGTGTTAATTTAGATCGTTGTCGGCGCACAAGGAATTTATCGATGTTCTCGCACTTTGAAATGGTTTATTAATTACTGAAATCTCTTGAAATGGATCGATAGTGCTTCCTTCACATATTGCGTACAAGTTTTTTGTGCATTGCAGTGAAGAAAATCGGATCTGCTTCTTTATGATATGCTATTTTTAAAATTTATAAAATTTGATAAATTTAAAGAAGGAATAAGAATGTCACGTGCGGACAAATATGAAGCATACATCATATATATATATATATATATATATATATATATATATATATATATATATATATATATATACCAGGTGTATAAGTATGAAATGCGGATTTCAGACAAAATATGATGCACCAATGCAGTTTGTGCTATAAAGATTTGACACTCCGCCGTTTTGTTGTGTTCAACAAGTGTCAGATGCACACGAGTGATAAATTGGAAAAGTGTGTACATAGTGTTCTGTTGTTGGGTTCAATATGTCGAAATTTATACCGAACAAAGAGCATTCGCGGACAGCATTAATTTTTTATTTTCCTTTGAAGAAAACTGCTGTTGAATCATACCGATTACTTCGAGAAGCTTATGGTGAACATGCTCCATCGCAAGATACGTGTGAAGGATGATTTCGGCGTTTCAAAAGTGGTAACTTCGATGTTGCAGACAAGGAACGTGGAAAACCGCCAAAAAAATACGAAGATGTGGAATTGCAAGCATTGTTGGACGAAGATGATTCGCAAACACAAAAACAACTCGCCGGGCAATTGGGCGTTAGTTAACAAGCTGATTCCAATCAGCTACGAGACCGAATCGCTTTGACAGAAAGACGATACTCTGTGTTTGAGGGGACCAGAGGGGCGTGGTCTATTGTGAGCTGTTAAAATCTGGGGAAACGGTTAATACTAAACGTTACCAACAACAATTGTCCGATTTGAGCCGTTCGCTGCTTGACAAAAGGCCAGAATACCGAAAGAGGCAACACAAAGTCATTTTTCTTCATGACAATGCTCCATCACATACGGCAAAACCAGTTCGCGACACGTTAAAAGCACTCAGCGGGAAAGTTCTACCCCATGCGGCTTACTCAACGGACTTGGCTCGTTCCGATTACCACTTGTTTGCATTGATCGGTCACGCACTTGCTGAGTAGCGCTTTGGTTCGTACGAAGATGTGAAGAAATGGCTCGATGAATGGTTCGCAGCAAAAGGGGAAAGATTTTTACTGCATTGAATAAAGCACTTTTTATCTATCAATCTTCCGAATCTAACATGTTTTTTTAGAAAAAAAATCCCCATTTCATACTTATACACCTGGTATATATATATATATATATATATATATATATATATATATATATATATATATATATATATATATATATATATATATATATATAACACATGGGCTGAAAAGTCCCGGGCCTAACAAAGAAAACACGGTTTTTTGGTTCAAAATTAGCTTTATTCATCAAGAGCAACGCAATCATTCCAGCGCCGCTCTAACATTTCAATACCACTTTTGTAGAACGATTTATCTTTTGCCTCAAAATAGGCCTCAGTTTCAGCGATAACCTCTTCATTCGTGCGAAATTTCTTACCGGCGAGCATTTTTTTCAGGTCTGCGAACAGCCAGTAGTCGCTGGGAGCCAAATCTGGCGAATACGGTGGATGTGGGAGCAATTCGAAGTTCAATTCATGTAGTTTTGCCATTGTTTTGATTGACTTGTGACACGGTGCGTTGTCTTGATGAAACAAAATTTTTTTTCTTTGCCATATGCGGTCGTTTCTTTGCAATTTCGGCCTTCAAACGCTCCAATAACGCTATATAATATTCACTGTTGATGGTATTTCCTTTCTCAAGATAGTCGATGAATATTACACCACGCACATCCCAAAATACCGAGGCCATAACTTTTCCAGGCGATTGTTGTGCTTTCGGGCGCTTTGGACGAGGTTCACCAGTTGCTGTCCACTCAGATGACGATCGTTTTGATTCCGGAGTGAAGTGATGGATCCATGTTTCATCCATTGTCACATATCGACGCAAAAATTCCGGTTTGTTACGTTTAAACATGGCCAAACACTGCTCAGAATCTTCAACACGTTCTTTTTGATCAACAGTGAGCAAACGCGGCACCCACTTTGAACAGAGCTTTCTCATAGTCAAATGCAATATAAAGCCAACACGTTCTTTTGATATCTTTACGATGTCAGCTAACTCACGCAACTTCACTTTTCGATCATTCAAAACGATTTTATGGATTTTTTTTGATGTTTTCTGGTGTTACCGCCTCATTTGGACGTCCACTGCGTTCTGCATCATCGGTGTCTCTACGACCACGTTTGAAGTCAGCAAACCAACGTTTTATTGTTGTTTCTGATGGAGCGGAGTCCCCCATAATACTTTTCAAGCCATTGCTTCGCTTGAACGGTATTTTTTCCCATCAAGAAGCAGTGTAAAATTAAAACACGAAATTGTTTTTGATCCATTGTTTTGAAAAAAACACAAGTAGCGTCACTCTTAGCACAATAACTCACAAACTAATGAATAGAATATCATGAAATTTTAACAGCTGTCTTTTGAAGGTTAGTATTAACTGAAAAAAAGGTGACTGCAATAAAACTAGCGCCATCTATGTGTTAGGCCCGGGACTTTTCAGCCCATGTGTTATATATATATATATATATATATATATATATATATATATATATATATATATATATATATATATATATTACACACAAATTCACTGAAAAACCCACATACACGTCCATATATATACTATATGTGTAATCTGTATATTTTATATATATTTTTAAAAACTAAATGTACATTGAGATGCCATATGTGTGTATGTCAATACTTATATGTATAATAATTGTAAGAATAAAATTATAAAATTGTAATATCTATATACATATAAATTAGAAGTTATAAAATTATAATGTCTAAATATTATGATCACAAACGCGAATCGAACTATTCTGTAATAATCACTCTAGAACGTCTTAGACAAGAATGATTTTTCCCTTTTCCAAGTTCTTGGAAACATTCTTTACACAGTTTAATAAAGCTTTTTTCCTTTTTTACTTAATTAATTTATTATTATTTCTAGCATTTGAGTGTAAAGTTCCTTGATGTCCCTGATCAATAGAAATATGTGAATGTTCTCGGACGATTCCTCCGATCTCACTTTATTATTCACAGAAGATCTCGCAGTCAAGCAGATTTAACAGTAACAAATATTCTCTGTGCTAGAACTTCCTCTTGTATCTTTTTGTAATAACATCTGTGTATAATTTGGCATTATTAATGATCTCTTTTTAATATTCCTCTCGTATTCAAATAAAGTAAGGCGACAAGTCACACAAATGCTATAAGGAAACGTACTGTCATATATGGAAAATTAAAAAATATTTTCCTTTCATAACTGCAATCTTTTCACTCAAAAAACTTATATTTTTTCTTCCCGAAACTATCTTTTTACCACAAGGGGCACACACTTTCGTTCTATTTTGTTCATGTGTACAAGCAAAACTTGAATTTGACATTGTTAACAGAAAAAAGTAATTTCATTAAAATCTATACGAAATTAAATACTACACAGTACAAAGAATTCTATACGAAGAATACTAATTAGAATGTTTTTTTTCAACTTGTTTCGTTGGTATCACAAATGAAACAGAGATTAATAATATTTATAAATATATTTTCTTTAATTTCTCATAAAATTATGTATTATTAGTTTGTGTTTATGCACGTCGTATCAAAACATACACGAGACTTCTGCGAACGCGTTCGGTTAATCAATTACATAATATCTATTGTTGAAGTTAGTAAATAAATGAAAACAGACATAAATTTAATAGAAAAAAGTGATTATAATAAAATAGTTTGATTCACGTTTGTGATCTTCATATTTAGACATTATAATTTTATAATATTTAATTTATATGTATATAGATTTTACAATTTTATAATTTTATTCTTATAATTGTTATACATATATGTTGACTTACTGTTTAACTTCTTACAAAACTTCTATACATATATGTATTAACACACACACATACATACACACATGCAAACATATATACATATACGAGTATGTTTTTTTTTTTATGGGTCTAGTCTATGTATATATATATATATATATATATATATATATATATATATATATATATATATATATATATATATATATATATATATATATATATATACATATATACATATATATATATATATATATATATATATATATATATATATATATATATATATATATATATATATATATATACACACACACATATATGTATACAAACTTACGTGCAAGAGTATTCGCACATTAGAACTTGCGAGTATGCATCATATTTGTCCGCACCTGACATTCTTATTCCTTCTTTAAATTTATTAATTTTATAAATTTTAAAAATAGCTTATCTCGCATAAAGAAGCAGATACGATTTTCTTCTCTGCGGAAATTAAACTTTAAGCGATCACAAAAAATGTGCGACTACTAAAAGTTATAGATGCTCAAATAATTTTCTAGGCTATGCCATATATAATTATATCCCCGAGCGGGAATAAAATTGATTAATAATTATTAATTGAACAAAGTTCACATTTAGGAAATTATTTATTGTTTTCTTTCCTATAGAACCAACTCGAAATGTGTGTCGTATTTCTCGTCTATCGAGCATTATAAGCATATATAGGAATTAAACAGGAAGAAAATTTGGTAAATAAATAAAGAAGTAGTAAAACTGAACCGAAAAAACTGGCAAAGAAAAACTTAAGAAAAAAAAAACTGGAAATGAAATTGAAACGATGTACGATGGTAGGATACAACGAATTGTCTAAAGGACGCATACCTATTACTACACCGAAAGCTGACATTGCAGCTTTCGAACCGACAGAGTGGTTGACACAGTCAACGCTTTAAAAGCAGGTAGCGCTTTTTCGAGGAATCCTTCCTCAAGTATATATAATTATTGTAAAGCAACTGAAAATAGACAGAAGTCCATATTCCAGCTGCTTACTCGCTGTTCTCTTGTCTGTCAAATCCATCCTGAGACGCGTTTCGCCGTATCACGGCTCGTCAGTCAGGCTAGGATTGACGAACAAGAGGACAGTATCAAGTGGTACTTATCCCAGAAGTTACGAAGCACGATGGTAAGATACAACGAATTGTATAAAGTACGAATACCTATTACTCCGTCGAAAGCTGACACAGCAGCTTTCGAACCGACAGAGTGGCTGACACAGTCAACGCTTTAAAAGCAGGTAGCGCTTTTTCGAGGAGTCCTTCCTCAAGTATATATAATTATTGTAAAGCAACTGAAAATAGACAGAAGTCCATATTCCATCAGCTTACTAGCTGCTCTCTTGTCTGTCAAATTGACAGACAAGAGAACAGCTAGTAAGCTGCTGGAATATGGACTTCTGTCTATTTTCAGTTGTTTTACAATAATAAAACGATGTATCTGGAAATCAAATGATGAATCTGAAATTATGAAACTGGGGCGGTAGACCCTTATTGAATTTCCTAGTATACGTTGTTACCAAAGGTGGTGGATAAAAATGCATTTCTTATACTTTATTTAGGGAAATTAGGTTCTCATCCAGAACTTCAAAACAAACTTAATCTTAAAGTTAGAGAAATATAAGAAGGTGAACAAAAACTAGAACAGCACTCTGTTTCTACCGTCTTCTTATGAGAAGGTGACTCAATGTTTAGCAAATCAAGTACCAACTACCAGATATTAAAATTCCCAAAAAAGGAGCGCGGTAGTAAATACTGACTTGAACTATTTAAAGAAAACTCTAGACAATACTCAAGATCAGGAAAAGATTAGTTGTCTTTGCTAAATAAATCTAAAAGAATGAAATATTTTCTACTTTCACACGCTAAGCTCTACATTTATGATTACAGCATGGTATAGCATAGTAGAACAAACCTTAAGGTAAAACCACCAAAATTTACTTACACTCCTAGGCCTTACACTCCTAACAAAAGGGGTAGAAACGCATAAGGATTAAGTAAGTAAGTAAATTCAATGCACAAAAACAGAACAATAGATTGTAACATTCATTTTTTCCTAGATTTTAAGACCATGTAATGTTACTGATTTTTCACTTCAAATTGTACTTATTTTCATTTTTGTATCGAACGGTATATTAAACAGAGATTCCAAGACGTTCAGTATATACTGTGCAGTGCGGGTTCCTGACCGAATCTACCGCTACGCCGCGATTGTGAAATGTGTGTATCCGCAGTTTTGGTTCCGGCGTCGCCATATTACCGGCAGAGTTTGCATGGTTTATTTAAGGGTCCGAGAAACGACTGTCTGGGCTAATTTCCATCCAGCCGCCGAGTAGGCGAGGCTAATTGCATCGGAGCCGCCAAGTAGGCTTCCTTCGACTGAGCTACAGAAAAAGCTCATAACAACCATCATGCGAGCTAAGTAAAGCACCAGTTTCTTAACGAAAAGCCGTAGTGGGCTCTCTAAGTGTTTGCTAGAAAAGTGTGAAATCGGTCGTATTCCATCAAAGCAGGAATAAGAACAGTAAGTTACCAAAGCATCCTTCAATAGACCTGTCCCTGAGTAGTGCCTTAACAGCAATTTAAAACTGACTAAAAAGTGAAGTGAAAAGCACTATTTTTCGTCTTCGGGGGTTGTCATAGTTCAGAATTTAATTGTAATAACTACTAGTTAGGCTAGAATTTTTTTGTAGAACTGCAAAGGTTAGAACTTTTTATTTTTAAAAAACATGAATAAATTTTCTTTTTGTTGATTAAAGCTAGTGTCTCACTGAATACCTATCTTTCTTTTCAGGATAAGGACGGCTGTACCAAACTAACTTTTTATTTAATAACCATAAAACCCTTCAGTATTTTTTCATTTTTTTAGCTGAAGTTAGATCCTTTCTATTTTAAAATGAATGGTGCCCAAAAAAATCGTACAGCTAAAGCTTTTTAAAAATAGAAAATAAATCCAAAAAGACGTACAAAAAATTATCTCTTACCCATATCTTTCTACCAAAGAAAACTGAGCTAGTGTGTGTTTAATTTCTTTAGTTCTTTTAAAATCAGGGTTCACTCGATTCATTATCAGAAATTAAAGTGGGGCGCAATTAAACACCTTTTCATAGGCTACAAAATGACGCCTCAAAAAGCGGGTAAGTTCACACCTTACAAGATTTTTATTTAAACAAAATAAGAAATTAAGCAAAAACAAAAGGAAATATTCCAAAACTAGCTCAAATATATAAAATATGAGCTCAGGTAACAATGAGGCATGTTATCAAAGTTTCTGCTTGGAAACCTACATAACAGGCTGAGGTAAAGAGAGGTTATTTAAATACTATTTTTAACTTATTGCTAATATGAAAACTATGTAATGTTACGATAACTACGAATATATTAAAAAATCTACTCTATAACACACGGAGATGATTGAGAAGTTATTCGTACTTGCTTTACAAAATTTTGATAACTATATTCAAAGAACTAGGTTTCAGCAGGATAGGGCGATATCGTACAATTACAAAACATATTTGTTCGTCATTCGAGAAGTCTTCTCTGATAATTAACACAAGAGCTTTCGCATAGCCTTGATTTGAGGTTATTGGCTTTTTTTTTTTTCGTAGCGTCTCAAAACTAAAGTTTAAATCAATCCTAAACTGATAAATTGTTCATTGAGACATTTTTTTTTTATGGGTCTAGCACACGTGCTGCAGGGAAGTCCCTAAAGCGCTCCAGGAGCGGCACGAGTGCGGAAAAAGCGATTCACGTTGTTCTTGAATCGCTGTAAATTATACTCGGTGGGAAACACAGCGCTGGGCAAGTTATTCCAAAGGGATGACGTTCTCCATATAAAAGATTGCTTGAAAAGCGTTGTACGCGGAGTAACAAGCTGAACCTCATACGGATGCGAAGCACCAGCGCGACGTGTATTTCTAACATGCACCGCTTTGGGAGGAATTAAGCGGGCTACATCCTTCGAACACTTTACATGAAAATACTTGTAGAACAGACTCAAGTCGCCAACCGTTCTTCGATGTTCCAGCGAATCAAGGCCGCCGGTCAATTCCGGGTCCCCAATCAGACGAACCGCTCTTCTCTGAACAGAATCCAACAAATGCAGTGTATGTTTGGGAGCGGAGCCCCAAACGTGGGAGCAGTATTTCCATAGTTGGTCGAATTTGGGCTTTGTAAAGAATTAACAGTTGCTGTGGGGTGTAAAGCTTTCTGGTTCTAAATAATATTCCCAACTTTTGAGAAGCTCTCCTTGCTACGCCTGCAACATGTTCATGCCAAGACATATTTGCTCCCAAACTAACGCCCAACAAATTGAGCGACGATGCTAGGGGAATGGAGTGCCCCGACATAACTATGTCGTGTTCAGCAACGATAACTTTTTTAGTAAAAACTGCCGCTTGGGTTTTTGTAGCGTTAAATTCCACTTGGTTACTGTCACCCCAAGATAGAATTTCTTCCAGGTCTTTGTTAAGTTGAACGACCTCCTGCTGTCTGCGGATATTCGCCTGAGCAGCCGATGTCCGAGCGTTCAAGGTGAATGAAGAGACAAGCGTACTGTCATCTGCAAAGCTATAGATTGGATTCCCGGTCTTTTCCAGCAGATCGTTAATGTAAATGAGAAAGAGAGTAGGAGACAGTATGGAGCCCTGGGGCACACCGGCGTTGATAGTGAGGGTGTTAGAAAGAAATCCGTCGACCGCCACTCGTAAAGAACGCTCTCTGAGGAAACATGAGAGCCACAAACAGAACCTTTCAGACATACCATAAGAGCATAACTTAGCCAACAGTCCATCGTGCCAAACACGGTCGAATGCCTTGGATATGTCAAGAGCAACCGCTCGAGATTCTCCAAAATGTTCAATTGCGTTGTTCCAAACATGTGTTACATAAGTCAGAAGATCTCCTGTTGATCTATGTTTACGAAAACCATATTGGTGATCGCTAATAATATTGAATCGTTCAAGATATTTTAGAAGATGCTCATTGATAACCTTTTCCATGACTTTCGATATTATTGAAAGCAGTGCAACTGGTCGGTAGTTATTTGGCAAGGTCTTCTTACCTTTTTTAGGTATCGGCTGAACCGTGGCACATTTCCAGCAGGACGGAAATATTCCCTTTCTGTAGGATAGGTTAAAAAGTCTACAGAAAACTGGGGTTAGTTCCCTTGCACAGTTTTTGAGAACTATGGCAGGTATTCCGTCAGCCCCAGAAGCCTTCTTGGTGTCTAGCTTCATTAAAATACGCTTTATGATGCGCTGTCTGAAGACAACATCGGGCATCCTTGACTGCAATATGGGAATAGTAGGTGGTGTTTTTCCTTGGAAATCGACAGTAGAATGTGAAGCAAAGAGTTCAGCCAACAAGTTCGCTCTCTCAACAGGTGTGGTTGCAATGGAATTATCTGGCCGTGTGAGTGGTGGTATGGTGGATTTGGTAAAATTTTGACTAACTGCCTTAGCGACTGCCCAAAAGGACCTGGAATTGTTGGGACAAGCGAGAAGTTTGTTTCTAATTCGTTGATTGTGTGCCTCCTTGGTTTCGTCGATAATTCCCTTGCATCTGTTCCGGGCATGAACAAAGATGTTACGATTTACGGTGTTAGGATTTTCACGCCATTGTCGATAGCCAATATGTTTAGAAGCAACAGCTTCTTTGCATTTTCGGTCGAACCAAGGCTTGCCGTTGGAGGAGCATTTCTTCGAAAAAGGGATGTAAGCTTCCATACCAGCCAAAATAACATCGGAGACCTCCCTGGCGCAGTCAGATGGGTTATCGGATCGAAAACAAATGTCCATCCAAGGGAAAGTTCCAAAGTATGACAGTAATCATGGAAACGACATTCCGAGCAATGATCAATAATTTTACGGCTCGCTTAGAAGAATGCCGGTAATGAAACTAAATTATTTAAAAAAAAATCGGCCAAGTGCAAGTCGGACTTGCGCAATTTGTATTCCATACGTTAATTGCTTTTAAAATAAAAATTTTTGTTTCGGAGGTATAAAATGATCAGTGACTTCACAAAACACACCCCAAATGAGTTTTCAACAAATTCTGTTTCTGATCTTTGTTGAAACCTGATGACCTTGAATTTTTTTTCTTTTTTTAATATACCAGATAAATTATTAAAGGTAATGCACTCGTGATAATTTTCGTGCAATCTAAACCCTGTGGAGAGTATTGCAGAATTTTTTAAAAATTTTTTAATCCCTACTTTTCAAGATAAGCGGGGGCACAGCGATTTTTAGGCAATTTATTAAAAATAATACAAAGAAAAGTGCGCGCAAGTATTGCATTATATATATTTTTGAACTCGTATTTATTATCTTTCATTTAACACCTCGCTCGATGATCTGGTAAAAAAAAAAACTTCCGATTTCACCCCCTAAAACGAACCTTTTAAGTCAAAACTTTAACTTTAAAAACTACACAGCTTTGATGGGGCCATCAGTTCCTATATTTATGCCAAATTTCAACTTTCTATGTCAAATAGTTTCGGAGAAAAACTGGTGTGACAGGCAGACGAACAGATACCGAAGTGATCTTATAAGTATTCCATACAGAACACTAAAAATAATTTTCAAGGTAAGGTGTAGTCCGTCATGCAGTAAACCTATAGACAATAGCTTTCGATACTTTCATGTTCAAAAAGACTTTCGTTCTTCAAATTTTGGAAACGTCTTTTATATATCCTGTATACTAAGTAAATAAGGTCAACAGCACCAGACATCTAAAAGCTAATTCTGTTTTCTTGAAGCGATAAATAATCTTTTCGAACGAGACCTAAATTGCCATTACAGAAATGATCTGACAAGCATAATAAAATACTCGTATATCGGCCGATGCATCCGAAAATTGATTTTTCCCATTTATCACTGTCAGAAAACATGGATGGAAAAATCCGGCTAAATGAAAATCTATAAATTTATAATGGGCTTTTAAGAATTGGACGTCAGAAATTTCTAGCTTATTATATTATAAGAGTAACGTGAAGGGCATGACTGAAACGATTAAATCCAATTAACCAAGGATTTTTTGCCTTGGGTAGTTTTGCTATGCCACCAGTCGCTAATTGGAGGAAACCAAAGATTCAGAACAACGGAAGTAAAGCTGAGAAAGTCGGCGGTGGGAATGCTATCGTCGCACCAGCCATATGCAGTGTCTGCTTTTGATACACATAATTGTTTACGTTAAAAGGTTTTACTCCATGCCGATAGTACGAAAGTGGATTAAAAAGTCTTATAATACACAAAGTAAATACTGTCTTTTTGCAAAAACACAAATTTGAGCTTAATACATTTGGTCCAGCGAGATTCCATTTTTTTATTTACCTAAGAAAAAAAATTGTTTCGAACTATGCATAATACTCATTTACAATACAGTTAACCTTGTCATTCCCAGAAAATCTCTTCCTTCCACGCCAATTTTTGGGGTTACGTCACTTGGAGCTAAATCTGGAGAGCAAGGTAAGTGGGAAACTACTTCGAAGTCCAGCTCCTGCACTTTTGCCATTGCAATGGCCGATGTGTCAGCAGGCACATTGTCCTGGTGAAGGAGCACTTTTTACCGCGCTAATCTCGGTCGCTTCGACTTACAATGCAAAAGGTCCAAAAACGTTGCATAATAATAACCAGTCGCTGTGTTACCCTTTTCGATATTGCCATTCCTGATGATGCCCTGCTTTTTTCGGTGAACTTTCACCTTCGTTAACCCACTGTTTTGACTGCCGTTTTATCTACAAGGTGAAATGGTGGATCTCCATTTCGACTACAGTTACAAGACGACGCCTGAAGTCCTTCGAATTATGCTGAAAACTTCTCCAAATAACTAAAATGTACTTCCTCGTGCGTTTTTGGTCTGGAGCTAACAAACGCAGCACCCACCATGCATGGAATTGATGGCCTCATCAGAGCCATGTAGTTTTGAAAGTTAAATTTTGACTTAAGGGGTTAGTTTTGGGGGATGAAATCGGAAGTGAAAAAAAATAATTTTTTACTAGGCCAACGAGTGTGGTGTCAAATGAAAGCTTGTGAAAACACGAGATAAAAAAATATATAATGAAATACTTGCGCGCAATTTTATTTTTAAAAAATCGCGAAAAATCGCTGCCTTACCTCGAAAAATTTTGAAAAAATTCTGGAATATTCTCTACGGGGTATAGGTTGAACGAAAATTATCACGAGTGCATTACTTTTAATAATTTATCTGGTATATATAAAAGAAAATAAAAAATTTCAAGGTCATCAGTTTTCAGTAAAGATTGGAAACAAACTTTGTTGAAAACTCATTTGGGGTGTGTTTTGTGAAGTCACTGATCATTTTATACCTCCGTAACAATTTTTTTTTTATTTTAAAAGCAATCAACGTACGGAACACTAAATACGCAAGTTCAACTTGCACTTGACCGGTTTTTATTTTTATACACTTGCTAGTTAATAAATTAATTATGACTGATAATTGCAGAAAATTTAACACTTTATTAAAATTATATTAGACTTACCAAATTATATCTGAAACGTTTTATTAAAAATTTATATTTCAAAGAAAATTTAATTACCATTCTGTCATGTAAGGTAGTTGCCCTCTGACTTTTTTCTTGAGCAAACCTTTTCTAAAAGTATCTTCCGTCACGTCTTGCTACTTAGTGCTTATTAATATGGTTTTAGAAACTTTTTTTATCTGTCAGGATAAGAGTAAATCTTTTTGAAGAAAAAATTGTAGAGAAAAATTACGAAAATAATTATATATTCTGAAAAACAATATTCTAACAAAAAAATTGTGTGTAAAATATTCTGCACTAGTTTAAGTTAAGTATTACATCTTATAGAGAATAAGTAGTTCACTAAAATGGTAACGCAATCCAGATTTTTATCAGCCTCAGAAACAGGCTGATATCAGGAATGGATACGGTTCAGATGAATATTTATAAACAATGAAGATTCTGATAGAAAAATTGATTAAATATAAGAAACCACTAGTAGTGATATAGTAAAGAGCGCGAAATTAGGCAAGGGGATAAAATTTCTCTAAAGCTTTTCTACTATGTTACAGTATGCATTTAAAGACCCTAATTGGGATGGCAAAGAAGTAATCCTAGATGAACAATACTTAGATTAACTACAATTTGCCGATGACATAATTGTAACTGCTGATAACCTAGATACGCTATTAGGACTAAAAGAAATATCGGCAGAATATTTGCTTACAAATACCTGGAGCATCAAATAAAAATCGGCGGCGATGTTCCAACATGCGAAAAGAATTGCCGCATTGAATTAGGATGGGTAAACTTTGGTAAAGTAGCGAACATTCTCAAGGAAAATTTGGCAACGTATCTGAAGGAACAGATCTACAATCAATGCATCACCTCTATGCGAATATATTGTGCCAAAATTTTTACGTTGGTAAAACACTTTATTAACAAACTGAGAACAGCACAGAGAGGAATGAAAAGGGTGCTAGGAATATGAATACTTGACAAAATTTCAAACACAATCATTAAAGCCATAGACCTAATGAAGTATATAAAATAAAGTATATATTAATGAACAGGTGGTAGAAGGCTCGATTGAATGGCGCCCCATAGCAGATAAAAAATCAAAGGCAGATCACCAACGAGATGGAACGATAATATGAAGAGAATAGTTAATAACTGGATAAGTTATGCTCAAAAGAGGAACTACTGGAAGACATTGCAGACAGTAAAACATATTTCTTCATTCACTCTGGATACTCGAACATAAGCTCCTCATGCAAATAACCACAGACAGCGGCAAGTCGTTCAACTTAACAAAGACTTCGAAGATATTCTATCTTGGGTTGGCAGAATTAAACTTTACAGAAACCAAGGTGGCAATTTATTCTATAAAAGTTAACGTTGCGGCACCCGATATAGTTATGTCGGGACACTCTATTCCTTCATCACCGTGATTCAATATTACTATCATTGAAGGTAATTGAACCTATATCTCCAGGTCAAGGTATACGAGTCTGTACTTTTAAGTTAACACATGTATTGCTTTAAAAAAAAAAGTTTTCCTTGTTGAGCAAACTTGCCGCCGATTAGTCTCCATTTTTGACTTTAATTTGTATAACAATTTATTGCATAATTTATAAAATTATTTTCCTTTCCATTTATTTTTTAATTTAGAGCCTTTCGTGAATTAACATACCGGAAAAAAATACAATGAATACAAAAAGGCTTTTATCGAACAAAGTCATCCTTTTTTGCAAGAATAAATTTAAGGCGATTGACTTTGATGTATGAAGATAGATTTAATTTTTTTAAAAAGAAATGTCTTGTTGTATCAGACAAAGATTTGAGGAGTGTTTTGAAACAAGAAAATGTTTATTTTTCTTCAGCATAAAAGTCGCGCTATAGAACTAACTTTGATTGCTTCTAATATCTGTATATAAAATTTAATAACTGGAAAATATACGAGTCGATTGAAAAGTCAAAACAAGAGAAATAATATTTTTCTGCAAAAGTAAAAATTTATTTCTCAACATAATCTCCATTGAGCTCAATATATTTGGTCCAGCAAAATTTCAATTTATTTCAAGCTGTGTGTAATACTCATTTACAGCACAGATAACCTCGTCATTCGGCTAATCTTAGTCGCTTCTTTTCAACTCGCTATGCAAGTGATCTAATAACGTTGCGTAATACAAGCTAGTCACTGTTTTACCCTTTTCCAACAAGTCAACCATGATAATACCCTATGAATTCCAAAAAATTTCCCGCCGATAAAACTGTTGTTGCACATTTAAGGTACATTTAGTTATTTATTAATTTCGTATGGATGTACATTGCACACAACACAATTGAAGTTAAATAGAATTACCTAAATGAATTATACAAAAATATAACCAACCAACCAAGGTACCAATTTAAGGTACATAAAAAAATTGTTTACCATTTAGGTTACTTTATAATTGCTGACAGAAGAGAGACTTTATTTTGGGCTTTTGCAGGAGGGGAGGCTCGTGTATATTATGTTATACATCTTTTGTTTATTGATTTTTCCAAGATATTCTTGTAAGGACCTGATGTAATTTCCCCAGTTTTTTGTACAGTATTTTTTTTAGTATTGGACATAAAGATTTTACAATTTTTTTTGAGGCATTAGCGTTAAATTCCGAAACAGACGGTTCACTATCTAAATGTGGCTGAGCAATTGCTTGTTTTCATTATTGATAATAATGGAAGCGTCTTGTAAGATCGATGTGCTTTCATTACTTGAGTTTGTTTGACAGAGAGACCATTTATATTTTCAGATGCTTTAAACGAATGTTCGGAAAAGACGTTCTTGTCTATAGGCCAAACTGCAGCAGCTTGAAATCCGTTTACAATGGTGCCAATGATAGCAGCTCTTTGGTAAGCTTCTGCAAATAAACTGGCAATTTAATATTGAGTTAATTGATGAACTGGATTTGTCCTTAATTATTTTTCAGTTGCTTAAATATAATAAGAGTATATAGGTTTATAAAAAAAAGACACGTTGAGTGGCTGAACCCAGTGAGCAGTAAAGCCTGGCAATTTTAACATTAGCCTTTGCTATGCCTCATGCCTCAGGTTCTTCAAATGCTTTGTATTTTCATTAAGCAAAAGTAACACTTTATTTTCCGGGGTTGGCTTTACGCAGCTTATAAAATGTTTTATCCATTTTGCCAACAAGTTTGAGTTAATGTGGCCAGTGCCTGGAATGGTGACAACACTCTTCGAAGGCCTGTCATTCCCCAATTCAAGATTTCGTTTCATTCTTTTGAATATTTAATTTTTTGCGCTTTTTTCTGTAAAGTGGAAAATCTTCTTTTATCAACGTTAAATATTTTTGTAGACGAAAAAAAAAGCCTAGAGCAAATAAAAAGCTACAGACAAAGCCGCCGAAACTGATAAGAAATCCTTTGTTTTCGGCATCGGACATCGACACGAACTCCTATGTCGGCTTTAGAATAAAGTAAAGCCGTTATTTTTATAATGAATCAAATTTCTGTGAATTACATGGGTTGAATTTTTTTACTTATTATAAAAAATATTGAAATATAAAACTTGCGTAACTAATTTGTTAGTGTAACGAAGTCATTATTTTAAAAGAAATTAATTCTTATAATATTCTTTTTTATTAAATTTGGTTAGAAAAAGCCTATTCAAATATGAGCAACACTGTAGACCTTACGCTCTGCTTAACGATAGGCGATATTGAGGAGTTGTATAGTTCACCAGTAGCGGCGTCAAAAAAATATTCATGTCATAATTTCTTCAAGGTCCATTTTTTCCTTTATTATTGAGATCCGCTATTTAAGGTGAATTTTTTGCAATCGGTTTTGTTACAAGGAGGCGCCAATTCCAATATATGCAGTAAATTCGATAACACTATATATATATATATATATATATATATATATATATATATATATATTATATATATATATATATATATTAAAGAAAATAATTTTATTTTGTAATTTAAACATAAGAAGACAAAAATAGTTTAGCGTAAGTACACTAAAAAGAGAAAACAAAATGCGGCTAGCTGACAACAATTCTTCATAAGATTTTCTAGTCTACTAAAAGTACAGAGACACCTAAAGTAATTTTGCTTTTGCTAAATAGTCAGATTTAAAATTTGCTTATTACTTGAAGTCAGAACAAGTAAGTATTCCTATAATAATAAGGAAACTGTACTGTACCCCTTTCATGCAACAGACAGACAGACCAACGGCAGGTGGCAACTATATTTTTTATGATCTACGAATCCTGAAACGTGAATAAATACAAATATCCTCATCTCAAGTCATGATATTAAAATTAAAGCATATAATTACTCTTTTAACAAAAACAAAGAATTTTTTCATCATCAGATATGTAAGAGAAGATAATATGACAAATTTAAGTAATTTTACTTTACAAACTCCAAATTGGGCCATTACCAAAATAACAGCTCTCACTCTCTGCCACAGCTGTATTTTATGTAAAAATATGCTATTAACCTGATTACTCTACCCAAAATGTCATCTTTTTATGTGGTACGTACTGTGTGAATTATTTTAAAAAAAAGTACAGACCCACTATAAAAAAGGTTTTTTGTCATCTCGAAGAATATTATTTTCCTACATTACTTTTTAGATTTTGACTTTGATGTATGAAGATGTATGTGTGTGCTCATTCCTGTATCATTTTATTTTTCCACAAAAAGTTCAGCGATTTTAATATTTTCAACTGCCAGTTATTGTTAAAACTAGAACCTGTTATAATTAAAATTGCTTGCGTCCATGCATTCGTTTGGAAAATTGTCATTTTTAATCAGTTTGTGCATAAAAAAACTCGTATAATGTCCTAAGATTAAAAAAGGTAATGAAAACAATGCCTATATTAAAATAGTAATCCTTACATAGCTCTACTAACAATTTTGTCACTACATAGGTCATGCAAAACTAATTGTTTTTTAATTTTTTTATTAATTGATACGAATGTATAAAAACGTTCCGAAAGTGGTAATATTATATTAGCTTAAAGCTTATTTGTGTTAGGAAAAATCAGTACCCACACTATGTAAATGATTATTTAATTTTCAAGTTCTAGACATATTTCGTGTGTTTTACAAATAAATTCAAGCAGGTTAGGTTTATTACCTAAGCGCAACGAGTGTGAAGGATTAAGGTGTGAGATCGGAGCCTAACCTTACGGCAAAAATATAACTGCATCACGCGAAGAAAATCACATTATTCAGGCTCGAATATTCCGGTGGTAAAAAAGTAGGTGCAGAAGTTTTAAGTGACTAGTTCCGATTTAAACCTCGGATAGGGTGAGCTAGGTCATCAATGTACAATGCAACTATTGAGTAACATTTCACGAGTCCAAAACTGATGTATACACATCTATAATATACAGCTGTGGAAATAACTAAAACTTACTGATACTGCTCAGAAGCATAATTGCGTTACTCAAATAATTGAACGTTGTTCAACATCTTATTCTTGGATAAAAGCGACCTAAATGTCAATAGACAAAATTGCAGGTATTGGGGTTCGACAAATCAAAAAGTAAGTATCACGAGCATTAAAATTCCCTTCAAGTAAAAGTTTGAGCCACCATATCGACACGTGGTTTAATCGGACCATATTCGTTTGGATATTACAGGTCTTGTATAATAACTATTAACTACTATTTTTTTTTTTACTTTTTCATGTTCTTTATTTTAAAATTCCAAAAAACATGTATTACTTATAAGAAGCTGATGTTTGACAACATCGTGGCTTACAAATGTATTGAATGAATTTCATAGGGATTTAGTGTTGTAGATTGAAATGGGTTTGAAAAGAGATGGCGTAGGTATAAGGCAACTCGAGTTGTTGTAAATGCGACATTGGTAAAATAAAAGAGTGTCCCGGGGAGAAAAAGAAAGGTTTCTCCACACGCTTTCAAATAATAATTTTTTTTATAAAATTCTATATATATATATATATATATATATATATATATATATATATATATATATATATATACATATGTGTATATTTTAGGGCTAGGATCGACAAATGAGAGCACAGAATTTATAGTACTCTATTCCGGTACTTACGGATTATAATGGTAAATTACAACGAATTGTAACAAATTTGAAACATATACCCAGTACTCTACGAAGCCAGTGGCTGTAATCAGCCTCCGATAGAGTACTAGGTATGCATTTCAAATCTAGTACAATTCGTTGTATCTTACCATATGTATGGGACGTTTCACGTCAACGGGGATACCCGTGTGACCAGAACTGTGAGAGAAGCCCACATATATGTAATGGCTCAAAATTTTTGTTAAAGTGTCTACTTTCAAATGCTACATGGCCTTTTAAAAATTCAATATGGCGGACGCAATATGGCTCCAATCTGTAGAACTAAATTTTTACAAATTCTGATAATTAGTCACCCCCAACCCCTGTTTTCATCCCTTGTAACGTTGCAGAATCAAAAACTAACCGCGGAAATGAATTCAGTAACCTCGGAAGCCCCTCCAGTATGAATTTTCAAATTTTTTTTTGTTTAAACATTATGATTTTAGCCGCCATATTTAGTCCGCCATATTGAATTTTTTAAAAGGCCATGTAGCATTCGAAAGTAGACACTTTAACAAAAATTTTGAGCTATTACATATATGTGGGCGTCTCTCTTAATTCTGGTCACATGGGTGTCTCTGTTGACGTGAACACTATTGAAGATGACAAGCAGTTTTTGTTACTCCGGAAAAAAAAGGACGTCCTGGCTCCATGGGAGGCGTTGACATGAATTTCGTAAAAGCAGAACAATGGAGAGAAAAGAGACAAGCAGCTGAGATGGCAAGATTGGAAAAATTAAGAAACAAAGTAGGTTACTAAAGCTTTTCTCTCTCTTTTTAATGTTTTTCCTTTTCTGTTGAGTATATTTGACTTGATGCTATTTTTTGTGAGTACTTTGCATACTGCTTATTATCGCTTATTTTTTTCCTTGTTTTTAGAAGATCAAAATTTAATTGTATATTTGATTCTTCACTAAGCAGCTCGTCAGAGGAAGAGGAGCAACAAGAGATGGAGATGACTTTTCCAGATACAGAGGATGCAGGACCAGAAATAATAAAACGGAAGTACAATAGAGGAAGTGAAGAGATTATTACCGAAAAATTGTCTTCATTGTTAGATAGGTGTAGTATTTCTGATAGAAACGCAGTTCGAATAATATCAGCTACAGCAGAGGCGTTCAAACATAGATTCAAAAACTGCGATTTAGAGGGAGCACTGGGATGGAAAATTGCTTGCAGATATTTTGAGTAAAGAAAATTTAGAGAGAGTAGCGGTTTTCATTAGTTGCGAGGATGAACAGTTGATAGGAGTTCCTCAGCTTGAAAATAGCATGGGAATTACTCAGGCTAAAGCTGTATTTTCAGCATTTGAGCAGTGGGAAGTAGATGAGAAAATCAAGGCTATGTGTTTTGATACCACTGCAGTAAATACTGGCCGCCTCAGGGGAACCTGCGTTTTGCTAGAGCAATTTTAGAAGTAATTGAATCTTGCAATGTTTTTGGACATTTCCATAAAAATTCACATTTCGTAAAAAGTCAAAACTTTAATCTTGATGAGGCACGAGGTTAACGTTATCCAACTGAGCTGAAACTTTACCAATCTCATTTCTTCGTCAATGGACAACTTTTCGGAGGATCTCCCCAAAAAAATTCGAACAATGATTTTTTGTGACCGCCCTTATATATATATATATATATATATATATATATATATATATATATATATATATATATATATATATAATATATATATTTATATAATGGGGGATTTGTCCCAAATATTATGGTCTACCAAAAATACATAAACCAGATATACCTCTAAGACCAATAGTTTCCTGTGTAGAAGCATCTACACAACCACTTGCTAAATATATAGCCTCTATTTTTAGAAACAGCTTTTTCAACTTTTAATAAATTCAGAATTAAAAATACCTTCGAATTGGCAGAGAAGGTTAATGGCTTTATTTTGCGAGAGGGTTTTGTACTTGCTTCTTTTGATGCAGTTTCACTGTTTACTAACATTTCTCTAGACCTTATTATATCAATATTAAATGAACATTTCACATCAGTAGAAGAAATATGTAATATTCCTAAAGAACAGTTTCTACTAATCATTACTTTTTTATATGAAAATACATTTTTCTCCTTCAATAGTACATTCTACAGACAAAAAATTGGCGTCCCAATGGGAAGAGCTATTTCACCAATCCTGGCCGAAATTGTTATGAATAAACTTCTTTATTTTGTGTTATTTCAAGGGTTGAATTTGAATTTCCCCTTCTGTTTCAATATGTAGATGACTTGTTAGTCGCTTTACCTGCCGGAAGTGTACAGAACACTCTTAACATTTACAATTCTTTCAATCATAAATTAGTATTTACTGTTAAGGAGGAGACTGACTGTGCTGTTCTGTTTCTGGATACTAGGGTTGTACGCTCAGAAAACAATACAGTCAAACTGGACTGGTATAGAAAAGAATCAAGTTCTGGTAGATATATCCCATTCCATTCCTATCACCCTATGAAACAGAAACTGAACATCATCAGAGGACTAAAGAACAGAATAGATAAGATTTGTCACCCCTCATTTAAAGAAAAAAATGTAAAACTGTTAGAAAACATTTTGTTACACAATTACTATCCTAAAGCTCTAATTAAAAAGAATTTTCAATGACCCCCCCTTCAAATTAATCCAACTGTCACCACTAATGTCGATATTAAAGTAGGAAAGTTACAATACATTGAAGGCCTTTCCCAGTCCTTGTCTTCTCTTTTTAAAAATACAAACATTAAAATTGCCAATTACAACATAAAAAGAATGAATGAATTGTTTTTATACCAATTTAAAAGATAAAACCGATACTTTACAAAGATCTAATATAATCTATGGCATTCCCTGTCAGTGTGGTTTGGTCTACGTTGGACAAACTTCACAAAAGCTCTCTAAGAGATTAGCGTTACACAAAAGTGATAGTAAACACAAACCTAACGCAACTAGCTTGAGCTTACACGTAAATAATACAGATCACAGAGTACAATATAACAACAGCTTCATTCTGGATGTTGAGACTAATTATTTCAGAAGAAGTTTCTTGGAAATGTGTTACATAAAAACCTGTAAAAATAATCTCAATCACAAAAAAGACATAGAAGGATTGAGCTCCATGTATACTTATTTACTAACACAAAACTATACCAAACCAATAAAAAAGAACGATCTTTATGAAAAAATTAGTTTCTAGTAAAGTTGACGTTTCTTTTCTCTTTCTGTCATTTTTGCTATTTATTACCAGTTACTTTTTTATGTCTTCTTGTTAAAATTAAATAATTAAAAAATTAAATATGACAAAGAATAAATAACGTCCAGTATTAATTTTCTCTTTCAAATTTTTAAATTTTTAAATTAGCCTATGAATCTCTTGATTATAAAATTAAAGAATTAATATAATTAATAATAAATAACTCGTCGAAGAGTAACATTCATCAAATTTAAGTCCCCCTCTTTTATAAAATTAAAACTAAAAAACAGATATCATTAATAATAAATAATTTATCTAAAATTAGCATCCACCTAAAAAATTTACCACATCCCTAACTTCAATGCTTTTTATGGTTTTTTGTCGACCTGATGACGACATAGACTACCAACAATATCCGTTTCGGACTCAAATGTCACTAAATAGTTACTAAACTTGACGTCAAAAAATTTTAAAATGGAGTACCATTTCAACATCATGGTGTTTCTTGCAGTTATGTTTCGGTCTTCAAAAAGTGTTTTTAACTAATGTTTATTGACAACGTTTTATTTTCAATATTTGTGTAACTCTCTAAGTGCCTTTTAATCATGTTTGTGTAATCATTCATACTACCTGGCCAACAAAAATGCAAATTTCATTGTCTTCACCAGAGATGAATTAACTGCTAAAATTTTTGTAAGTAATTTCACATATAGTTGTACAATTCATTTAATCACACTTTAAAAAATGAACGTTTTGGTTTATTTTCTGTACTTGGTTTGCATTTTTAGAATCCAGAAGAAGCTACCATTAGGCAGCGAAAGCTCGATAATAAAAATAAAAAGCAGATACTAGAGCCTTTAGATCTTTGACTGCTCATCTTTTCTCCTTATAAGGGCGTTTCCCAGTGGTTTAAACTTAGGATTGTTTGTTGCCAGTGCCCTGTTACTGTCCTTCCTCTTTCTTATATATTTATATGTATGATATATATGGAGAACATCATCCCTTTGGAACAATTTGCCCAGCTCTGTGTTTCCCACTGAATACAATTTACAGCGATTCAAGAACAAGGTGAATCGCTTTTTCCGCACATATGCCGCTCCAGGAGCACTTTAGGGACTTCCCCGCAGCACGTGTGCTAGAGCCATAAAAAAAAAGAATGTATATACGAAATATTTATTAAAAATGGTTATAACAAAAGGCAAGCTCAAATATACAAAACGTTGTGGTATTAGTATTAGGAATCTTTATTACCGAAAAAAACTAAAAAATTTCTCATATACGAGGCTGGTTTGAAAAGTCCGTGCAAAAATAAAAACTACTTATGTGTTTGGGGTAAACCTTTTTTATTTTTCGACATAGTCTCCTTTTAGGCTTATACACTTCGTCCAACGATGTTCTAGTTTGTTGATCCCTTCCGAATAATAGGATTTGTCCAAGTCTGCAAAATATCCATTAGTGTCTGCAATCACCTCGTCGTTTGAATAAAATCTTTGTCCCGCCAGCCATTTCTTCAAATTGGGGAACAAATAGTAGTCCGAGAGAGCCAAGTCTGGAGAATAGGGGGGGATGTGAAACGAGTTGGAATCCTATTTCCATTAATTTTGCGACCACAACTGCTGAGGTGTGTGCTGGTGCGTTGTCGTGATGGAAAAAAGACTTTCTTGTGGGCCAATCGCGGGCGTTTATCTTGCAGCTCGGTTTTCAAACGGTCCAATAACGATGAATAATATTCACTTGTAATAGTTTTACCCTTTTCCAGATAGTCGATGAGGATTATCCCTTGCGAATCCCAAAAGACAGTCGCCATAACCTTTCCGGCCGAAGGAACGGTCTTCGCCTTTTTTGGTGTAGATTCCCCCTTGGTAACCCATTGTTTAGATTGTTGTTTGGTCTCAGGAGTATAGTAATATATCCATGTTTCATCCACAGTGACGAAACGACGCTTCAAGTCCTCCAGATTCTTCTGGAACAGCTGCAAACCATCCTTGCAACACTTCACACGATTCCGTTTTTGGTCAAGCGTGAGCAATCGCGACACCCATCTTGCGGATAGCTTTCTCATGTCCAAATGTTTATGCAAAATATTATATACCCGTTCAGTTGAGATGCCTACAGCACTAGCAATCTCACGCACCTTAACTCTTCTGTCATCCATCACCATATTATGGATTTGATCAATGATTTCTGGAGTCGTAACCTCCACAGGCCGTCCAGAAAGTTCAGCGTCACTTGTGCCCATAAGGCCAGTCCGAAAATTTTGAAACCACTTATAAACTGTTCTAATCGAAGGTGCAGAGTCACTATAATGTTTATCAAGCTTCTCTTTAGTCTCCTGAGGCGTTTTGCCTTTCATAAAGTAATGTTTAATCACCACACGAAATTCTTTTTCGTCCATTTCTTGAAAATCACTCGACTTCCTTGATTCACACGAATGCCAAACACAAAGAAATAGACCAATATGGCTGAAACTTGGTGTGCGTTCATTCAAGAGATGCTACTAACTAAACATGACCTCGATACGCGCCGGTGGTGCCATCTCTCGGACTTTGCACGGACTTTTCAAACCAGCCTCGTATGTATATCCTAGAATAAAAGATAATAAGCACAGATATTTTATATACGACAGCTTATTCCGGAAAACTCTCAAGAAAAATTAAAAGTTTTCTGAATGAAAACGACATGAATATAGGTTTCCAAACAAATATAATTCATTAGGTACATTTATCAAACATGCGAAAGAAAAACAAAACAACGAGAAGAAACCCGATATATATCAATTAACATGTGGGTAGCATCCTAAATGTCAAGTACGTTACGCAGCTCCTTTGATTCTCGAATTTCATAATAAAAATACTTCCAAACGAAAAATAAAGTCGATTCAGCATATAGCAATCCTTTAATACACCAAGATCGTGTACCAAAAAAAATTTAACCGACTTAAAAAAACTATATGCCTAAACCATAAAAACGCGATAGTTATTATGGTTTAAGATATCTTATATCACATCATTGTTATGTTCAATAGAAACTTTCAAAAATATTTAATATCTGACTCGATAGATGAAGGGAAATTTCATTAATAATAGTAGATTATTCCCCATATTTTGCTTTATTTTGTACTGTAAAATAGAATACAAACAGTTTGTCGGCAATAAAAATATAAAAGCTCTTAAAATGGCTTTTCACGATAGATAATAGCACGTTAATTACACAATATATTGTCGATATTATGCCAAATGCCAGCAAAAGTGATAAACGACAAAGTGTGAATAAAATAAAAAGGTAAAATAAAACTAAAATTAAAAAAGAAAAATAATAAACCGATTATAAAAAAGTGATAAAAAGTGCAAAGTAATTTATTTTCTTAATCCTAAAATATAATTAGTAAAAGAAGTCTTCTCTATTGCCACTCCAAACAAAAAACGCAAGAAATTTCAGCAATATATAATATAGACCAAGAGGGCTACCAGAAATTTTGACCTGTCGATTAATCGTCTGCCTAGTTTTTCATTCTATCCGACGAGTCGAATAAAAACCTTTAAATTTCGAAATTAAAATGAAACGAATTACTTAGTTATTTGTCAATTATTTTTTATTTAGCAGATAAATAAAAAATAAGTGACAAATAACTAAGTAATTCGTTTCATTTCAGTATAGAAATTAATAATATATTTTCACAAAGTAACGGACACCTCAATTAAGCAATTAAAAACCTTTAATGTTGATTTTGCGGTACCCGTGCCCTGGAATGCCCAAAGTGCTACAAACTTTTAAAAATATTTCATATCTGACTCGATAGATGAATGGAAATTTCATGAATAATAGCAGATTATTCCCCATATTTTGCTTTATTTTGTACTGTAAAATAGAATACAAACAGTTTGTTGGCAATAAAAATATAAAAGCTCGTAAAATGGCTTTTCACGATAGATAATAGCACGTTAATTACACAATATGTTGTCGATATTATGCAAAATGCCAGCAACAGTGATAAACGACAAAGTGTGAATAAAATAAAAAGGTAAAGTAAAACTAAAATTAAGAAAGAAAAAAAAAATAAACCGATTATAAAAAAGTGATAAAAAGTGCAAAGTAATTTATTTCCTTAATCCTAAAATATAATAGTAAAAGAAATCTTCTCTATTGCCACTCCAAACAAAAATCGCAAGAAATTTAAGCAATATGTAATATAGACCAAGAGGGCTACCCGAAATTTTTACCTGTCCACTAAGCGTCTGCCTAGTTTTTTATTCTATCCGACGAGTCGAATAATAAAATCTTTAAATTTCTAAATTGAAATGAAACGAATTACTTAGTTATTTGTCACTTATTTTTTATTTATCTGCTACTGCAGTTTCGTAGGTTTTCTACATTATCAAGCGTAATACGTAGTATTACGGTTTTCTACATTATCATGCATAATGCGTAGTATTACGGTTTTCTACATTATCAAGCGTAATACGTAGTATTACGCTTGATAATGTAGAAAACCTACGGAACTGCAGTAGCAGATAAATAAAAAATAAGTGACAAATAACTAAGTAATTCGTTTCATTTCAGTTTAGAAATTTATAATGTATTGTCACAAAGTAACGGACACCTCAATTAAGCAATTAAAAAAACCTTTAACGTTGGTTTTGCGGTACCCGTGCCCTGAAATGCCCAAAGTGCTACATCCAATAGAAATTTTAAAAATATTTAATATCTGACTCGATAGATGAATGGGAATTTCATGAATAATAGTAGATTATTCCCCATATTTGGCTTTGTTTTGTATTATAAAATAGAATACAAACAGTTTGTCGCTAATAAAAATATAAAAGCTCGTAAAATGGCTTTTCACGATAGATAATAGCACGTTAATTACACAATATATTGTCGATATTATGCAAAATGCCAGCAATAGTGATAAACGACAAAGTGTGAATAAAGTAAAAAGATAAAATAAAACTAAAATTAAAAAAGACAAATAATAAAACCGGTTACAAAAAAGTAATTTATTTTCTTAATCCTAAAATATAATTAGTAAAAGAACTCTTCTCTATTGCCACTCCAAACAAAAATCGCAAGAAATTTAAGCAATATGTAATATAGACCAAGAGGGCTACCCGAAATTTTGACCTGTCGACTAGTCGTCTACCTAGTTTATCATTCTATCCGACGAGTGAAAAAAAAAAAAACGAATTATTTAGTTATTTGTCACTTATTTTTTTACTTATCTGTTACTACAGTTTCGTAGGTTTTCTACATTATCAAGCGTAATACTACATTATCAAGCATATTACTACATTATCAAGCGTAATACGTAGAAAAACCTACGAAACTGCAGTAGCAGATAAATAAAAAAAAAACTGACAAATAACTAAGTACAGTAGAACCCCGGTTATCCGAGGTAACGTGGGGGGGGCATCCTCCTCGGATAACTGAAAACTCGGATAATCCGGATTTGTTCATTCAAAAAATAAACACCAATACTTTAAACCGATGAATTAACGTTTTTAATATATAAATAGGTATATACATTATAAAACAGTGAAATAGGTATCTATGCGCTTCTGTTTCATATTGCATCTTCTTTTTCTCGCTGCAATGTTTCTCCATCTATTAAGAAGAAGCAAATCCGCTGGGGTTGCCTCTGGTTGTTGTTCGATTTACCTCAAAGCTTATTCCAAAGAAGCAAAACCTTCTTGATAAGAGATCTTAGTGGGAGACTGTTCATCCACCGCCGCTTCGTCATCGTCATCTGATTTTTCGGTTTCCTGAAAGGCATTCGATATTTCTTCAACACTCATTTCTTCTTCTAAATCATCTACTGTAATCCATTCAACATCTTCTCTTGTCACATTTTCGCAACCTTTTAATTTTTTCATTAATTCAAATAAACTTTTTTCTTTTTCTTCTATCTCGCTGTCAAAATATGAACAGGACATTTCTCCATGGCTTCTCAATTTCAAAGCTAATTCGTTTAATGGAGTATCATCTTCACTGTCATTATAGTCCTCTCCTAAATCAATAACTTTTGACCAAGATTTTTGAATAGTGGTAGTACGCACAGAATCCCAAGCGTGACTTACCCAGTAAATAACATTTTTCAGTGTAACCTTTCTCACGCCATTGATAATATCCTCCTTTTCTGTGTATTCTAACAGAAGATATAAACATCTATATTTTTTTTTAATGTTTTCGAGGATGCCCTAATCCATTGGTTGCATTATGCTGGTTACATTTGGAGAAAAAAATTTTACAACAATTTCGCCCACATGAAGTCCTTCTCCAGGGTGAGAGGGGTATTATCTATTAACAAAATTGCTTTAGTAGGAAGACGGTTTCTCTTCAAAAATTTAGTCACAGATGGCACGAACTCTTCTTCAAAGCAGTTAGTAAATAAGATCGCATCCATTCATGCGCTCTTCTGACTTTTGTAATAGGGTATCCACAATCTTCGATTTGCTTTTTAAAGCTTAAACTTCTCAATTGATGACACATCAGCAGAAAGTTTTTTACCACATCAGTCACCGTACCCGTTTTTTTCCAGCGGTCAAACCATCCAGAACTGGCGGTAAACTGATCTATATCTGGGAATTGCCTACTAATCATTATTGCATTCTATTGCAAAATTGGACCTGACAGAGGCACATCTTTTGATCTCTGTTGGTTAAACCACATGAATAAAGCTTCGTTAACCTTTTCATAGTCGCCGGTTTTCATTGATTTTCCTCCTGAGGACGAGGAGGTCCGATTCATACACCACTCTTCTATTTTTGTGCGGTTTCTTTTCCAATCTCCAACTTTTACCTCACCTACTCCATAATCTCGTGCAACAACTTTAATTGTCTCTCCTGCTTCAATTCTTCTGACGGCTTTTAATTTTTCTTCAATAGGAACGACGATTCTTTTACGCTTGTTTTGCGCAATTATAATACGACAAACAAAAATTCAAACAAAGCAGCTCGTATTAATTACACTTAACTACCAGAATTCCAACCAAATAAATTATGTGAGTATACTCGTACTTCTCCGAAGTAAACGCTATAACGCACTGCATTCACGCAAATTTAGATGCTGAAAGAGTCCAAAAACATAAAAATGGGATAACCCCTCACACAGGCCAGGGGGATTCCCCGAAGGCCCCGACGATTTTAAATGGAAATATGTACATACATATTTTAGAAGCTCGGTTAATACGCAGCATAGACGCGCGTACCTCGGATAATCAGGTTCTTAGATTGGCTCGGTTAATCCGGAGCTCGGATAATCGCGACTCGGTTAATCGGGGTTCTACTTTAATTCGTTTCATTTCAGTTTAGAAATTTACGATGTATTGTCACAAAGTAGAAAACACCTCAATTAAACAATTAAAAACCTTTAACGTTGATTTTGCGGTACCCGTGCCCTGGAATGCCCAAAATGCTACATCCAAAAATGGAGTGTTGCTTAACCACTTGAATCAAATACCATAACATTTGTTGACACTAAAAAAGTCGAGCGCCCCAAAGGGCAGACGTCGCCCAGTCCGGACCCTACTTTAGGGTCCAAAAAACGTTGATCTAAAATTGGTCATTTACCCTTATAAAATCAATAAATTTAATTTGTTTTTGATAAAATAAGAGAAAACCTACAAAAGGTAGATGCCCCCCATACCAGAGTACGAAGCTGGACCCGCTTTTTCCAGCCAAAAACGGACGTTTTCAGAGTTTTTGAACTCGAAAAACGACCGTACACAAATATAATATAGGAACAATACTACATAAAGTACATATAGTAAATTAAGAACTTTCTTTTGTGAAGTAAATACTAAATGACCAAAACGTAAACCAGCCTGATCCATGTGTTTCTCTACTAATAGATTTTGAAACTAACAGCCACAACTATTGAAAGAAAATTCTGGAGTTTGCTTCACATTCCCTGATTTTTGTTAATATTTATTCATAAAACAATCAGCTATTGAGATATGTACTCCATTACGTATTCCTATTTTTATTAAATATCTCTCTAGAATGTAACCATCAACACCAGTCTGTAATGATAATAGCGATAATTAATTATAAAAATGTAATTGTGTTCGCTTCTGCCTGACATTATTAAATTTGGTATTAATCATTTATCTTTTCCTGTTTGGCTCCCAATATACGCAATTTAATATAACATGATTGACAGTTCAGTTATTATTATTATATTAGTGTTACAAATAAATACGCATTTCTGATTTACGGGGCATGCACCGTATGTCCAAAAAGTAACCGAATCAATTTGGTGGTGGTAGGTTATGGTAAAATAAGTGCCCTTAAGTGTGCTTAAGGACAATGCTACTTGGGTAGGAAACGGTAATTCTCAGTCACCGATTACGAGTCAATAAAAATCCTAGTAAATAGATCGCTACATACTCCTCTTTTTCTTCTCTAAAAATTCTATAAACTGTGGCATAGGCCAACAGTGGACATCCATAAAACAAAACATTATTAACGCGGCAAAGGAAACCTTAGGCCAGAGACGAGTACACATCAACACAGCAAATAAAATACCATGGTTCACAAGAGAAATAAATGAGCTGGCAAATAAGGAAAAGGAGGCATATGTACATTACAAATACAACAAAATCTAAGACAACTAGAATGCATATATCGCAGAAAGGAACTTGGTGAATAGAAGAAGAAAACAAATTAGAGGAAAGTATTGAGAGATATTTACTAAAGGAATGGAAAGTGATCTGTATGGTACTCAAAGGAAAGTCTAGGAAATATTAAGACGGGGCAATCTTAATATAAAAGACACCGTGCAAAATAATAAAATTATAATTCAAGAATAAGAAACATACTTTGAGAAATTATATAAAGAAGAAGAAAATAACGAAGTCATACTGGAAGAAGTAAAGAAGTAAATCTGGAAGTAACTTTGGAACAGACAGAAAGAGTTACAGGAAGTCTTAAAGACAGAAAATGCTTAAGACCACATTACAAACAAGATTTTAAAATATGGAGGAGAAACCCTACATCAACAATTAGCACAGCTTTTTACAACATATTAAAAATGGATAAATACCTACAGATTGGAAAACTAGCATAACAATCTCAGTATTCAAAAAAACCGGTCAAGTGCAAGTTGAACTTGCGCAATTAGTGTTCCATACGTTGATTGCTTTTAAAATAAAAAAAATTGTAATGGAAGTATAAAATGATCAGTGACTTCACAAAACACACCCCAAATGAGTTTTCAACAAAGTTTGTTTTCAATCTTTACTGAAAATTGATGACCTTGAAATTTTCGGTTTTTTTTATATACCAGATAAATTATTAAAGGTAAAGCACTCGTGATAATTTTCAATCAATCTACACCCCTTGGAGAATATTCCAGAATTTTTCCAAAATTTTTTGATAAGTACTTTTCGAGATAAGGCTGGTGGACAGCGATTTTTTCGCGATTTTTTAAAAATAATACAAAGAAAAGTGCGCGCAAGTATTATATTATATATATATTTTTTACTCGTGATTTCACAAGCTTTCATTTGACACCACACTCGATTACCTAGTAATTTTTTTTTTCACTTCCGATTTCACCGCCAAAACTAACCCCATAAGTCAAAATTTATCTTTCAAAACTACATGGCTCTGATGAGGCCATCAATTCCTATATTATTACCAAATTTCAACTTTCTATGACAAATAGTTTCTGAGAAAATCGGGTGTGACAGACGGACAGACAAACGGAGAGACAGACGGGCAGATAAACGGACAGACAAACACCGAAGTCATCTTATAAGTGTTCCGTACGGAACACTAAAAAGACCAAAAGACGTCACCAGAAAACTACCGCGGAATGACGCTGCTAAATACTACCTCGAAAGTATTAACAAAAATCATATTGGAAGAAATGAGCAAGGATATTTAAATAAGAGAGGAACAACGGGGATTCCGCAAAAATTAATCGACCATTGATGCCATACTTATGGAGAAAGCTAAAGAATTTAATAAATCTGCATATATGTGTTTCGCCGATATCACTTAAGCCTTCGGCAGGGTACAACTAATAGATATTATAAAAATATTACAAAAAAATATACAAACCAGAAACAAAAAAATCTTACATGACATTAACACAGGAACAACGGGAATTACGCAAAAATTAATCGACCATTGATGCCATACTTATGGAGAAAGCTAAAGAATTTAATAAATCTGCATATATGTGTTTCGTCGTTATCACTTAAGCCTTCGGCAGGGTACAACTAATAGATATTATAAAAATATTACAAAAAAATATACAAATCAGAAACAAAAAAATCTTACATGACATTAACACAGGAACAACGGGAATTCCGCAAAAATTAATCGACCATAGATGCCATACTTTGGAGAAAGCTAAAGAATTTAATAAACCTGCATATACTCGTATGTGTTTCGTCGATATTACTCAAGCCTTTGGCAGAATACAACTGACATATTATAAAAATATTACAAAAAAATATACAAACCAGAAACAAAAAATCTTACATGACATTAACACAGAATGCAAAACAAATATAACAGACACTGCGCAAGGAAGTACAAATTAACGCCGGAATAAGACAAGGTGATTCACTTAGTCCCTTTATCTTCAACCTCGTCATGGACTGAATCCTAGAGAATTTTCCAAAAACTAAAGAATTCAAAATAGGCACATATTTCCACATAATCTGTTACATCGATGACGCGGTCGTCAACATCCTTTGTGTTTTCAATTTGGAAGCAAGAAAACAAAACATGATTATTAATACAACCAAGATAAAATATATGGTAGCTTCAAAAAAAGTTACTAAGATGCAAGCTGGAGATCCAAGAATGTATTATTGAACAGGTTAATAATTTTAAATACCTGGGAATAATGATAACGGATACTTAAACCGGGAAGTAAAACAACAATCTATAACAGTATCACTAATAGCAGGTTGCTTGAAGGATATATTCTAGAGAAATAAATATCTCACCATGGAAAGCAATACAAAACAACAATGAGACCGATCCTCACATATGCTGTAGAAATGAGAGCTGGGACCTTGTAAAATAGCCCAATTGATGAGGACAACAGAAATGAAAGTAATTAGAGACATACATGGAAAAACAATCCACGGCAAAATCTGCAGCAAAGATCTACAAGAACTAAGAAAGATCCAAGAAATATCCAAATGGAACAGAATCAGAAGCAAACAATGGAATAAATACGTAGGTCGGATAGACGACAACAGACTGGCAAAAAGAACCAAACTCAATAAACCTTGCGGAGAAGAACCAGGGGTAGGCATTCGAAAAGATGGAAAGGATGCTGGACGTCCATATCGGAAGAGACCTAATGAGGATAAAACAGAAATTTTGCCTACCTATATGACACCATATAAGAAAGAAAAATAAGTCAAAAATACAATTCTCAATTAATAGACGATACTAATTTCAAGAAAGAAAACTCTAGATTTCCCTTGCTGTAGTACTAGGAGCTATAGATCTATATAGTTAATACATCTCCATCTCTTTGTCTCTCCCGCCATTTTTTCCTGGAGAACGAGGTACAACGATTCATGAAGAAAGTGAATTGTATCATGTTTAACGAGCGATTTATAAACTTCTTAGTAATACAAAGTATAGTTTCCCTATCTAAAATTATTACGAAATATATTAGCCATCATAAATAACAGCTTATTGCTCCCTAGATAATACAGATATAATCAAACTTTATCCCAACAAAATTTATGAACTCTATCTTATGGGCTTTTGGCTTTTATAGAATTTCGTACGTTATAGTGCAGCATTTGAAATTGCACAGTCTAGATACAGCAATAATATGATTATATCCTCTCTGGGGACCTCAAAAAACTTGCTCAAACAAAACTCGTTTTTTGAGCGTAAAATGTGAATAATTCTGGTTTTATAAGTCGGACACAGATACAAAAACCAAACTCTTCGAAATAAAATTTTCAATAAATCTTCGTTGGTTTTAAGTCGTCCAAGTGCGTACATAACTTACAAAATTGAAAAAACAGGCAAAAATTGTTTTTTTTTTTTCATTTTATTGTACAGGTCGACTAAGTGAACCGATCGGCTTGAAACTTTCAGAACATATGCTTTTTATTATAGCAAAAATACTTTCAAATTTTGGTACAAAAATATTGGACACAGCGGGCACATTTCAATTTGTTACTTATTTAAAATTTGAAATGCCCCCCATTTTATGGAATTTGCTTCAAAATGGACCTTTTTTTTTAAAATTTAGGTCTAGACGTCAGCTTTCTTATACGTTTACATTTTGTTTATTAATTAAATAACACAAATGCGTGTTTTCGGTCAATTAAAAAAAAAGTAAAATTTTTTATCACATTTGGTAGAGAATCGTGAGACCTTTATTTTAAAACAAAATCATTTTCTTTTACGTTTTTTACCAAAGAAAACGCATTTGTTGTTTGATTAATAAATAAATGCAAAAAAAAACGGTTAAAATGACTCCAATTTTTTTTTTTTAATGGCATCGGAAAGCTGGCGTCGAGACCTAAATTTTGTAACAAAAGATCCATTTTGGACCAAATGGCATAAAATGGCGGACAATTCAAATTTTAAATAACAAATTCAATTGCGCCTACTAGGTTCATTATTTTTGTACCAAAATTTCGGGGTATTTTTACTACAACAAAAGGCATATTTTCTTAAAGTTTCAAGCCGATCGATTCTCTTAGTCGACCTGAAAAATAAAATGAAAAAAAAAAAATTTTTTGCCCGTTTTTTCAATTTTGTAGATTATGTACGCACCTGAGCAACTTAAAACCAACGAGGATTTGTTGGAAATTTCATTACGAAGAGTTTTTTTTGTCTCGATTATTCACATTTTAAGCTTAAAAAACGCGTTTTGAAAACTTCAGGTGTTTATAAACAAAAGAGCACAAGTTTTTCGTAGTCCAAAACTCAGGACCATACTCCTGGTGATACCCCAGAAAGGATAAAATCATAATATTGCTGCATCTAAACTATGCCTGTCTCATCATTATTTTGACCTTTTTTTACTGCACTATTAGCAATAAAATTGAAAAAAAAAATCATTAAAGTAATCTGGCTTATAACATACTAACTAACTAAAAAGTATATTTTATAAGAGCAAATTTTCTATGTTTGGTGTTTATTAAATTGTTTATAAGATCAAGTAAATTGAAGTTATTTGAGGCGTTGAGAACCAGAGTGGACTATCCCATATCCCAAAGATCCTAGTATTTGGTAATAATAATATATTTTTTTAAGATCGGTCTTTTCTTGAACTTACAGAGGCAGAACGACAAATATCGACGTTCAAAGAGAGCCTAAAACAAACCTACGTAAAAGTTTGTTCAATTTTGTAAAGCGTTTTTCTCGGCGATGTTGGTCCATTCTGGTTCTCAGCGCCCCATTTAATCGTAATAAGCTTTTAATTTACCAGTTTATGGCCTCGATCTATGGTTCAGTAAAAGTAATATATGGTTTTCATGCTATTACATATGTTATTACTCATATTATGACTACTCTTGTTTTAGAAGTTTGTTAAATACAAAGAAGTATTTGGCGCAGATTAATTTATAGTGAGTAAGATAAGCCAACGATTTCGTTGGAATTTTTCTCTAGCTCCTCATCTTGCTTCATATGCCTACATATATATATATATATATATATATATATATATATATATATATATATATATATATATATATATATATATATATATATATATATAAGGTAAGAGAAACTGAAAACGAACCAAAGTCCGTATCCCAGCAGTCTACCCACTATTCTCTTATTTGTCGAATCCACCCCGAGACGCGTTCCGCCGTACCATGGCTCATCAGTCGGGCTAGGATCGACAAACAGGAGAACAGGATTTCGGCACTTAAGCCAATAATGGTAAGATATAGCGCCTGCCTCGTAGGTGGCACTTCATCGGAAGGCTCTCTCGCTTCCGCCATTCGCCAACAGAGTGGTTAGCAGACTGCCAACACAGTCAACATAGCCCGACTGATGAGCCGTGATACGACGAAACGTGTCTCGGGATGGATTTGACAAATAAGAGAACAGTGGGTAGACTGCTGGGATACGGACATTCGTCCGTTTTCAGGTGTTCTTACCTTAAACCACGTATGCTTTAGGGGGGATTCTTCGATCGTTCGCGCCACCTGTGGTGAAGTGTTGGCAGTCTGCTAACCACTCTGTCGGCGAATAGCTGAAGCGAGCGAGGCATTCGCACTTTTTATCTTTTTTTTAAGTTACTTGAACATGCAACAACTATATTCCTTTCCTTGAGTTTAGTGTTCGCAAGTTTAAAGACTTGTTTTATATATCATAGTATATATTTTTGTCAAAACGTTTCAACCTGTACTCTGGTCTTCATCAGTTTTTTACTCTAAAATAAACACATTTTTTTTTCTTCTTTTTTTAGTTATGCTTTATTGTCTCCATTTACATTGTGCCAAACCTACATATTATTATTGATTCTAGGCTTATCTGTTATTTATTTCAAAAACACCGTACACATACAAATCAAAATAATACACATGGAAACATCGCTTCGAACAAGTGCTAATACCAAATTCAAATATAAATGTCTATGTAAAATATTTCAAGTGATGTTCTCGTGTATAGTTTTAATATAACATGATATGTTCGAAGCTGTTTTATGACTTTTTTTGTATTATAGTTTTGTGGTTATAGGAATTTTGACAAATAAAAAAATAAGTCCTAAATAAAGATCTGGGCTTTGCATACGTGTTAAACATGTAACGGGTAATGAATACTTATCCCGTAGTTTTAGGTACGACTGATGATAATGAACATCCTAGCTAGGTATCGTCGGCGCACAAGTAAATTTTTCGTTATAATAAAAATACCGTTTAAAAAATTTTGCATAAATTTTGTGACCCAGTCTATTAGTTATACCAATATAAGTCAGTATAGAATACAATAAGTACAAGTAAGTTATAGCGTCAAAGGAATTAGAGAAATCAATCAGTATATCACTTCTCAACCTGAGAACATCCATCTCACAGCTATACCCTGGCGTAAAGCCTAATTGGAACTCTGAAAAAAATAGAAAATTTGTCAGAATTGCAGCGTAGTTGCATCTCCATAATAATTTCCAAAATCTTTGAAAAGCCAGAAAGAACATCAACGATCCTAAAATCTTTAAGTCACTGGAGTTTGTGACTTTATATAACGGCGGCAACAACTACAATAAAATAATAAAACAGCTTAATAAAAACAATAGGACACGTATAAAGACACAGTTAAGAGTAACTGAAGAAGCACCAATATTATCTAGAATTCGATAAAGCGAGAGCATGAGTTCAACACCTTTTAATTTAATAATAAACAAAATAATAATCTAATAGTGTCAATGAGGTCAATAATGGGTACAAAATGGGACGAACCACAGCGGAAACTTACATAAGAATATCAGTGGCAAAAACAGAATCAATGGTTATAGTTAAAGACCTTATTAGATGTAAATTAGCCGTCTACAACAAGACACTATCACAGAACACGCATTGCACATACCTGGGAGTAGAGAGAGCTCAAAAAATCTATATCAAGAAGTACCCAATCAGACAAATAAAGCATCGAGAATATCTGGTTGTTTGAGAGACTTATGTGCCTATATGTCCACAGAAAGGAAAGTGCATAGGGGAGTTATGAGCTTATTGTAACAGGGGTAAGTAGTAATACGCAATTTTTACTAGGAATCTGAACTCTATAAACCCATATTTTTTGCTCAATTTAATTCTTATGCCATTTCACACCACGTCATCACAGCCAGTGTCCCGCCCGGCGCCGGCGCACAGTGGGGAAAAAACGAAAAATCGTGATTCAAAATTGTCTAGAGCCTTCAATTTTGGTTCGATTTGGACGATTTTTTTTTTAAATTGAAGCTTATTAAATTCCGATTTTGCAATTAAACTTTTGTTTCAAAATGGCGGACGTCTTCAAAATGGTGGTTTCTGATTATATAGCGACTGAGACACAGAAAACGCTTACAGTTTCAAACCAAGTTGTGATAAAATGCGTGTATGTATGTTTTTTTTTATGTCGCAGATAATATATCTAATATCACAGTTACAAGATTAATAATAATGAACCCAAAATGGCTGCCATGAACAATAAAAGTATTATAAATATGAATAAAAACATACCATTATTATTTTATATCCATAACATTTGCATAAATAATTTCTTTAAGGTTGTTAATTATAAATATGTTTCAACAATTGACTTAAAATGACAAATCAAGTATGGCGGATGCCAAAATTGAATCGAGCAAGAAAGTTTCTCTGTGGCATTTAGACTGTGGCAGTCAGATCATTCAAGTTATTCAAGTTTAGTTGCGGGATTTAAATTTTCATGCAGTTATTACTAGAATATTGCTGCTGTAAATTTTAAGTATCGTAGACAATTTTCTAGCAGATACAAAAAACAGCGATACACGCAGAAAAGGACAGCTCACACACCTAGAAAATCGCTACAACAGCTAAAACATTTTGTTAAAATAGGGACAGCTAAATATTTTATGTAAGAGTAAGTTAAGGTTAGACATATTTATTTTCTTATTTTTCTAGTCTATTCCTATAATTCAGTAGTTCTGTATATGTACTAAAGGGTTTTCTCGTTAATAAAGATTATTATTACTCTTACAAAATACACGCAGAGAAATGCTAAAATAGGGACAGTTAAATATTTTGCTGCATTAGCCACTGTTTAGCAACAGCAGCCACTTTTTTGCTACAACAGCAAACAATGTGGCTAGTGCAGCAAAATATTTAGCTGTCCCTACTTTAACAAAACGTTTTAGCTGTTGTAGCCATTTTCTAGCTATATGAGCTGTCCTTTTCTGCGTGTATCGCTGTTTTTTTTTGTATCTGCTGTGTACGTGCTTCATTTTGGCTAGGTAACGTAAAATATTGATTTCTTAAAATTTGGCTTTTCGTGTCTGTAATTAATTAATTTAAAACTTTTAGTCTTGCATATAGTTTAAAAATGCACTTAGTTTTAATATTCTTTAAAAACTTTCACGTTTAGCGAAATAATTTTATGAAATTTTGTTAAATGTAGAAAATTATGAAACGGGGCTTATTGTAACAATATCTTAGGGCACATTGTAAGATATTATCCGGCAGAAGGCCTTTCAATGCCGATATCTTTCAAGACAGTGACTTTGCATCATCCTATGTCACTGATCGTTCAAATCATATTAAAAAGACAGACAAATTTAACGTTGGACCTTGAAAATCCAGAATAATTACAATCTACTCCCGAACTTGATATAAACACTTCTGAAATTATACGTGACATTGAAACTGTAAAAGAACCAACTCCAAGTTGTTCAGGTTTGCAAAAATATTTTTCACCTTCGAAGGTTAGATCTCTTCTAAAGGTTCCACCGCGGAAGCAAACACCGTATGGCAGAAGCAAAAGAAAAACTACTGTTTTAACTAAAACAGCCGAGAAGGAAGTTTTAAGAAAAGACTATAAAGAAAAAATGACAAGGAGATAGAAAAAAGATGCTAAAGATGGAACAAAAGGAACAGGAAAGGGGAAAGGAAACGGAAAATTCAGGGACAAATCAACAAAAAAGAAAAATGATAAAGAAAAAGTTGAAAAAAGAATTTTGAGGTCTGATTCAGAACCAGAAACTGAGGAGTGTTATTGGGTAGTTTGCTGTAAAGCATAGCAATTCTGATGAAGATGAGTGAATAGAATGTATATCATGTAAAATGTGGGCACATGTGAAATGTGTGACAGGAGATACTATACCATTTATTTGTATTAATTGTTACTTTGATGACGACTAAATTTACTCATTATGTAGTGTCTATTTTTCGAAGGCTGATTAGTTTTTTAGATACTTGTAGTGTGTTAAGTAAATGAATGTGATACAAAGTGCCATTTTGATTATAAATATAGTTTATTTAACTAAGAAATTAGTTAAACACTTAAATCTTTAATGTTAATTGTTTTTATAGAAGTATGTTTTAGTTCCACTAATAAAAAAAAATTATAGATAATGTAAAATGTTACGTTGGTTTGGAAAATAACAAAATTAAAGCTCAAATATGTATCAAAATTTACTTTATTTTTACTGCTACTACCTGCCCCATGGCTGTTACATCTAGCCCCAAAGACAGGGCAAGTTGTACCAATGGTCTTTTTTTAAGAAAATGTCTGGTGTGAAGTATATATTAGTAATTTTGATCTTATTCCTTTTCGGTATATTAGAGGAATAGTTAAGCTATCGAGAGACGCTCTTTTAATACTAAACATCAAAGATATTACATTAAAATATTTTCTCTAAAAATTGCTACAACAAATCCCTCGCTCCCCTATATGTATATAGAACCGTGGTAAGACCGTTTCTAACGTATGCAGCAGAAACAAGAGCAGAAACAAAAGGCCTCATGAGCGCTGCAGAAATGAAAACACCGAGCACTATCAAAGAAATAACCCTAAAAGCCCAGATGCGAAGCACAACTATACGAGAAGAACCGAAGATTTAAGACATCGTACGTTTCGCCAGATTCAGACGTCGGTATTGCAGGGATCACGTAAGAAGGATGCCAGCTAACAGCTCGCCAAGATGGGCAAGAGATGAAAAACCAGAAACAAGGAAACCTCCCGGTCGACCACCAAAAAGTTGGCAAGAAAGCTGGATATCTACGTCACAAGAGGCTCAAAAAACAAACGAACCAAGACGTTGTCTTATAGGAAGAAGAAGAACAAGAAGGTAACGGCGTAACAAATGCATGTTTCAAACAATCAGGAAACTCACATATCTATTACCAACAACTAGCAACGTGAGTAAAAAACTGACGAAATGCTTTCTAATACCAATACGTATTCAACTGCTTCATACCTTCTTTTACAAAAATCCCAAAATAATAATATAAATTAACCTGGACTAATTAAACTAACTTACTATATTGTATATAATTATTTTAATCTAATTAATCTTAGTCGAAACAAAATTTGCTATTTTCTCCTCGGTATTAAATTAAGCCAGCTATAAAAAGTTTCTCTTTTATTAGGCTTTCGACGCCTGTTAATTCGTTTAAGTATTTCCAAACACAAAAAAAAAGAGTTGGAAATGTCTTCTATCCACATTAATTTTATCGATACGGTTAGATCTTATTTCGAAAACCAATCATAATTTTTTATAGTTTTTTTTGTTATTCGGTTTTATTTTCCTAATATAGAAAAAGAAAATTATATAGCTTTGTTAGAAGTTGGTTAATTAAAAATATTTTCAATGTCAATAATTTATAATGACCTTGATCATCTTCTTCTTCTTAAATTAGTCGTTTTCTTCCTTTGGGGTATAGGCATCCTTCAAACTTTTCCACCTCGTTCTAGCTTTTAAAACGCTGTATCGATTCAAACCCCTTGTACATTTTAAGTCTTCGGTCCAGCGTATCTGATGGCGTTCTACACTTCTCCTATCAGCACATGGTCTCTATCGTGTGATCCTGCCCCTCTATTTAACTTCTTTGCTTCTTGCTACATAACCGGCTACTTCCACCTTAGCTGTGCCACTGTATGGATTATATAATGGACCTTGGTTTTCTCTCTTATTCATTCATTCGTCCTATTATCCCTCAGTGTTATTTCTAGTAGTTTTCGCCCTATTGTTTGCTGATTCACTCTTAAGTTATTTATGTTGGCTTTTGTTAGCACCCCCGTTTCCGCTCCATACGTGGTTAATGGAAGGATGTACTGGTTATAAAGATTTGTATTCAGTTCCAGAGATAAATTTATTTGCATTATGTATTTTATCTTCCCAAAAGCTGCCCATGTGACCTCAATTGTGTGGTCTTGATTTGCTTCTTCTAGTATTATGATTTGCCCCAAATATTTGAACTATAAGACTTGGTATACTCTATAAGACTGGGTATACTCTGTAGTTTTCCACGATTATACTTCTTATGTCATCCATTTGATTTGTAATATAAGTGGTCTTATTAAAATTTAATTGCAGTCCCACTCGTGCCGATGCTTTGGCCATAAACGTACGACATTGTCGCTTCTTACAATGAACATTGGCTTAAATTTTCACAGTTTTTATGGAAAACACCAAGTTAAAACGGAAGAGTCGCATGTGAGGAAATAATGATTCCCATTGGTGTTGAATTATTGCTGTTTGTTCTTTGTCCTAGACAGTTAATTCCATAGGGATGAGATTATCCATATCAATGAGCTCTTAAAGGGAGTGAGACAAGGAGCGACAAACTGAGCTTGTTGCGGATATATTGGGTTATTTGCAGCATTTTAGATCAGAACTATCTTATCATTAGTAAAGCTGAGGGTCAATAAATGACCTTTTTGAATTAAAATAACCATTCCCCTCCAGATATGATTCTTTATCATTAAAATCCTTTATAAGGAAGTACTAAATAACATGAAGGACAAAGTACCGTCTTACCTGAAACTTGAAGCAACTCTTGTTGGTTCTGACATTCTGTTACATGGGGTGAAAAGTCCAGAAAATCGATTTTATTCTTCAACATAGTTTCCTTCGAGAACGATGCACTTATTTCAGCGATCTTTCAACATTTGGATACCCTTTATATAGTACAATTTCTCGTGTCTATCGTTGGTATAGTGATTTGGTGAAATCCTCATTCGTTGTTGGATGCATTTATTACAGCTGTGTCCCAGTAGCTACGATATTAATGAATAAACATTTCCCAAAATGCATACCAAAAAAGCAAGAAGATTTTGCAAAACAATTACCAACTGCACCGCTTTCAATAACGTCGAAAGTTATGGAAAAGGCTATCAATCAGCATCTTCTAAAATCCCTAGAAGAACTTGATAATATTAGCTACCGTCAATAGGGCTTTCGTAAGCAAAGATCAACAGGAGATTTACTAACTTCTGTAATACATATTTGGAACAACGCAATTTAACATTTTGGAGAATCTCGAGCGGTTACACTTGATATATCCAAGACATTAGACTGAATTTGGCATGACGAATTGTTGCTTGAGATACGCTCTTATGGTATGTCTGCAAAGTTTTGTTTATGACTCCCATGTTTCCTCAAAGAGCACTCTTTACGAGTGACAGTCAACAGATTTCTTTCTAATATCTTCATTATCAACGCTGGTGCGCCCTAAGGCTCTATACTCCCTACTCCCTTTCTAATTTACACTAACAATCGGCTGAAAAGGTCCAGGAATTCTACAGCTTTGCCGATGACAGTACGCTTATTTTTTCATTTACTCTGAATGCTCGAACAAAGACTACTAGTGCAAATATCCGCAGACAGCAGGAAGTCGTTGAAGTTTACAAAGATCTAGAATAAATTCTATTCTAACTAAGTAGAATTTAACGCTACAAAAACCCAGATATCAGTTTTTTTTTTGAAAAGTTAACGCTGCTTAACCCGACATAGTTATATCGGGTCGCTCCATTCCTACAGCTCGTCACTCTATTCATTAGTAATTGCAGGTTCTACAGACTGTCAGCAAATATGACCGTGTCATCAGCATATCGAATATCATTCATTATCTCTTCATTGCCAGAGCCTTTTCGAATATTTGTTGGGAATAAATATTAAATACTATAGTGGAGATAATATGCATCCTTGTCTAACACCTGGAAGGATTTTTATATCATTCGTACGTTCTCCTCCTAATCTCACTCAATCTCTTTTATAGAGAACATTATCCCTTTGGAATGATTTGCCCAGGACTGAGTGCAATTTACAAATTCAAAACCAACGTGAATTGCTTTCTCCGTACACGCGTCGCTCCTGTAGAGCTTTAGGAATTTCTCAGCAGCCCGTGTGTTAGGCCTATAAAAATCCTATGTAATATTAAAAATATTCTATTGCATCGCATATTGCGCAAGGAAAGATAGAGACATATCTCGTAGATTAATCCGACAAATGTAGTTTCAGTTAACAATATACTATAAACGACAAAGATAAAAGTTTTAGTATCATAATAAACTTAAAAACATGTTTTAATACTTATGTTTACTATTGGCATTATATGCGGATTAAGCTTTATGGCAGATGGTTTCTAGGATAAGAAAAAGAACTTTTTCTTCCATTAAAGTTTCAAAGCACGTTTTACCATCTGCAAACATCTATTAGCAAAAAACTTTGCCAGGATAGCACTTTTTTACTATAAATTTTGTTAAGGTCTGAAACGGATCTTGCGGGGTCATCTTATTGTAATAATTTTTGTATGATTATGGTGCTGACAGATTTTTTCTTTTTTTACCCACGATTAGACGACAAAGAAAGCAATAAGGTTTTATTAGTTTTTTTATTCAGGTTCGTTAATGAGACAAAAAGGTTAAGATTGGATTAAGAGTTAGAGAATAGATAAAGATATTCGTAAGTAAAATGGACATTTTAGTTTTTTTGTATTGACATATTAGGTTTTTAGGATTATCCTTACAAGACGATTTAAAGTAAAGCCTCCATGTCTATCTGTCTATCTATATATACACACTATCGTCAGAAAGTATTTGCTCACCTAGTTATTTCAGTTCTAAGACAACAAAAACTCAGATAATATATTTTTTTTAAATTTTAATGAATTATTATTATTTATTTTCACATTTTTTCCAGTCTAGAAAATCAGAAAAATATTCATGATTTTCCAGAATTCTTCTTCTGCTTGTAAAAGTTCCCACAAGTGATTTTTTGATGTTGGATTGAGTTTTCGAACACACCTGTCCAAATGGCCCCACAGCAATTCGATGGGGTACAAGTCGGGTGATTATAGAGGCTAAGTCATAACTTCCAGGACGTCATCAGATTTCCATTGGTCCAAAAGTTCTCTAATTTGTTCAGCAAGATGTTTAGGGTCGTTATCATGCTGAAAAACAAATTTTCCCTGAAAAATATCTCTTCCAGAAGGAAGCATTTAAGTTTTCTTAATTCAAAAATTCAAAATTTCGTGATACTGTTCTTTTCGCATGATTCCTTCTATATTAAAGATTATTCCAATTTTACCGTTGCCAAAACAACCCCAAACCATTACTGAACCTTCACCATGTTTTACTGTAGGGAACTGACAGGCTTCCAACATCCTCTCTCCAGCTGACCGCCGCACGTAAACTCGTCGATTTGAACCGAAAATTTCGAATTTAGATTCATTGCTCCAAAGGGCGGAATTCCATTGTTCTGATGTCCAATTTTCATGTTCTCGGGCCCACTCTACGTTTACGTTTATTCACTTGCCTAAGAAGTGGCTTCCTCACTGCAACTCTCCCGTGTAGTCCACCTTCTGCTAACCTGTTGTCACGCTGATGGAGATGGACCGCTCTAGGTTTACTTAAGCCGTGATTTCTGGTATGGTTAAGCGGCGATTACGTCTGCAGGACATTGTTATAGCTCTGTCTTCAGCGGGAGTCATTTTTCGAGGCCTTCCTGGACGTTTTTCGTTGAGAATTCTAGGTCCCGCAGAAAATTTTTCTAGAAATCGCCTCAAAACGATTATCATGCAAAACTTGAAGATTTGTTCTATATGGTTTTTAATTTGTATTTCACCAAAAAGGTTTATCTAAACAATTTTATCATGGACACTTGTTAAGTACAATTAAATTTACCTAATATCATAAAAGGGTTTAATCAGGTATTAAATTTTGGCAGATACATTGAAATTTCTAGGTAGGCAAATACTTTCTGACGGTAGTGTACATATTTACGAAGAAGCGAACTTTCGTCATAAAATCTTTATTACAGTATTTACAACTTTGTAAATATTTATCTCCTTCGAAGTACTTCCTCTTGCATATGTTCCCTGGAACTCGTTTGGTGTGATGGTTCATAGCTTTGCCAGCGTTTCTCTTAATTTCTTCTACACTTTGAAAACGACGTCCTTTCAAGATGATTTTTAGTTTGAGAAATAGGAAAAAGTCTGCTAGAGCCATATCTGGAAAGTATGAAGGATGGGGAATGACGGCTGTTCCGCTATGGATCAACGAGCAGAGACCAGTGACTTGATGCATTTTTCTTCCGCAGATCAGGTCTCTTCTGGCGCACATCTTCTAGTAAACGCCTTAAAATGCCACGTAGAACTTCTTGATGATCGTCTGACCTTGTGGTACGAATTATTGATGAACAACTCCATGACAGTCAAAGAAAACAACCAACATCGACTTCATATTTGGGCGACTCATGTGTGCTTCTTCGGTCGTGGCGATTGTTGACTGACCCATTGCGACGATTGTGCCTTCGTTTCAACGTCATACCCGTTATAATGTCCTCAAAGTCCTTCATCCTTACAGTCTCACTATATCACAGAGCGGCGACTGGATGTGTTTAGTTAGCCGGCTCTAATTTGCTAACGGATCAAACTACCGTCACGTTTTGTTTCGAAAGAATGTTGCTAGGTGCAGCAAGGCGGATCAAACTGTACAACATTAGCACGCAATTTCAAACGTTCAATCTCTTTTGAACTAACCTCCTATGTATACATGAAAATATATATATATATATATATATATATATATATATATATATATATATATATATATATATATATACATATATATATATATATATATATATATATATATATATATATATATATATATATATATATATATATATATATATAATATATATATATATATATACATATATATATATATATATATATATATATATATATATATATATATATATATATATACGAGGCTGGTTTGAAAAGTCCGTGCAAAAATAAAAACTACTTATGTGTTTGGGGTAAACCTTTTTTATTTTTCGACATAGTCTTCTTTTAGGCTTATACACTTCGTCCAACGATGTTCTAGTTTGTTGATCCCTTCCGAATAATAGGATTTGTCCAAGTCTGCAAAATATCCATTAGTGTCTGCAATCACCTCCTCGTTTGAATAAAATCTTTGTCCCGCCAGCCATTTCTTCAAATTGGGGAACAAATAGTAGTCCGAGGGAGCCAAGTCTGGAGAATAGGGGGGATATGAAGCGAGTTGGAATCCTATTTCCATTAATTTTGCGACCACAACTGCTGAGGTGTGTGCTGGTGCGTTGTCGTGATGGAAAAGGACTTTCTTGTGGGCCAATCGCGGGCGTTTTTCTTGCAGCTCGGTTTTCAAACGGTCCAATAACGATGAATAATATTCACCTATAATAGTTTTACCTTTTTCCAGATAGTCGATGAGGATTATCCCTTGCGAATCCCAAAAGACAGTCGCCGTAACCTTTCCGGCCGAAGGAACGGTCTTCGCCTTTTTTGGTGCAGATTCCCCCTTGGTAACCCATTGTTTAGATTGTTGTTTGGTCTCAGGAGTAGAGTAGTGTATTCATGTTTCATCCACAGTGACGAAACGATGCTTAAAGTCCTCCGGATTCTTCTGGAACAGCTGCAAACCATCCTTGCAACACTTCACACGATTCCGTTTTTGGTCAAGCGTGAGCAATCGCGGTACCCATCTTGTCCAAATGTTTATGCAAAATATTATGTACCCGTTCAGTCGAGATGCCCACAGCACTAGCAATCTCACGCACCTTAACTCTTCTGTCATCCATCACCATATCATGGATTTGATCAATGATTTCTTGAGTCGTAACCTCCACAGGCCGTCCAGAACGTTCAGCGTCACTTGTGCCCATATGGCCAGTCCGAAAATTTTGAAACCACTTATAAACTGTTCTAATCGAAGGTGCAGAGTCACCATAATGTTTATCAAGCTTCTCTTTAGTCTCTTGAGGCGTTTTTGCCTTTCATAAAGTAATGTTTAATCACCACACGAAATTCTTTTTCGCCCATTTCTTGAAAATCACTCGACTTCCTTGATTCACACGAATGCCAAACACAAAGAAATAGACCAATATGGCTGAAACTTGGTGTGCGTTCATTCAAGAGATGCTACTAACTAAACATGACCTCGATACGCGCCGGTGGTGCCATCTCTCGGACTTTGCACGGACTTGTCAAACCAGCCTCGTATATATATATATATATATATATATATATATATATATACATAAAGAAGGAAAAGATATATTACGGCTAAAACCATCTAGTAAAAAAAATCTGCTCTTGCATCAAAAGTACGGGCGTCCAAGATTATAGATTAGCAGGCGTGCGATCTGTGAATCATCAAAATAAGTCATTCGTGTTTCGGTCCATATTAGAGCTCGTTGGCTAGTTTAGGTTAGGACAAATCGCAAACACAGAGTAACAGCAGGGGAGATTTAAGAAGCATACGTACAAATATGCCAGCAGCCAACAAACCTTCATCAAGTGTGAACTGCCATAGATTTTAATATAAGAGCAAAACATCCGAAACTACGATTTATTATGTTTGTTATTTTAAGTGAATCTGGTACTAATACTGCTCTGATATATGCGTGCCTAGTTTGGTGATTCTGAACGTCCATGCTCTTGATGCTTGGTTCACCAAGTCGATATATATCTTTTCTTTTCTTTATATTTTCACGAACCAAAAATATTTGCATGCGTATATATATATATATATATATATATATATATATATATATATATATATATAGAGTGACCGGTAAGGACTTCGCAACATAGGAGAAAATTTTCTATTATTAGAGTATCCAAATTTCCTTTTGGGGAAATTAGTTCTTTTTAATGAAAAAACAATTTAAAAAGAGTAATAGGACTGGTGTACCCGTATAAACAACTAAACAAAGATAAGTTTTATACACTCACTTATACCGGTAAATTGACTAATAAAATTCAAAATTTTTTCCATAAAAATCATGTGAACATTGCTTTCCGTACCAATAACACATTAGCTAGACATATTAAAAATAATAAAAGTTGAACAAAAAAAGAAAATAAAACGGGGGTTTACGAATTATGCTGTGGTACTTGCAATAAAACCTGTATAGGACACACAGGCAGATCTTTTTATAAAGGAATAAAGGAACATAAACAAAGTTATAGAATGAAAAATAACAGGTCTCATTACGCTAAACATTTAACAGATGAAAATCATACGTTCAATGAAGATTTCTGAATTTTGCATAATGGAAAGAAAGGGAAATTACTGAATTGTTTAGAACAGGTAGAAATTAACCAGAAAAAATCCTCAGGTTTATTACTCAACGATCAATTAGATCGGGGAGGGTCTCCTTTATTGAACTTATTCTAGGTATTAAGGTAAATATTGTTAATGAATTTAGTACTTGTAACTGGGTAAATTATATATACTGTAATAAACCTTGTAGTTAATTTACATACACATAAGTGGTGATCTTAAATAGTTGTTTACATTTTTATTCCTAGTAATTAGTTCTGCATATCCGATAACCTAAAAAATAATTTTGACGTGAGCGTTGGTACACTGTAACTCAAAAAGTAAAAAGCACTCATTTTTAAACCGTGCTGGTAAAGTTTTTAGCATCTATATAAAAAAAATAGTTAAAAAAATTAAAATCACAATTTTTTCAACTGTTTCTTTATCTAGCTAAAAAATGTTAATTTTTTTGTCTTAACCGTTAAATTAACGTAAATTTATTTTGTTTTGATCATGATTAGAAATATTCTTTTGTTCTTTTAACAACTGGGAGATATAATTCAAAAAATGAGATTACGTTTGAACGCAAGATGTAGCATTGATTTGTATCTAACTGCTCTTTAGGTGTTTTACAACAAAAATGTTCTCCAATGTTTTAAAATGTATCATTTTCCTGACCCTTGTTAAGTTTTACTCAAGTTTAAAACATTAATTTTGCAATTGCTGTTGTACTGATTTATATCTTCGGAGCCTTAGCAAAATACTAGGAGTATACTAAAGTCAAAACTCACTTATTTTAACAAATTGTTTAACGCCTTGTTAGAATATTCAATTCTATTCTATCGAAAAATACGTACTGCAATTTTTAGTGCGCTTGTGATTTTATGACTTGCGGTTTTATATTATATTGATCTAAATGTTATGTAAAAAATATGAATTTCCTGCCAAGGAAACACAAAAAAATAAATAACGAATGTGAATTTTAATTTACATTGTTAAATCGGTGAGCTAACCTAAGAAATATGGGGCTGAAGTGAAAAAAAATCAGTTAAAATTACTTTTAAAAATTTATTTGCAAATTGCAAAACTTATTTTTTACACTTAAGTAAAACTTGACAAGCATCAGTAAACTAATTTGCATTTTATAACACTTGAGGATATTTTTTTGTTGTAAAACACCGAAACAGCAATTAGGCATAGTACAAATCATTTAAACAGCTGGCATGGCGTTCCAAAGTAAACTCATTTTTTTAATTGTTTCTCCCAGATGTCAAGAAAACAAAAGAATATTTCTGAGTATGATCAAAGCAACAGGAATTTACATTTAAGAGACTAGTCAGATAAAACAACTGAAAGTTTTTAGTTAGATTAAAATGGCAATTTTTGTCAAAACTTTGTAAATAGGGTTTAAATCAAATTCTAAGTACTTTTTACTCTCTGATTTTATTCGATATTCTGTCAATTATCCCGACTTTTCATGATTCCCTATTCGTTGATTCAAATTTTCCGCTTTACGGGTCACGTCAAAATCAATTTTTTTATTATATGTATATAGGGTATGCTCTTAATACCAAGGATTATTATTAAAGTAAAAAATATACAATATAATTGAAATAAATAAGGATAAGAAATGCTTCCTACTGTAGAAGAAAATAATGGCATACAGACAAAAATTCTTTTTGTTTGCCAGGTAAGTTTCCGTTGGTTTTGTAGAGTTTGAAATATATTCCGACATATTATAAGGTGACATTGTTTTCGACTTCTAAATGTGAATTCGTTTATTTGTTACATGTCATGTATATTATTTTCTTAAGACTAAAGTTTGAAAATGCCTTAAAATTAGAAAAAAATTGTGTGTCTATAAATTTATCCAAAACTTAAATTCCAAAAAAAAAAAAAAGGACATTTTTATTTCAGACCTTTGGTATAAAAACCTAGAATTTATAATAGCTAAAGTCTCAAATAAATTAAGCCAATTATATTATATCTAGAAGTAATAAAGAATATCCAGCTTAAGTCCTTATCTTTTCACATGTATTATTTTAGGACTGTCCAATTAACTTTTTCCAACTCAACAGAAAAAATAATAATATACAGGGTGTGCCGTTTAAAAAATTTCAGATTTCTTAATTTAAAATACATATATCTTTTTTTTCATCTCTATAGAACGCTCGTACCAATTATGAGTATTCCACCTTCAGAAACAATGGCGCTACAGGCAATTTTTTACAAAACTCAAAACTAGTATTTTTTTTAAAAATTAAAATATTAGAAACACTACTAGGTTTAGATATATAACATCACTAATAAAAAAAAAAGTTATAAAAATTTACGCACAATTTAAAAATAAATTAGAAAATAGGATGTTCCATTTAAAAAACATATGTTATCGGCCGCACTTTTTTGAAGTACCCTGTATATTCAAAAATAATTTTAAACTGTGCATCTTAACATTCCCTAAAACTATTGTATTTAACATTTTTTCGTTATTCCCGAAACACATAACATAAAGAACTTTACTCTATCGTTGACTCACCCTGTATATATATATATATATGTTTTGACGAATGTTCTCACGGGTGTGAAATGTAGTAGTGGTTTTTCGGGTATCCCGTGTTAGCTTCAAGTCCCTTGGACGGTTTCGCTGACGTTTCGATGGAATCTCATCCATCTTTTTCAAAGCGTTGATCACTGGTCGGTGTCTTGGCGTTGAATGTCGAGACTGGCTCCGAGTGCGCCGGTATTATATGCTCGGGGGTGATTCTATTGGTTGGATGAATCTGGCCAATAGAGGCTCGTCTTTGGCTGCGCGTTGTCGGTCCTGTGGTTCTTTGTAATGTTTGTGTTGGTGAAATAACATATGGTTGAATTATTGTTTCTCTTGGTTGGACTTGGTACTGGGATAGAATATGTTTCCAAAAGTTCGGTAAACGTTGGCTATCATCCCGATTATTTAAGTTGTTAGGCCTCTTTTCTATTTCTATGGCTTCTTTGATTACCCTAGTGGATAGGTTATTACTTTTTTGTAGGGTTCTGGTTTTGTCAAAATCGATTTTGTGGCCGGTATTGTGTGCATGTTGTGCTAGAGAAGAGGTGGTGGATTTTTGTTTCCCGCGTTTTTGTGCTCGTCTCTTCTGGCGCTAAGTTTCCTGTTTGTTTGGCCTATGTATGAAAGACCGCAGTCCTGATACGGAATTTCATATACACCTTGGTCTTCTAAGGCTATAATGTCTTTTGGTGTGGGTAGAATATCTTTAATTTTTTGATTCGTTATGTAAATGGTCTCAATTTGGTGTTTTCCTAGAAGTCTTCCTATTTTATCTGTGATGCCTTTTATATATGGGAGAAATGCTTTTGTAGTATATGTCTTTCTTTCCTGTTTGTGTTGTTTATTGAAATTCTTCGTAAAGAAACAACTAGCATTCTACGCAAATCCAAGCCGCCCAAGAAAAACATATCCGGTGAAGAACTCTGAGCCCTGCGCGATCTACGCAAACACCGATAAATTATTGTCTTACCAGCCGACAAGGGCAATGCCACCGTGGTTCTCAACTCTGACGATTACCACCAAAAGATGCTCGTATAAAGCCATCACAAGTGATCCGACAACATACCTAGAGAAAACCACTAAATCCGCAATCAAGGCCTCCTCTCTTAGTGAAGAAACAAAAAAGAAACTTATCCCTATAGAGAAATCAACAAGATGCCCAAAAATGTATGGATTACCGAAAGTCCACAAACAACGAGCACCCTTAAGACCAATAGTCAGCTCGTTTGGTTCCCCGACACAAGCTTTAGCCAAGCACCTAGCCATGACTCTGCAACCTCATGTGGAAAAAGCCGCATCTTACGTAAAAAAATTCACAACATTTTATTCAAATCATAAAAAACATGCAGCTAGAGAAAAATGATTTACTTGTCACTTTTGATATCGTATCCCTTTTCACGCAAGTACCAGTTACCGAAGCACTGTCTATGATAGAGACAAAATACGTCATCAGTCTATCAAAACACTGCCTCGCTAATACATACTTCGTCTATTCAGGTCAAAAATACAAACAAATAGAAGGTGCACCGATGGGCTCTCCAATGTCACCAGCACTAGCTAATCTATACATGGAGCATTTCGAAACACTAGCTCTAGAAACTGCTCCACATAAACCGAAAACATGGCTACGATACGTAGATGACACTTTTGTGGTATGGCAACACGGTGAAGACAACTTAAACAAGTTCCTGGAACACCTTAACAATATACATCCAAACATTAAATTTACAATGGAAAGGGAAGTAGCAGAACAACTACCATTCAGAGATGTCTTGATTCAAAGAAAATTAGATGGTTCTTTGTCTCACTCAGTATATAGAAAACCAACACATACAAACAGATACTTAAATGCCAGCTCACATTATCACCCCAGCCCAACTCTTCTCCGTTGCCAAATCCTTAGCTCACCGATCAGAAACCCTAACAGACAAGAAATATTTGCAAAAAGAAACCGAGCTCCTTCGAAACGTTTTACTTTCAAATGGATACAGTCAAAACACGATCCGGCGGGCCCTAAATAAACAACACAAACAGGAAAGAAAGACATATACTACAAAAGCATTTCTCCCATATATAAAAGGCATCACAGACAAAATAGGAAGACTTCTAGGAACACACCAAATTGAGACCATTTACACAACGAATCAAAAAATTAAAGATATTCTATCTACACCAAAATGTATTATAGCCTTAGAAGACCAAGGTGTATATGAAATTTCGTGTCAGGACTGCGGTCTTTCATACATAGGACAAACAAACAGGAAAATTAGCGCCAGAAGAGACGAGCACAAAAAAACGCCGTAAAACAAAAATCCACCACCTCTTTTTTAGCACTACATGCACACAATACTGGCCACAAAATCGATTTTGATAAAACCAGAACCCTACAAAAAAGTAATAACCTATCCACTAGGGTAATCGAAGAAGCCATAGAAATAGAAAAGAGGCCCAACAACTTAAATAATCGGGATGATAGCCAACGTTTACCGAACTCTTGGAAACATATTCTATCTCAGTACCAAGTCCAACCAAGAGAAACAATAATTCAACCATATGTTATTTCATCAACACAAACATTACAAAGAACCACAGGACCGACAACGCGTAGCCAAAGCCGAGCCTCTATTGGCCAGCTCCGTCCGACCAATGGAATCACCCTCGAGCACATAACACCGGCGCACTCGGAGCCAGTCTCGACATTCAACGCCAAGACACCGACCAGTGATCATCGCTTTGAAAAAGATGGATGAGATTCCATCGAAACGTCAGCGAAACCGTCCATCAAGGGACTTGAAGCTAACACGGGATACCCGAAAAAACCACTACTACATATATATATATATATATATATATATATATATATATATATATATATATATATATATATATATATATATAATATGCTCTTATTATAGAGTATACCAAGGATTATTATTGAAGTAAAAAATATATAATATGATTGAAAAAAATAAGGATAAGAAATGCTTCCTACATAGAAGAAAATAATGGCATACAAACAAAAATTCTTTGTATTTGCCATGTAAGCTTCCGTTGGTTTTATCAAGTTTGAAATATATTCTGACATATTATAAGTTGTCATTGTTTTCGACTTCTAAATATGAATTTGTTTATTTGTTATAAGTCATGTATATTGTTTTCTTAGGAATAAAATTTGAAACTGCTCTAAAACTAGGGAAAATCGTATATTTTTATAAATTTACCTAAGAACTTCCACAAAGAAAAAAATAAAGGACACTTTTATTTCAGAACATTTGGTATAAAAACCTAGAATTTATAATAGCTAAAGTCTCAAGTACCTTAAGCAGATTATATTATATCTAAAAGTAATAAAGAATATCCAGCTTAAGTCCTTATCTTTTCACATGTATTATTTTAGGACTGTCCAATTAACTTTTTGCAACTCTGACTGTAAAGTTTTAACCCTTTACTGCTAAACTGTTTCCTGGGGGAATAATATTATGATAAACCCTTTTTATGTGTCCCTTCTTTAAAAAATTTATTTCTTTTGTTTTCTCAGTGTGAAGAAAGATATAAAAGATTTGCAGAATTTGTTACATTTATATCTAAAGTATATAGTTTTGAGTACCACTCCTTTAATTTGCTTATTTGAAAAAGTAGGTAAAAATGTTAAATACAGAATTTAAAACGTTTTTAAAGAATTTTCTGAGTGAGTTAAACTAAATACAATCGCATGTTGCGTTCTGACATATGACACAATTATCGGAATTATCGACGAAACTAAGGTGGCACACAATCAACGAATTAGAAACAAATTTCTCCCTTGTCTCAACATTTCCAGGTCCTTTTGGGCAGTCGCTAAGGCACTTAGGCAAAATTTCACCAAATCCAACATACCACCACTTATAGGGCGAGATAATTCTATTGCAACGACACCTATTGAGAAAGCGAATTTGTTGGCTGAAGTCTTTGCTTCACATTCTACTGTCAATTTCCAAGGAAAAACACCACCTACTATTCCCATATCCAGTCAAGGATGCCCGATGTTGTCTTCAGACAGCGTATCATAAAGCGTATTTTAATGAAGCTAAACACCAAAAAGGCTTCTGGCGCTGACGGAGTACCTGCCATAGTTCTCAAAAACTGCGCGAGGGAACTAACACTAGTTTTCTGTAGACTTTTCAACCTATCCTGCAGAAAGAGAATATTTTCTTCCTGCTGAAAATGTGCCACAGTCCAGCCGATATATAAAAAAAGGTAAGAAGACCTTGCCAAATAACTACCGACCAATCGCACTTGAGCGGTTGCTCTTGACATGTCCAAGGCATTCGACCATTTTTGGCACGATGGACTGTTGGCTAAGCTACGCTCTTATGGTATGTCTGAAAAGTTCGGTTTGTGGCTCTCATGTTTCCTCAGAGAGCGTTCTTTACGAGTGGAGGTCGACCGATTTCTTTCTAACACCTTCACTATCAACGCCGGTGTGCCCCAAGGCTCCATACTATCTCCTACTCTCTTTCTCATTTACATTAACGATCTGCTGGAAAAGACCGGGAATCCAACCTACAGCTTTGCAGATGACAGTCCGCTTATATTTTCATTCTCTTTTGAGGTCGTTCAACTTAACAAAGACCTGGAAGAAATTCTATCTTGAGGTGACAGTAACTAAGTAGAATTTAACGCTACAAAAACCCAGGCGGCAGTTCTTTCTAAAAAGTTAACGTTGCTGAACCCGACACAGTTTTGTCGGGGCACTCCATTCCCCTAGCATCGTCGGTCAATTTGTTGAGTGTTAATTTGGGAGCAAATATGTCCTGGCATGAACATGTTGCAGGCTTAGCAAGGAGAGCTTCTCAAATGTTGGGAATATTATTTCGAATCAGAAAGCTTTACACTCCATAACAACTGTTAATTCCTCCAAGAGCGGTGCATGTTAGAAATACACGTCGCGCTAATACGTCACATCCGTATGAGGTTCAGCTTGTTACTCTGCGTACAACGCTTTTCAAGCAGTCTTTTATATGGAGAACATCAGCCCTTTGGAATGATTTGCCCAGGGCTGTATTTCCCACCGAGTACAATTTACAGCGATTCAAGAACAACGTGAATCGCTTTTTCCGCACACATGCCGCTCCTGCAGCACTTTAGAGATTACCCTGTAACACGTGTACACACATACTCACTCCAGTAGAAGAAACAAAAAACCGATAAGTGCATGTTAGACTTGCGCAATTATTGTTCCGTACTGTGATTGGCTTTAAAATAAAAATTTATGTTACAGAGGTATAAAATGATCAGTGAGTTCACAAAACACACCCACAAGACAAAAAGTTCCTTAAGAGCCAATATGTATTTTCACGTTTTTTCTTAGTCAATAATGTATAACAGTTATAGCATCTTAGCTGCCTAATAGCCAATAAGTCAATCGAAACTCAATATTTGTTTAACTATAAACAAATAAAATAAAATTATTTTATCTGGGTACCTATTCCTTGGTCGTCAAATGCTTAAAGCAGTGGCTCTTTATTTGAATTCACCTTAACTATTTCAGCGGTCAAATAGTTTTTTTATACCAGATAATTTATCAAATGTAATGCACTCGTGATAATTTTAGCTCAATCTATACTTTATGAAGAATATTCTAGAATTTTTTCTAAATTTTTGATCAGTACTTTCGGAGGTAGGGTGGGGGGGACAGAGATTTTTGGCCATTTTTTTTAAAATAATACAAAGAAGAGTTTGGGTAAGTATCATATTATATATATTTTTGAACTTGTGTTTTCGCAAGCTTTCATTTGACACCGCACTCGATGACCTGGTAATTTTTTTTTCACTTCTCACTTTACTCCCCAAAATAACGCCCTTAAGTCAAAATTTAACTTTCAAGACTAAACGGCTCTGATTGGGCCATCAAGCCCTATATTTGTGTCAAATTTCAACTTTCCATGTCAAATTGTTTCGGAGAAAATCGGATCTGAAGAACGGACAGACATTGAAGTGATCCCGTAAGTGTTCCGTATGGACCACTAAAAAAGAAAGAAAAAGGCTTTTTCTAAACTGCCCGCAGTTGACTATGCAAGTTTGACAATAATGCAAATTGATAATGATATTTGTTGATGTTAAGAATCAGAAAAGAAGAATTTCTAGCTCAAATATATTTTCAAGGACATATAATCATATCTTAACAAAAGCAATGTTATACCAAAAGCAAAAAGAAAACAAACTAGCGAACAATACAAAAACTGATAACAAATAACATATAAAAGAAGTTGGTTTATTTCATCTTAAATACAGTGTTATCTCTAGAGACCGGATTTTATGTAACATAAAAATCTTGAAATATGCATGAAAAATGCTTAAAATTTGCATGAAAAGGGTCATAATATGCAATATTAAATAATAATAAAAGTAGTATTTTTTAGTTTTTTATTTCAAAATCAGCATAAAATTAACAAATTATTTATTTATTTATTTATTTATTTAATACAACTATCCTACAGAACAATCCAATTATAGGATAGGAACATTCAAATATAACAAGTACAAATAGATAAGTATTTATAAAATTAGTATTTTAATAATTCTAATAACTACACTACAAGCTAAAGAAAAACAAAAATAAAAAGAGACAGACCTAATCCGCAGTTAAACATGACCTACGTAGAGATGTCATACTGCAACAGAAAATATCAACTATATGTTTGACCCTTTCATAATTCATGCACATAACGTATATCGGCGAGTACATCAACAAGTTTGTTCTTGGAACAGGCATGTAGAAAAAGGAATGGTTTAGGCGAGCGTGTGGAGATGGCACACGGAACCTAATACTTGAGAGGGTGCAAGGGCATTCAATTCTGTTGTTCAAGATTTTATATAAAAACAAGATTGTAGCATATTCTCTACGCCGAGAAAGGCTAACAATATTGAATCTTCTTAATAGAACATCATTAGGGAAACCCAATGGTGGATAAATACCATCAGAGGAACTTCACAAATCGTCTTTGGATTTTTTCAATATGATTAATGTGGATCTCATATGTTGGGTACCAGATAACTGAACCATATTCCAGTTTAGAACGAACCAAAGCATTAAATAAAGTGTTGAGGGTTTCAATGTTTGAAAGGTCTCTAGAATTCCTCATAATGAAACCCATACACCTATAAGAAGAAGCAATGATCTCATTTATATGATCCACAAAACTGAGTTTAGTATCAAACATTACACCAAGATCTTTGAAACGATAACATTTTTCAAGATCATTATGGTTTAAATTACATAAAAAAATTTACTGGTAATTTCTTTCGAGTCAAACACATAGAAAAACATTTCTTTGTGTTCAAATATAAGTTATTACGAATACACCAACGATTTAAAGTATCTAGATCATCCTGAAGAGTTACACAATCATGGAGAGAGTCTATGCATCGGTATGTTTTTAGATCGTCAGCATAAAGCAAAGAGGACGAGGTAAGGCCTCGGGTGATGTCATTTATAAATATGTTAAACAATAACGGTCCTAGGGCAGACCCTTGAGGAACACCAGAGGTAGCATTAATAATGACCGACTCAAAACCACGATAATTTACTATCAGTTGACGACCAATTAAATAAGACTTCAGCAGGTTTAATAAATTGCCATTAACTCCACAGTTTGAGAGTTTTTCAAGCAAAATACCATGGTCAAGCCGGTCAAAAGCCTTTGAGAAGTCTGTATAAACTACGTCGACTTGTCCTCCATTGTCCATACTTTCCGAAATAAATTGAGTAATTGTAAGTAAATTGGTAATGGTTGAACGCCCTGGAAAGAATCCATCTTGGCTTTCAGTTATGAAAAGTTTAACATGATTAAATATAATGTCATATAGCACAATTTCGAAAACCTTTGAAAAGTTGTTCAATATTACCACAGGTCTGTAATTTTCAATGTGGCTCTTATCACCCTTTTTGAATACGGGACATATTTTAGACTTCTTCCAGATTTGGGGAAAGGACGATGAGTTTAAACACAGATTGAAAAGAAAACGTGAGAGGCTTGGACAACACAGCTGCGCAATCCCGAATAAAAAAAGCTGGTAGACCATCGGTTCCAGCGGTCGATTTAGTTTCTTTAAGGCACTGATCACGTCCCTTTCCTCTATGGTGTTAACAATTAGAGATGAAAGAGAGGGACGTGAGCAGTTATCAGGGGGGTTGTTCCGAAACATAGAGGAATCAACATATGCCGATTGGAAGAACTTAGCAAACAAATTCACTATCTCCTGAGGAGCCGTAAGCAATTCGTTTTCAAAATACATGTTGATGGGAATACTAGTTGTCCTCGACGATGTTTAAATTTAATTAACAATTAATTAACATTTTTTAAAATTATTTAACATTTTTTAAAATTATTTAACATTTGTATTCTTGTGCACGTAAACAATAAGGTTGGGTAGTAAGATTGTGTCTTCGATCACTTAAAATATTTTTATAAGTGGAAAAAGACCGTTCCACATCCACTGAGGTAACTGGGCAGTATTTGAATTTGGGTGCTATATTAGCACTTATTGTTTCTGGCAAAAGTTCACCCGTCCCATTAATAAAACTATCAATTTGACACAAAAGTTCAAAGTCTGGGTTATTGCACAAAATGTTTTCAAACTTTTCTTTAACTCTACGCGGGAATACATCTGGCAATGTGGAGTTTAATTGACGGAATTTATTCATTAACTGAATTGATTCGGTCAACGCCAAACCTCGAGTTTCAAGCTTTTTAATACCCGCAGGTATGTGGGAAAAGTGAGTGCTAATCAAAGCTATGTTTTTTTTTTAATATCAGAATCGTTAAATGCTTCCTTGGATTGACGAACTGCCATAGCCTCTGCACTATCGAAGTCATTTACTACACTCTTTCATCTGGAGAAGATTCAAGAAATATTTTTAAATACCCTCATTCACAAATCTGGCGATCGTAGAATGATTTGTCTTGTCAAGTTCTTTGCAGACCGCCAAATAGGAAGAAGAAGGCTCTAATCTTAATGCACCCACAATTAATTTCGCAATATAGCGACCACAACTGTCGGTGGTTTCATCAACGGAAATCCAAATAATGTCATCCTTAAGTTCATTACTTATTTCTTCCAAAACATGTTGGTAAATTGTTGGTATGTAATTTCTATGCAGTGTTGATTCGTCTGGTATTTTTTGATCCAAGCAATATTTTCGCAGTTACACGCATGGTACACGTTAAACTTAAACACAACACGTGAAAAATTGCAAAAAGACTACACTGATGCAAGCGCGTCAACAATAATGTTAAAACTGATATCTTGTTTTAAAATAAAAATTCATCTTCGAGAAAATTGTTTATTTGATCCACGCTCAAACAAATATTTTTAGAAACTAACTACTTTTCACTTAATATCCCGACCAAGAAACAAAGGAATAAAATACCGTCGTAATTTTGGGTATTCCCTTGGCACTATACCTGATCGATGTTTAGACTATTGATGTAATGTCCCGGCGATAAGATCGGTTCCAGACGGCGACATTAACAATACCCTGAGCAATTCAATTGCCTAGTAATACCGAGAAATATTGTAAATATAGGGAAAATATGCATCATTACTAGATTTTGGGTAATATATGCAATAATCGGTGAGAATGGTCTAAATATCCAAATGCATGTGAAAATATGCAAATGCATATAATCCGGTCTCTAGTTCTCTCTATAACAAATAAACTCAAAATTATTAAATGTTCAATAGTTGATTCTGCTGAATACATTTCATGTAAATTAGCTTTCGTTTACCTGTGGCTGATCAATTACAACTGCGACGTCAATTAGAAACTGTCAAGTTTCTTTTATCTTTTAAATACACCTGCTAAAACCTCTTGACTATTGAAAATACTGACTGATCTATCTAAACCGTTTTATTAAACAGTTGTACACTTTGTTCTATACGTTGCATTACATGCTAGTAAAAAACTAAACGTAATTCTATGTTTTCCTGGCTTAAATTCTGTACTGGTAAAGCTTTATATGGGATGAATTATATTTTGTATAGCTCTTTAACAATATCTGTTACAGAACCTTCTATATTTTCCAAAATAAAAAAAGAAGACGTTGGTTTTGGTTTAGTTTTCATAATAGTAAGTTACCTTGAAAATGCAAAAGAATTTCCAATTCATTTTCGTAGTGTTTTTGTCTTTGCATAGTCATTTTCTTTCGTTTAGACGTATTTCAGTTCAGGCGTAGTTATATTTTCTTGTATTTAAGCTAGGGATTCTTCTTTGTCATCCATAAAATCTTGTATATTCTGGTTATAGTTGTCTTTTTTATTTATCGAAATCCTTAACATTTAAAACGATATTTTGCATTACTATCAAACGCACATTGACAACTTTAACCCTCAGAGTTTCTGAACAAAATATTACTGCAGTACTGAGCAAAGTATATAATATACTTTTGTGCCGCAGAACTAAATAAGAATTTGGCATACTAAAAATCGACTGTGTGACATAATAATATCTAAAACATCTTGTGGGTTATGCGATTTTATTTATTGTTTGACAAATAATTAAATAAAGCTTCGCCTTCTACTACCTTCGTATACTGAAGTAGCTGTCAAATAATAAAAGTTGCTCCAGTCACTATGGCACTAACAGCTAGCATAAGCCATTGTATCGTTTTCTACTGATAAAAGTATAAAAACAAATTTTGATTGTTCTACAACTGTTAATATTTTTTTCCTAAAAAATAAATATATTATTTTTAATTACTTACGTGCATTAGTAGCTTTGTGTATTGAAATGTTACTTACCTAAGAAGAAATAAAAAATTAGGTACATACGGAAAAAAGGAAGTATTGTGGACAAGTCACAGATTCCTTTTTTTCAGCACACATAGATGAAAAAAGTAGTACAATTTTAATGTGTAAATACAAATACAGTATTTTGGCTTCAACGTTAACTTGAACGTAATTTTCGAAAAAAAAATAATAAATGTTGTTTATTGTCGGTAAAAAATTATATATTTAAAAAACTAGGTAGGGACTTTAAATTCTTTGGCATAATTACACTACAGAACAGTTATCACCACTACACTAAACAATTCACTTTTGCTCTAGACGCGTGTTTTGCTAACCATGTTAGCATCACCAGAAGCACTGATTGACTAAATCTAAGAACAAAAACTAGACTGTTTATACTAAAATTGTAATTTACTCGAGTAGGGTCGAGCTACTATGGACTGAGGTTTAATTCTGGTAGAGTAACCGTAGAGCGGCCTGTAAGGAATAGGTCCTTGGGCACTATTTTGACTATTTTTACATAATTATTACATAATTTAATAACTATGATTTACATATTTTACCTCGTAAACCAAAACATACTGTAGCATTAAAATCTGCATTTATATCCGTTGACACGTACCTAGATCGAACAGCGCTTGTTAATCTATGAAGGGGAAACTCATTCTTAACTCTCCAAGTTTTTATTGGCATTCTAAGATTACACAGCCACACAAAAAAGTTCATTACCACGAACCAAAATACATGAATCCGCTGAATTCGAATTCGTAGTTAAAAAAAGATTTATAGTGTCATTTTTTTTGCCAAAAACATCCTTTGAAATGGAGTAAAATTATAGTAATAATGTAATGACTCTTATTGAAGTGTGAAAAATGATAGATATTTTATAGTCTAGATAAGAGAATATTCATTCAATCCACAGCAAGGTATCTCTATTAATTAAACCAAAATCCACCCTTATAGGGGCTTTCGTAGTCTCAGGCAGGATGGACAAATACAGCCTGTATTATTTTTTCTCACATGCCAGAACTTCTAAGATATATTAATTCCAGGGGTAGTTCCCTCCTTCTAGGGATGATTTTTGATCTTATTAACAAGAAGATCTAGCTGTCTTGAATGTTTGACACAATGAGATAAAAGTCCCTGATCCTTTCCAAATTTCAATAACAACCATATGCATCAGTAGCGTAGGGGTAGTTTCTACTACCCTCTAAGGGCAGTTTATAGTCATGTATCGGTAGTTCAAGTGAATTTACTCCGTATTTGTTCACCCTGCCTAAAACTACAAAAGCCTGAACTTTCCCCGTCGTTATTGAGACTTATGAAAAACCTCCGTAGGTGAAGGGTTTTTTTACACCCTATAGGGGTGAGTCTCAACCGTTTAAGAGTAATGTCTGGTTGTAACACCAGATTCAGATATATTGTCCTAAGAGCTATAAGAATTTGTACTTGGTACATGTTATTTAAACTCACGTGCATTATTTGAGTTTTAGAGGTACGTTTCACTCCTTATAAGGGTGGATTTTAGTTCAATCAGTAGAAATAGCTTGCTGTGGTTTGAATGCATATTCTCTTCTCTAAACTATAGAATATCCGCCATTTTTCACACTTCATTAAGTGTCATTACATTATTACTATAGTTTTACCCCATTTGAAGGGATGTTTTTGGCAAAAAAAAAATGATACGATAATTTTTTTTAACTACGGATTCGAATTCAGCATCGAAAAATACACTTGGTTCGTCTTAATGAACTTTTTTTTGAGTTCCTGTGCTATTTTTAAATATAAAATATTACACGTAGTCTCAACCTTATTGTGGAATTCGATGAACATCGCTCGCTTTTATTAAAGAATAATTCAATTGTTTCTGAGATTTCAGCCAAAAGTACACCCACCGTTACTCTAAATTATCCATGAAACATGGAACCTGGAATTTTGCCAAATGTCAACATTTATTATCACCCATTAAATGCAACTAGAAATGTCGGAAATGGTTAATTTGTTATGATTATTCGGTTATTTAGAGACAAAAAAAAACTAGGAATGGGCTCAGTCATATGAATTTTATAATTTAGTGATTGATTTTCGAACAGTTTTAATAATTAAATAATAGCAGAAAATAGTAGCGCGATCGTGGTATTTTTATTGTCGAAAGCAGCAACCTTTATTAATGTTGTGACATCTGTTTTATGAGACTGAAAATTGAAAATGAGTTAAAAACGAAGGTTGATTTATATTTTAAATTATTTTGAAAATGCTTATAAAAAGCTCGATGAGGATAAAAATTCGAGCTCGTCAAAAACTAAACTGAGTACAGTTAATATTCAAGAACTGTAGAATTTCATCAAAGAAATTTCGAAACTAATTATAATATTAATTAAGGATAAACTGGGAATTTCAAAATCAACTGCGCATAATATTTCGACTGCTTTCTTAAAACGGTTATTACTGCTGATGGAACGCAGTTATTTTGCACATTGTTTTGGGCAAAACTCAACCTTGTCAACTGAATGGTTGCCCAATTCACTGATTTAGTAATCTGTAGCATTTTTCTCTTTCTCCGATTCTATTTGCTAATGAAAAAAAGCAATACGACACTACTGTACTGCAGCACTAACTACAACTATCATTACTCTAAAAACTGATTTAAACAATTTATTTAGAGGCTTAATTAAATGTACAGAACTCTATATCGAAACTGAGGCATAGTATATTGATTAAAATAATAGATTTTAACAACCGTTGGCCGATATTTTCTTTTTCTCGTTCCGGTATGAAAAGAGGATGTAGATTTTTTCGCCGTGTAAATTTTTCTTCTTTTTGTGCCGACTCGTTATCGGATATTGGCGATCATCCTGGCTATTAGGACTTTGTTTACAGCTGCCCGGAATAGTCCCGTTGAACGATATTCACAGGTTTGTTAGCCACGTGTCCTGCCTGGTCCTCTTCTTCCGACCACCTTGCCCTGCAGTATCAGTTGGAATAGACCATATCTTTCCTCGTTTCTCACGATGTGGCCCAGATATTCGAGTTTTCTTCTTTTAATTGTACTAACCAATTCCAGATCTTTGTTCAAGAGTTCTAGCACTCTTTTGTTGGTAGTGTGCTCTGTCCAAGCATGAGCCTGTAGTTACAGTCCCGCCCCATACAGAAGCACCGGAAAAACATTTGAGAAGCCCTATTTTGATTTTTTAACTTAGATCATGACTTCTGAATACTTTGGCCGTTTTTGTGTAGGCTGCCTTGGTTTTTCTTGGAATCTCTAGTTGGTGGTCCTATTCTTCATTTACTGTTGTACCCAAGTAGCAAAAGGTATTGCTCTATTAAATTTTGGGTTGCTAATATAGACTTGTCCTTGTAATGCAGAGTTTTTGCTTATGATCATATGTTTAGTCTTCTTTGACATGTGTTACTCTGTCCATCAGCATTTGTAGATCATGACTTCTGAATACTTTGGCCATTTTTCTGTAGGCTGCCCTAGTTTTTTCTATACTGCATCTAATCTCTAGTTAGTGGTCCTATTCTTCATTTACTGTTGTACCCAAGTAGCAAAAGGTATGGACTCTATTAATTTTTTGGCTGCTAATATAGACTTGTCCTTGTAATGCAGAGTTTTTGCTTATGATCATATGTTTAGTCTTCTTTGACATGTGTTACTCTGTCCATCAGCATTTGTAGGTCCTGTGAATTGTCTGCGAATATTATAGTGTCATCAGCGAATCTAATGTTGTTAATTCTTCTTCCATTAATGTGTATTCCTGCTGAGATGTTGTAGAGTGCTATGCTAAATATTTCTTCTGAGTATACAATAAATAAGAGTGGTGACAAAATACATCCTTGGCGTACGCATACACATCCTTATATTTTTTGATATTTCCCTTCGACTCAGATATTGGCTGTTTGTTCCCAGCAGAGTTTCTTTGTGATGCGTAGATCCTTGTCATCTATTCCTATTCTTTTTGTTGTGTATATCACAACATTCTTTTGTTGTGTATATCACAACATCTACATCTTTGAAATAGAACCTGTGTGTAGAATATCGCCTGACGGATGCCTGTGGCCCATGCAAAATAAAAAACTTATATTTTAAAAGTAATATTCTAAAAGCGTCGCAACTAGGAATTATGGAATTTATTAAAACCTTTACCGTTGACATCCCAAAGGACGTTTTTTTACAAATAAAGAAGGAATATTTTTGCAAATAACTACCTACGCAAATACGTTATACCAATATATTACATTCCAGCTTCCTGGATCCTAGATTAATGACGTTCCGATATAAATGCAGATTAAGCACTCGTGGGTGTTATTTCGAATTTTGGATTTTAAAGAGCTTTTTAAATTGTATACTGGATATTTTAATGGCTAAGTAGATTTGACTATTTCTGAAGTACCTTTGAAATTATCTAAATTTGTAAAAACGTTTTTCAGAGTATTTAATTATACCTGGGTCTCGTGCGTTAATTTGAAAAACGGTGAAACTTCAAAGAGGCTTTTTACTAGTCTTATTCTTCTTCTTCTTCAGCTTATCGTATCTATTGTCTCTTTTATTTGCTCGAGGTCTCTATTTTATAACTTGTTGTGCCCACCGATTGTCCTTTATCCTGCTAACATCCCCTGCCCAATTCCACTTTAATGTACATAACCTTTCTATTACAACTGTTACCATGGATCTTCGACTTATTTATATGTTTGGTATGCGATTATTTTTACTAGTCACGTCATGGTAATTTAATTAAAAGAAATAAAGGAAAATTATGTTGCACGATGGTAAGATACAACGAACTGTATTAAGTACGCATACCTATTACTCCATCGAAAGCTGACACAGCAGCTTTCAAACAGACAGAGTGGTTGACACAGTCAACGCTTTAAAAGCAGGCAGCACTTTTCCGAGGGATCCTTCCTCAAGTATATATAATTATTGTAAAGAAACTGAAAATAGACAGAAGTCCATATTCCAGCAGCTTACTAGATGTTCTCTTGTCTGTCTAATCCATCCTGAGACGCGTGATACGGCAAAACGCGTCTCAGGATGGATTCGACAGACAAGAGAACAGCTAGTAAGCTGCTGGAATATGGACTTCTGTCTATTTTCAGTTGCTTTACAATGAAAATTATGTTCCAACATCTGTAAGCTTCATCGTAATGTGACAAATTTTGGATGGTTGTAGCTTCTACTTGATGGAAATTCATTATAAATATATAATAAAAGACTGTTTTTAGTCAATTTCCACTGGTTTAGTTAAATTTCGATGACGCGTTTCGCATAAAACAAGTAGCCGTTAACAACGGTTATTCGGTTACTTTAATCAATAATATCGTTAGGAAAACACTTAAAAACAGGGCAATCTCAGAAATATACCCACGTTTTAAGGACAGAAATACCACATTTAAATGCTTAACCTATTTCGGCAAACCAACGAAAAAACTGGGGAAATTTTTAAATCAAAAAAATATCAACATAGCTTACAAGACTAACAATACTATAGGGAAATATCTTAAAAACTACAAAACAATAAAGACAATAAATCAGGGGTTTATCAATTAACATGTGGGTCATGTTCTAAAACATACATAGGACAAACTGGACGTACATTTATACAAAGAATTACAGAACACGAAAAAAGTTTCATCCATAGAAAATCTAATTCAACATATGCTAATCATCTTTTAACAGAAAATCACACATTTAACAAGAATTTCAAAATTTTACACACCCAACAAAAAGATTTAAAACTAAACCTTTTAGAGACAATGCAAATAAATCGATTAAGGACTACAGGTACTTTACTCAACGACCAGGTAGATTTAAGCAATTCACCATTATTGAATTTATTCTCCTAATTTCAAATCTGTGTGGGTTTTACAATACTATCAATGTAATTTAATTAGGTGTAATATTATAATTAAGAAATTATATAAAATTGTGAACATTAAACCTAACTTGACAGTGTAAAACGTAGATCTGAAGAAGCTGCATCGACAGGGAAACGCGTCATCGCAATTTAAATAAACCAGTGGAAATTGACTAAAAACAGTGTTTTAGTATATATTTGTAATGTAACAAGTTATTTTTAAATTTACGCTAAAAAATCGGAAGGTAATTTACTATTTTGATCATCTTCTTTATGATTATCGTTAAGATTTACATATTATTAACAAGAAAAGAAAGATAAAGTATACTTGAAAACCTTTTTGTAAACATGCTGATTCTCTAGCTTTATATTCTCACACATTTTAAGGGTCTAACAGGCGTATTGGCAAAAATCCAACTTTGGGAATTATCCTCGCGCAGGCAATTTGGAAGTTTTACATTTTCTATTGTCAAAATAAACATCCAAATATAATATGAAATCTATAAAGAGTGTGGTTTTACAGATATATTAATTTAGATAATTTTTTTGTTGTTTTAGCTAATTTTTTAAAGAAAAAAATATTTGAGCATTCTCGGGTACCATAACCGTTTAACGATCGTTGGTTATCATGTTGACTACCATGTTGATGATGATCGTTTTATTGACAGTCACTAGGAAGAGTTGAACCGTACACTTTCCGTACCACTGCCTCAAATTTTTCAACCACGATGTTTTTCTTCTCCCTGAACCACATCTGCCTGGAATCTTTCCCTCTATAATCAGATGCAAGACTTCGTATTTTTCTGAATGTCTCATAATGTTGCCAAAATATTATTCGAGTGAGAATGTTGTTGTTACTAATTCTTCCAATTCCAACTAATTTTCAACAGTCGTCGATACACCCACATTTCGAATGTCTCCAGCATTGCTTTAGTTAGTGTCCACGCCTCCATGCCAGAGGACCGGAAAGCCATAGCCACCTACCATTTTCATCTATAGTTTTAATGATAGGTCGTGTCTAGTTAAGATTTTTTTGTTCTTCATAAATGCGGCTCGGGCCCTCTCTAATCAAATTTTGACTTCCTCAGCTGGGTCTGAGTGGCCGTTGATATTGCTACCGAGATACATAAATTTATCAACTCTCTCTGCCTTTGAGCCATTGACTGTAATACCAACAACTTTAATATTAGATTCTTTGCTTATAATCATATATTTTCTTTTACTTGCATTGAGTTTTAAACCAAGCTATGCTCAAATGTCAGTAATTCTATCCATAAGTTTTGGTAGATATTTTCCGTTATTAGTGATAATTAATGTATCATCGGCATATCTAATGTTATTTATGTTAACGCTGTTGATGTTGATTCCTTCAGTAGTATCAGTAAGAGCTTCATTGAATATCACCTCCTAATACAGGCTGAATAACTATGACCATTGCGAGTTAATAATTTATTGTGGATAGATTCAATAAAGTATTATCATTAAATATATTAGTCTTGATCCTTATTCCTGGTATTAAATAATCAATGTTTCCATAAAATCGAAAATAAGTTGCAGAAATCAGATAGTGCTGAAACAAGTTAAGTTTTCGCTGGCGCTTTTTCTGTGACGTACGTAAGAGAAAATATGTAAAACTATTTTTGAGTCCAAAACAAGTGTGTCCTTAAATAGACCGTTCTATCGACTCAACAGTTATTAAAGTAAAAAATTACAAATACAGTTCACTACACCAATAAATAAGTACAAGACAAATATATAAAATAAAGCAGCATCAGGAACTGTTACAATGTATCTTCGACTTATTTATATGCTTGGTATGCGATTATTTTTACTAGTCACATCATGGTAATTTGATTAAAAGAAATAAAGGAAAATTATGTTTTAACATCTGTAAGCTTCATCGTAACGTAGATTTACAATCATATTTAAACATAATAAGGTTATTTTTAAATTTACGCTAAAAAAATCGAAAGGTAATTTACTATTTTCATCACCTTTATTACGATTAACGTTAATGTTTACATCTCGAGCGGTTGCTCTTGACATATCCAAGGCATTCGACCGTGTTTGGCACGATGGACTGTTGGCTAAGTTGCGCTCTTATGATATGTCTGAAAGGTTCTGTTTGTGGCTCTCATGTTTCCTCAGAGAGCGTTCTTTACGAGTGGCGGTCGACGGATTTCTTTCTAACACCCTCACTATCAACCCTGGTGTGCCCCAGGGCTCCATACTGTCTCCTACTCTCTTTCTCATTTACATTAACGATCTGCTGGAAAAGACCGGGAATCCAATCTATAGCTTTGCAGATGACAGTACGCTTGTCTCTTCATTCACCTTGAACGCTCGGACATCGGCTGCTCAGGCGAATATCCGCAGACAGCAGGAGGTCGTTCAACTTAACAAAGACCTGGAAGAAATTCTATCTTGGGGTGACAGTAACCAAGTGGAATTTAACGCTACAAAAACCCAAGCGGCAGTTTTTTCTAAAAAAGTTAACGTTGCTGAACCCGACATAGTTATGTCGGGGCACTCCATTCCCCTAGCATCGTCGCTCAATTTGTTGGGCATTAGTTTGGGAGCAAATATGTCTTGGCATGAACATGTTGCAGGCATAGCAAGGAGAGCTTCTCAAAAGTTGGGAATATTATTTAGAACCAGAAAGCTTTACACCCCACAACAACTGTTAATTCTTTACAAAGCCCAAATTCGACCAACTATGGAATACTGCTCCCACGTTTGGGGCTCCGCTCCCAAACATACACTGCATTTGTTGGATTCTGTTCAGAGAAGAGCGGTCCGTCTGATTGGGGACCCGGAATTGACCGGCGGCCTTGATTCGCTGGAACATCGAAGAACGGTTGGCGACTTGAGTCTGTTCTACAAGTATTTTCATGGAAAGTGTTCGAAGGATGTATCCCGCTTAATTCCTCCCAAAGCGGTGCATGTTAGAAATACACGTCGCGCTGGTGCTTCGCATCCGTATGAGGTTCAGCTTGTTACTCCGCGTACAACGCTTTTCAAGCAATCTTTTATATGGAGAACGTCATCCCTTTGGAATAATTTGCCCAGCGCTGTGTTTCCCACCGAGTACAATTTACAGCGATTCAAGAACAACGTGAATCGCGTTTTCCGCACTCGTGCCGCTCCTGGAGCGCTTTAGGGACTTCCCTGCAGCACGTGTGCTAGACAAATAAAAAAAAAATACTATTAACAAGAAAAGAAAGATAAAGTGTACTTCAAAACCCTTTTGTAAACATGCTGATTCTCTAACTTTATATTCTCACACATTCTAAGGGAGTAACAGGCGTATTGGCAAAAATCCAACTTTGAGAATTATCTTCGTGCGGGCAATTTGGGAATTTTACATTTTCTATTATCAAAATCAACATCCAAATATAATATGAAATCTACAAAGAGTGTGGTTTTACAAATATATTAATTTAGATAATTTTTGGGTTGTTTTAAGCTAATTTTTTAAAGAAAAAAATATTTGACCATTATTCTTCATCCTCGGGTACCGTGACCGTTTAACGATCGTTGGTTATCATGTTGGTTATCATGTTGATAACCAACATGATAACCAACGTTGATGAATGATCGTTTAATGACAGTTACTAGGAAAAGTTAAACCGTACACTTTCCGTACCACTGCCTCAAATTTTTCAACCACGATGTTTTTATTCTCCCTGGACCACATCTGCCTGAAATCTTTCCCTCTCTAATCAGATGCAAGATTTCGTATTTTTCTGAATGACTCGTAATGTAGCCAAAATATTATGCGAGTGAGAACGCTTTTGTTACTAATTCTGTCCATCCAACTAACTTTCAGCAGTCGTCGATACACCCACATTTCGAATGTCTCCAGACATTGCTTTAGTTAGTGTCGACGCTTCCATCCCAGAGGACCGAAAAGACATAGCAACCTACCATTTTCATCCATAGTTTCAATAATAGGTCGTGACTAGTTAATATTTTTTTGTTGTTCATAAATACGGCTGGGACTCTCTCTAATCGAATTTTGACTTCCACAGCTGGGTCTGAGTGATCGTTGGATTATATATATATATATATATATATATATATATATATATATATATATATATATATATATATATATATATAAAAGAATTTGCATTTTCATACCTTGTTTAAACAAACACTTTTTCTGTGTAAAGCATAATTTCGAAGTAATAAATACCAGTTATAAAATTTTGATATTTTCAAAACTTGTTGTGGTATTTTATGATAACTAAATTATCCTCCGAACTGATATATGTATCGAGTCATTTTTAATTGGGAATTTTAGCATATATGTATGCCGAATGTCTTCTTACTACATCCTAAAGATATGCTGTAACATTTTTTTAGCATGCTATATAGAAACATACAGAATTTAACGACAGTTTTCATTTCTTGTTATAATTTTTGTTCAAAATAGACAAGGCGAAATCGGCGCCATCGTTGGAAAAAATTTTCTAATTGAATTTTTTTTTCATAACCATCTCCAGGAGATGCCCCTGAAAGAGGATCAACATGTTGCCGGGCGGTAACCTGGTCCGAATTTGTTTAAACAAATTTTTTTTAAACAAAGTCCAAAAATTGAAATTTTCGCCCGGAAATTGGACCATTTTGAACAAAAAATGTCTCTTGTAAATTTTCTCTAAAATGCGCCGTTTTCGAGATATCGGCGATTTTAGGTGCGAGAAAACGCGAAAATGGCCACTTTCACCTCCCAATATTGGGGTCAAAAATTAAAATTTTCAATGTTGCCAAGTCCAAATTAAAGTTTGAGATCTCTTCTACAAATTACCGTAGGAAATATTGCAATATCTTTATTTTTAAACATTGTTTTTTAACAGTTAACAAATTGCGTTCGAGCGCCCGCGGCCGCATCGAAACTGTATACATAGATATATACGCAACGCCCGTACGTAGGCGCGAATATATTTATTCAAAACTGTGATACAAAAATTCCAAAAAATATTAAAACTTTAATGATGAATACAAATAATAAGTTTCAATTGGTTCAATATTTATCTAATAATGCTGTAAATTACGTTGCATTAAGTCACACTCAACAATTAATAATATCAGGTGGATTCTATAACATTGAAAAGTGCTATTGTATACAGGGAAATAATATACATGAAATTATTGAGTTAGAAAACAATCACTTAGAGGCTGATACAAGGATATTTTGTCATGCTCGATATATGTTACCTTATAATTCTGAAATAATAATTCATTCCGTTGATACCGACGTTTTTATATTAGCAATTCATTATTGGAGCTTTTTCAAATTAATTGGTTGTACAGGATTGTATTTTAAAGTAGTTGGTCAGAAGCCAAGATTATTGTCTTGTAAGGTAGCTGCTGAATATTTAACTAGTCAAGTTTGTCAAGTTTTGCCTGCTTTACATGCGTTTACAGGCTGTGATACTACTAGTAAAGTAGGTACTAAAAATAAAGCTTTAGATTTAGTCTTTGATTTAGATACTCAAAATGCATTAACCCCACTTGGTACTGGCTTACAATTAAATGCCATGGAATTCAATGCATTAGAAAAATTGTATTTGAAAATTTTGAATAAAGCTGGAGAAACAGCAGATAATGCTAGACAAATAATTTTAGAACGTTCTTGTGGGATGGGTATTAATTTTGGAAAAATTCCATGTACATCCGATGCTTTAAAATTGCACATTTTACGAGCTTCACTACAAACGTACATATGGAAAATGTCATTGTATTCTCGGTATCGACATTTAGATGCAACAGAATTTGGTTACACTATAGAAACAGGTGAATTGTTACCCAAATTCATGTTAAAAAATTCGATACCAGATTCGTTAATTAGGCAATGTAAATGTACAAAAAATTGTAAAACTAATGCATGTAATTGCAAAAGCAACAACGTAAGTTGTATACTCATGTGTGGGTGTAATTTAAATATTTGCGAAAATTCTATTAAATATATATAAGTTATATTTCATAAAATTGTTTTAATTCTTCTACCATCCTAATCGAATATTGAATTTTTATTTATATTCATTTGTTATAATAATTAAATTTGATATAACAATTACTCTTTAATAAATAAATATTTTTTACATACTTTTCAAATATATTAATTTTAATAAGAAATCAAGAAACAAAGCTTTATAGAGCATCGCAGTGCGTATACAGTTCCGTGCGCCTACGTACGGGCGTTGCGTATATATCTATGTATACAGTTTCGATGCAGCCGCGGGCGCTCGAACGCAATTTGTTAACTGTTAAAAAAACAATATTTAAAAATGAAGATATTGCAATATTTCCTACGGTAATTTGTAGAGGAGATCTCAAACTTTAATTTGGACACTTGGCAACATTGAAAATTTTAATTTTTGACCCCGATATTGGGAGGTGAAAGTGGCCATTTTCGCGTTTTCTCGCACCTAAAATCGCCGATATCTCGAAAACGGCGCATTTTAGAGAAAATTCACAAGAGACATTTTTTGTTCAAAATGGTCCAATTTACCTAAAAAAACTTGTTCCGGGGCGAAAATTTCAATTTTTGGACTTTGTTTAAAAAAAATTTGTTTAAACAAATTCGGACCAGGTTACCGCCCGGCAACATGTTGATCCTCTTTCAGGGGCATCTCCTGGAGAAGGTTATGAAAAAAAATTCAATTAGAAAATTTTTTCCAACGATGGCGCCGATTTCGCCTTGTCTAAAAGTGTATCATATTTCTCAAACAATATTAATAAACAAAGAGTGGACTAACATATAAACATAAATTGTGATAAAACACGAATCAGTTAATTATATGCATATCACTAAATAATATATTGTGTTACAAGAGTTGACAATAGTACTAAGTATGACAATCCGATGTTGATTCGTTTAATAGAATACGAGTCCTTCCCACACACCTGTTGCATACTGTATTTTGTTACGGTTTTAACAAATATACATATGCTAATTTTATTCGAATATATTATATATATTTTAGTAGAATATCAAAAATTATTACGCTGGCTGCTGCATGATAATAAAAAACAAATTGATAAATAAAGCACATATTAATTGTAGATCATTTGCCTCAAACCAGGAGGACGTAGACACCAACTTAAGCGACCTCTTTTGGAAATCAATGTAGTCAGAAGAATGTATTTAGCACAGATTTATTGAAGTGTATGGTGTGGCCTCATCCTGAAGCTGATGCTCTGGTAATGATCATTAAAATTGTCTGATTCGGGTGTAAAGAAGTTGTCAATTATCTTAACATATCGTACCGAAATAACATCGACCCAAGCTCTTACTTTAAACAAATGTAAAAGCTTTTGATTTTAGATTACTCAGACTCAAAAAAGGCATATTTATGTAGTAGTTAAGATAAAAAATCTGGCTTAGCCGAGAATAAGATGTTGGTAAACGTTGAAAAGCATTAAAATATATGATTAACGAAGTTAAGCCTCAAATTCAAAGAGCACAAACGACAAAGTAAAATACAAAGAATCCCAAGCTAGAATACGCAAAATGATTAGTGACAAAAAGAACAACCAATGGGAAAAGACATGCTCAAGACTACACTTAAATAGGAGGAAGAAAAAGCACAGAAAGCTGGAGACTTCTTAAAAATATGAGAACAGAACGGAAAAGAGAAATCTTCTCACCAATAACACCAGAAAAATGGAATCAATACTTTACAAATATGCTAACAGAAGATAGACCAGAGTTCAAAAGTACCCAACATGGAAACCCAAATATAGTTATACGGGGATCCCCAATAAGGATAACAACATCAGAAGTTAAAGAAGTATGTAAAACGCTAAAAAATGGTAGAGCTCCAGGACCAGGAAACATCCCAGGAGAGATAGTAAAATACGGAACTGAAAAGCTATTTAGCGCTTTGAGGAACTTATTCCAAAGATGCATTAATACATCAGAAGTACCTGAGGAATGGAAAATATCATACATATCCACAATTCATAAGAAAGGAGACAAAAATAATTGCGATAACTATAGGGGAATAACGGTTACAGGATCTATTAGCAGAATATACGGAAAAATACTAATAAATAGAATAGAAACGGAATACGCGGACGTAGAAGCTGAAGAACAGGCAGGCTTTAGAGCAGGAAGATCCACAATAGACCATCTCTTCTCACTGACACAAATCCTAGAAAAGAAAACCGCATTTGATCAGGAAGTCCATGTTTTGTTTATTGATTTAAAAAAGGCCTACGACGGCATGCCCCTAATGAGATTGTGGGAAACACTACAACAGAGTAATGTAAGCACCGAAATAATTAAAGCCGTAAAATCCTTATACCAAGACGCAAGAAGTAGTGTGAAAACCAAATATGGTATAACAACAGGGTTCCCGGTCACAAAGGGTCTCAAACAGGGCTGCTGTATATCCCCAACGCTATTTAAAATCTATTTGGAGAGTGCACTGAAGAACTGGAAAAGGAAATGCAGCAGTATGGGATTACCACTGGATGACGATACTACATTGTACACGCTATCATTCGCAGATGACCAGGTAGTAGTCGCTCAGGACATCGATGATATGGAATACATGATTCGAAAACTTATGGAGGAATATGAAAAATGGGGCCTAGAAGTCAATATTAAAAAGACCGAGTACATGTACGTCGGAGGACAACAGCAGGACTTGAAACTGGCCACAGGACACACCATCAAATACTGTGCCAGTTATAAGTATTTGGGAACGAGAATATCTAGGGACAGAACACTGGAAGAAGCAATATTCGAGAGGAATATCCAAGGAAGAAAAGCGATTGCAATGCTTAATAGTATACTATGGGACAAAAACATAACCATTGAAAATAAGAAGAGAATTTACAACTCACTAGTGAAAAGTATAATAACTTACAGCTCCTAGGTGTGGCCATTAAAGGAAAGAACAGAAAAAAAAATACTAAAAGATTTGCATTTCTGGAGACGAGCAGCCAGAAAATCCAGAAAAGACCGCATACCAAATGACACAATAAGGCGAGCTTTAGAAATAAAGCACGATATAGTGGACGAAATCAGAACCCAACAGTTGGTATGGTACGGACATGTACAGAGAATGTCACAAGACCGACCACCTAAAAAGATTTTAAATTGGAACCCTCATGGAAAAAGAAAGCGAGGAAGACCACGCCAAAGCTGGAGAGCAGGAATCAACAAGGAAGTACTAGAGAGAGATCTGGAGGAGGAGGGATGGAGAAACCGGGAGGAGTGGAGAAATTAGGCATCGGAAGACAGAAGACGTTATAAAACCGATTGATATATATATATATATATATATATATATATATATATATATATATATATATATATATATATATATATATATATATATATATATATATATATATAGCCTCTAAATTTCATCAGTTGGCTTTAATTTTTGCATAGGTTGTATCCTGTAGTGATGCAGATTAGCAAATCTTTAAGAAACAAGCGTTATAATGAAGTTCTCTGTACATTTGCGGTACTGGATCGTCTGCATATTGATAAGTTGAGATTCGAGCGAAGTGACATTCGAATATACTTGAGATCATTTGCGTCTCTTGTTAATATTCTTGGTCACCTTGCTCGAGATATACTTAAAAGGTTTTTAAACTTCTACAATAATTTTAAATCAATTTAATATGCAAGTCATCATTTCAGCTGTGTAAATGATATTAAATTCGAGATTGGCGCAACGCGATGGTTGAAGAATTATTGCTTTTGTAAAAATCTCGTACACAAAACAGGGCTCTTCTCCGGTGGAAGACTTATGTTACGTTCCGAGCTTCAATTTTCTCTCTCCTGCCCATTCCGCTCGCTCATTGAGGCCTAAGCCAGACAAATTTCAACTGATTTATGAAATTTTCCTCAATATTTCCAAAGTCGCGATAAAGCTGTATTGATGTTTTAGATTGTTATTTGATGTTAACAGAAAAGGGCCTTAGTGGGTAATAGTAGGGATTAAAAAAACCTTATATGATTCTTCTAACCTTTCTGTAGCTGAAATATACATTTTAATATACTAAATTGCAATACTAGGCAATATTTAAAGCAAATGTATTTTATCTTTTTAAACAAGTTCATTTTTTTTTTCTTTTTATTAAGCGAGAGTTTAAATTATTCCGCGATATCACCTTGAATAACAAACTCAAAATAGTTGCACGCTAGAAGCATAATTTTTTACTCACAAATCTGCCAAAAGATTTATTTGCATACGAAACTAGGTTTTAAATAGAACCGACATTTAGCCTTTGAGAGCTCCGAATATCTGCAAAATATTTATTTCGAATGTTGAAACTTTGCCAAATAAAGCTGTTATTTTTTAAATGGGATTCTGATTTAGCATGATTAAATTTATTTGTAAAAACCTGAGGTTTTTAGCAAAAAAATAAAATATGCAAAAATCCAGCACAACGTTTTTCATATTCTCTTCAATTTAAAATAAATAATTAATGGCATTAAACAACAGTGCCTTCTTCAGTCATTTAATCAGTCAATTATCGCTTCAGACGAAGCTAACATGGTTAGCGAAACGCCCGTCGAGGGCAAAAATCAAGTGTTTGGTATAGTGGTGATATATACTGAGTAGCGTTATTGTGCCGAAGATTTTAAATTCCTAATATAGTCATTTAATCAAGGCAAATTAATCAAGATTAATTAGAACACATTGTCAGTCATGAAGACTCACTTATTAACCGAAGTACAGCACCTCATTTTATGGCGGAAAACTTTACAATACAATACAATACAATATTATATTACAATAAGAATTACAATAAAATTATCACAAAATCAAAAATGTAGGAAACTCCATGAGCTTCATACAGCTTGTCTGGAGTTTCATTATTAGCCATTAAATATTAAAATTCTAATTATACAATAAACAAACTGAAGATTCCCATCTATTATGAAGTAGTTAAAAAATATCAATCGAAAATAAAATCAAACAATACAGCATAATCATTAAAATAGTCCAAACTATTAACATTCACCCTACCCCCTCAACATAGGCATCAAAATATATATGTGCTGGTAGTTAGTCTTTATCCAGTATGTAACTTTTGTCAGAAAACTGTGCATCTTGGCATCTGAAATGGTAATATGTTAAACAGTCTAGGCCCAATATACATAACGTACCTTTGGCACGCTGTAAATACCGTCCGCGGAACAGCTAAACCCCCCCGCTAACGTGTCTGGTGCCCACATCATGCATAACTTGCCGCCTATATCGACCACTCCTTCTCATGAATCTCAAAACACTCCTAACATATAATTGTCTGACAGACAAAAGATCCGCCTCTCTAAACAGTAGATCAGATGAGTGTCTTCCGTCTTTGTCCATAAATAACTTAATTATATATTTTTGCGTTATACTTAAGACACGAATGACATTACTGCACGCTCCTCCCCATATACTCGAACCATACATCAGAACCGATTCTATCAATGCTTGGTGTATCATGTTTAAGACCTTAAGTGATAGAAACTCTCTTAGCTGGTAAAATTTTGTATATAGTTTTCAGAATATTTTGTGTAATATATCGCATATGAGAGTAATATTTCAAATTCCGATCAATAAAGACACCCAGATACTTGACATTTTCCCTTGCTAATATTATTTGGTTACAATGACAGTCTGCCACACTCGTAACACACAAGTAATCATGTACTATAAGATCACGAAATACAAATTCTTTCCTGTTGTTCATTGAAAATGGTACGTATATCGTTTTTTTAACGTTCATAGTTAAGAGATTCTGGTCCATCCATAGCCGCACATTTGATATACGTTCTTCGGCTCTCTGGATCATTTCCTCCCAGGATATACCCATAACTAAAATCATCGGCATAACAGACACCATCGCCACATGAACTTGATATTGCAGCAAACAGATCATTTATATAGAGTGAGAATAGTATGGGGCCCAGTACGGTACCCTGTGGTACTCCGACATTGCCCACCCTACTGAAGGTTCTATTAATTTTAACCATTTGAGTTCCTTTATGTCAAGTAAGACTCTATTAAATTGTAAACAATCCCTCTAATTCCAACATTTTCAACCTTTTTTAAAAGAATCCGATGAGGTACAGTATCAAACGCACGAGCCAGATCCAAAAACACACCTAATGCCTTAAATCTGTCAATAAAGCTATTTATTACATATTCAGTGACATGGACTATCGCATCCTCTGTACTCAATCCAGGACGAAATCCATACCGGGAATCCGACAATACCTTGTTTCGGTTCAAGAAACTATCCAATCTTAATTTTACGCATTTTTCATTTACCCTAAAATAAAACGTTTTGGCAATTTCACCTCAGAGGGCGCTAAGGTTTGTGGAATATTTATATCTTTGCTCCTGTCGTGAATGTGTTATGGGATGCCAAACATTATGATCTTTACTTGGAAGAGTTGACAACTTCTCTCCATTATTTGGATTCCGCGTACTTTTAATGCAAGACTGACCATTATCGTCCGATATGCCACTATATATTCTTTTATGTATTTTCAACGGACACTGAGTATATATTTCGTTTATATTTTATCTATACTGTAGAAAAATTTGTTGATTAAGTGATTTGTGTTTGTAATTTTTAATACTCTCAAAAAATGTTTATCAAAGTTAAATGTTTAATACGATTCCTTATAAATAGGAGTAAAAATATATAACCATTAAAATTTAACGAGCTTAATTTATGTACCAAACAAGTAAATTCTCAATGTCGAGTTGTTAATGTGAACGTCCTGGGGATATAAAAATGCTGCCTGAGTTATAAATTGAGAGGAATACTTTATATAATCAATAGAAAACATTTGACTTATATCCTTTCGACCTAAATTCTCCATCCTTCGATTTTGTAAACATATCCTTTGAAAATAGGGTGTTCCAAAATTCACGCAAGAAGTCATTTTTTTAGAAAACACAGGTTTTTAATTGTAATATTTTTATTGATTCATAAAGTATACAGTATAGGGTTATGTATGGAATAACATATCGGGTAAACGGTCTCCATGGCTTTGCTGGCACATACGCACTCTTTTGTCGAAATTTTCCATCACCGTTTTGCATAAATGTGGTTGAATTTCGTTGAAACAGTGCTTAATTTCCTCCTTCAAGTCGTGGGTAGTCGTGGGCTTGTTGGCATAAACCTTAGATTTTAAAAAATCTAAAAGAAAAAAGTCCAACTGCGTTAAATCGCATGATCTGGACTGCCAACTCTCATCACCAAAACGGGATATTACACGACCAGGAAATGATTCATGCAGTAATTGAATTGTTTCTCGGGCTGTATGGCATATGGCACCGTCTAGTTGAAACCACATGTCGTCCACATCCATATCTTGCAATTTAGGCACAAAAAACTAGATTATCATATCGCGATAACGATCACCATTAACTGATATTGCCTGGCCAACCGCATTTTCGAGGAATGGTCTGATGATGCCTCCAGCCCAAAATCCGCATCAAACAGGGACACGTTGTGGACGCATTTATTTCGCAACAGTCCCGTGTGAATTGTCTGAACCCCAAATGCGACAATTTTGTCGATTAACGAAGCCACCAAGATGGAAATGAGCCTCATCGCTGAAGATGATTTTCTTCGAAAAATCAGTATCCACTTGTTATTGTTCCATAATCCATTCAACGAACGCTCTTCGTTGTGTGTGGTCAGTAGGCCTCAGTTCTTGAGTCAATTAGACTTTGTAAGCATGAAGATGCAAATAGTTCGTGAGAATAAGCTGTAGAGAGCTTCTCGAAATGTCCAATTCTTGACCACGTTGCCGAATTGATGTTCCTGGAGTCTCAGCAACACTCTCACGAACTGCTTCAATGTTTTGTGGAGAACGACTTGTTGAAGGACGGCCAGAGCGTTTAAGATCACTAATTGATCCAGTCTCCCTGAATTTTTAAATTAATTTCTTCACAGTTGAAGAGGTTAAATCACTATTCCGACCATATTTTGTACGAAAATTCCGAACTGTAGCTGCCAAACTTTCATTATTTCTAAAATATTGCTCAACAATGAAAACACGTTGTTCTTTCGTGTAGTGCTCCATTTTTAATAACCTTGAACTGTCAGCTGTCACGCTATGTTTTTTGTTCTGTTGTCAACACTTTGTCATGCAAATGGCGCCAAATTCAAATCTTGCGTAAATTTTGGGACATCCTTTATATCTGATTTTTGGAGATAATGATTTAGAGTAAAATAGTTAATATTAGTTTTTTTTAATCATCTGCACTAAATTATTAGCTCATGAACACTTAATGACAGCTGGGATCATTCCAGAGAAATAAGAATTAGAATTGAGAAGGCCAGAACTCCATTTGTAAAGATGAGACATCTTCTATACTCCCGCGACCTTAGTCTAAATCTCAGGAGACGAATTTTAGAGTCGTACGGCTTCTTAAATCTCCTGTACGGTGTGGAAGCTTGGATTCTAATCGCTACAATGGGAAAAAGAGATCCAGGCATTCCAAATGTGGTTGTATAGACAGAAACTCCGAATATCATGGCTGGACCATGTCACTAACGACGAGGTCATCCGCAGAATGGGTTGTCAGCCGGAGCTCCTCTATACTATCAAACAGAGAAAGCTCGAGTATCTAGGATATATAATAAGAAACCCTACAAAATTTCGGTTACTACAACTAAGCATCCAGCGCAAAGTGGAAGTAAGGTCCCGGCAGAAGAAGGATTTTTTGGCTTGCTAACTCAAAAAAATAGTGTGGAGTCAATTCTGCAGAGCCAACATCCGAACCGGATAGGGCAGAGAAGAAGAAGATTTGTTTTAAATTATATTTTCAACCGACGTTTTCTTTCTGTTTTTCTCTATTTGTTCTTATGTTTTGTTCAAGGCATATATATATATATATATATATATATATATATATATATATATATATATATATATATATATATATATATATATATATATTTATTATTGTATTACAGGAATTCCTTTTTTTGTTCTGCCCATATTTCTATCAGTTCTATTTCATCTGATTTTTATTCATGCTCTTTTATCATTTCTTGCAGTTTCAAGCGGTCCTCCATAATAAGCACGAGTCTCCACATCTTATTTGTTTTTCATACACTGCTAACGTGAAAAGCCTCGGCGATATCTAGTCTCCTTGCAGTGTTCCCCTTTCGATTTTAATTATTTCTGTTTCAGAATTTAATTTCACTATACTGGCTGGTTCTTTACATACGGTTTCGATGAGTTCCATATATCTTTGAATCTACATGGCAATTTTGTAACTCATTTATATTTCTCCGTATGTCGATTGGACTAAGATACAAGTTCTTTCCATAATATTAATTAATTGTATGCGAGTCATGTTGTTATGTTGTTTTCTCAAGTCAGACTATTCATTGTTTTGATATATTTCGGATTTATTTATTTTTATAGTTATTATTTTAGTTAGATCTGACACCAAAGACTTACTAGTCTATAATTTTCTATGCAGTAACATAATTACAGGGCTGTTCCAATCCTGAGGTATTTTTTTTTCCTTCTAAACATTCGTTTAGTAATATATCAAAATTTTTTATGGGAGGTTCTCCTCGGTATAATACATTTTCGGGAATTATTCTGTCTTCTCCTGAAGTGCGATTTAATTCATTTTCCTAATTGCCTGTCTTATTTTGTCTACATCTATTTCAGGTATTTTTCCGAAATCGGTATTTGTAATTTGTTTTATTTTTACTATGTTTGGTTTGTCTATCAGAGAACTGTATATGTAGCGATGATAATTTTTGGTTATTTAAACGACTGTAACTGTGTAGTCTAGGTTCTATTCATGTCCGTATTTAATTTCGTTGTGGCTTTTTCTAACTTTTATTTCTTTCAATTGTTTTTTACTATATCAACTATATTAATTTTGGTTACTTCTTTTATATCCATATATATATATATATATATATATATATATATATATATATATATATATATATATATATATATAAAGGGTTGTTGAACAAGTATTAAGTCTTTTAAAGTTTTATTTTGAAAGAATTTAATGAAACTAAATATAAGCCGTTTTTATTCGACGACCTTCTGCCATTTTTCTGACAAGACCATAATCTCGTCACTGTAGAACTTCTGTGGTTTCTGGGCAAAAAACTGTAACATGTTCTTGGCTTCTTTTGAAACTGATTTAACATCATTCAGGGAGTTCTACAGAGATCGAAAAAATAGTAATCTGACGGTGCAAGGTCTGGATTATAAGGTGAATGTATTAAACTTCCCAGTCAAACTCTCAAAGTTTTTGCCGATTCATCAAAGATGGGTGTGGTCCGATGTTGTCATGGTAAAAGACGACACTTTTTCTGTCAACTAGTTCCGGCTGATTTTTTTAACCGGTTGCTTCGATCTCGTCAATTGCTGGCAGTAGAGTGCAGACTACAATCGTTTGAACTGGTTCCAGCAGCTTACGATGCACGATTCTCTTCCAATCCAACCAAACACACAGCATCACCGTTCTTGGCATCGTTTGTGGAGCTCCATCCGTTTTCGACCGATATTTTTTGCACATTATGGTCGTTCGTGATCCACTTTTTATTGCCCGTGATCAACCGTTTCAAAAATGGCTCGATGTAGTTACGTTTCTGTAGAGATTCACAACTGGAAATTCGAATGAGTAAATGTTTTAGGGTCCAATCATGTGACACTCAAACATCGAATATCTATCTTGTAGCCAGCTTTCTCCAAATGATTTAAAACTATTTAGTGAGGGATGTTTAGTTCCTTGACGATGTCATGGCACTTTTTATATCGGTTTTGTTCAACTTTGGCCAAAATTTTATCAACTTTTTCTGTCTTTGGTCGAGCAATGCGAGGACTGACGTCGAAATTTCCAGAACGAAAGCGACTGAATCATCTTCTGGCTGTTGTTTTTGGTCACGTATCTTGATTAGAAATGGCACACATTTCTTTATAAGGCTGCGCAGCATTTTTTCCTTTACCGAAACAAAATTGTTAAATGCGAAGTTTTAAAGACTCATCTTCAAAGCATTCTAAATTAAGTCTGAAAAAATGAATTCATTTGTGCAAGTCTACTGCAGTCAAATATCAGCTTTCAACTGACGGTACGTATGGTCTGATACGACATATATTACCTGACATTCGCTAAAGCTATCTAACGGGAAAAAAAAGCTCAATACTTTTTCGACGTATATATATCCTTCTACTAAGTTCAGAGGGTATGGTGGCTCTGTGTTCAATAAATGGATTGAACTATCATCTGTCACTATTCTCGGTTCTGTGCATGCTTTGGTGCTTCACGCGATGGCTTTCAGGTTAACTCGTCCACCCAACGTGAAGGTGATCTACCCTTGCAGAGCTTGCCTTCAACCTTTCTCTGTATAGCCACTGATTCCAGCTCATGTTTCCTTTTGAGGTGGCTGAAATATCTCAATCTGTATATCTGGTCTATAAGTGAGTTCAATCCTTTAGTAATTTTTAGTTCTTGTAAAATAAACTGATTAGTTCGATGTTCCACCCACGATATCTTGAAAATTTGATGATACACCCACATCTCAAATGAAGCAAATTTATTTCTGTCAGTTTTTTTTTATAGTCCGAGTTTCCGATGCATATGTCGCAATCGGGAATGTTTTTGCAAGCCTTAATTTAGTCGATCGTGAGATACTCGAGTATTTTGATAAATTTTGTTGGGCGTGAGTCAGCGATTTGCATGCCGATTTTTTCTTCGAAACTAGTTTCAAAAAGAAGGTGATCCTCCAAATTTGAGCTCGTTACGATGAAATCCGGCAGCTGTAGAATTTTTTAAAGTTTTAGTCGATTTTTTAGTCATTTTCAGAATTTTGTATCTTAGCTTCCATATAACTTAGAGATTCGAAAAACTCGGCGTTCTCCTCTGTTAAGCTTATGTTTTCAAGGAAAAAATGGCTCATATTTTTTATCTAGGTACATTCTGTTGATATCTACCCTAGTTTTCATTGGTTGTCTCTATTCTTTTAATATATGTCAAAGCCAATTGATTTTTGAAAAATCGCTGTTTTCAGATAGCCATAACTTTTTTCTATCAACTCGAAATCGCTTAACATTTACAAAAATTTTACTTCATTCTATTCTCAAACAACCCTGAAAATTTCAAGTTTCAAATGGAAGTGGTTCATAATGAATGAATTTTTAAAATTATCAAATTTTTTTCTTAATATAAAATGTTTGTTGTGTTATCCTTGATTCTTTAAAACGTAATAAATTAATACTTATCCATTGTTTATATATGAAAAAAAAAAGATAAATGCAGCTAACAAATTTTATTATTCAGGTGAAGTTATGAAAAATCATAAGATTTTCATAACGAACGACCATAATGTGCAAAAATTCAATTTTTTTTGTCTCAATATTATATTTAAAACAGTCTCACACAAACTGTTTTTTAATGAATTCGTAGTAATAGTATTGATACTGTTATTTTTAATGTTTCTGCCCATATATATATATATATATATATATATATATATATATATATATATATATATATTATATATATATATATATATATATATATATATATATATATATACATATACATATATATATATATATATATATATATATATATATATATATATATATATATATATATATATATATATATATATATCCTTTCCACATTTGTATGATTTGTAACACTGTAATAACTTGTTACTCAATTACATGCAACTTTTATTTTCACTTAAACAACCCGTACTTCATAAATTTGCGTCATATAAACAAAATAATACTATCTGTACTATTTATGTTATTTCTTATTTTATACTACAATTCGGCTTTATTATCTACTTGTTAACACCGGTGTTTATCTTCTGTAACTGAATAAAATCAAACATTTGAATAATTTTCATCATAAATTTCCTACGTTGTTAGCCATTGCTGAAAACCTCCGAATCAGAGGAAATATTCACAGACAAATAGAATGAGTCTTTATTAAGATATATGATACAAACCATTTTGTCCTTTAAATTAACAAGGGTTTATAAATATTTGTCTAGAAAATTAGATCGAGATAAAGCATTAATACCAGTAATACACTGTCCAACATGTATTGTTTCTGTGGAAATTTTCATGAAAAATTTTCTTATTAGAAAACGTCTACATATTTTGTTTTTCAAGAAGTATTTTATGAACAAACTTCAGAGGTAACCATGGGTAGCCGATTCTTTCTCTCATCTAATCTTATTGGATAAACTGAATTTTTACGACAGCACTAAACTAATGTTTGACAAATGATAAAAAATGAAAGTAGACAGGAACAACAATCTAACAGAACGATCAGCACTCAGCCGATCGCTAAAAAAGGAGTTAAGAAAAGATACCAGAAAATACAATACTAAAATGATAACATAAACAATTGAGAAAAACAAAACGACCAAAAGTATTTAACAAACACTTGAGTGTCGTGGACACATTAAATAACCGGTCAAGTGCCAGTTGAACTTGCAAAATTAGTGTTCCGTACGTTGATTGCTTTTAAAATAAAAAAATGTTGTTACGGTGGTATAAAATGATCAGTGACTTCACAAAACACACCCCAAATGAGTTTTCAACAAAGTTTGTTTCCAATCTTTACTGAAAATTGATGACCTTGAAATTTTTGTTTTCTTTTATATACCAGATAAATTATTAAAGGTAATGCAGTCATGATAATTTTCGTTCAATCTACACCCCTTGGAGAATATTCCAGAATTTTTTCAAAATTTTTTGATAAGAACTTTTCGAGATAAGGTGGGAAGAAGAAGGATTTTTTAAAAATAATACAAAGAAAAGTGTGCGCAAGTATTACATTGTATATATATTTTTTACTTGTGTTTTCACAAGCTTCCATTTGACATCACACTCGATGACCTACTAAAAAAATTTTTTTTTCACTTCCGATTTCACCCCCCAAAACTAACCCCTTAAGTCAAAGTTTGACTCTTAAAACTACACGGCTTTGATGAGGCCGCCAATTCCTATATTATTACCAAATTTCAACTTTCTATGACAAATAGTTTCGGAGAAAATCGGGTGTGACAGACAGACAGACGGACAGACACCGAAGTGATCTTATAAGTGTTCCGTACGGAACACTAAAAAGGTGGACGAATTAAAATGAAGGTGAGACAGGCACGTGGCCCGCAGAACAGATGACATATGGGCGAGAAAAATTTTGGAACGGATATCAAGGCGTGGACATAGAAGTTCAGGAAGACCAAATACAAGATCGAGAGAAAACATCAGAAAAAGGTCAGGAACTCAGTGGATGAGAAAAGCAGAGAACAGATGACAATGGTATGAAATGCGAAAAGCCTACATCCAGCAGTGGATTGACATAGGCAGATTGTGATCGCGAATACAAAATCGGTTTCTTGTTTATAGTGAAAATTAATAATGAAGTGACTGATCTCTCCAATGTAAGGGATGGAGGAGTCATCTTGACTTCTGTATTAGGTCCATTGTTCTTTGTTACAAATATCAACGATCTGTGTCAGAGTAGGCAAATTCAAGTGTTTGCATTTGCTGAAATAACCTTTTTATAGCGAACGGTAGGAATCTCTATACACAAAGAACAAACGTAAAAAGAGCATAAATATTTAATAGTAATAATTTAATTTAAAACAAGAATAACTCTCGAAAAACTAATTATCTCCGTAGCTCAATAATAGAGATTTCTTGCGTGAATCTTTTAGGTCGCGGAAAATATGTTTTAGATTGCACCAGCATGTACACTACTTGTGTAGGCATCTATTCACAGTGAAATTCTTGCTACACAGATTAAAGGATACACCTGGTAGTAAGGTATTAAGATACGTATGTTTATCAGTATTTCAATTGGTGATGATATATAGGACCGTCCTGCAGAAGACTGTTATGTCTTCAGAATTCCAAAGAGGACAGAGTATTGTCTTATTCTGGCTACTATGATATTATCAACTCCTCATAAGGCTAGACACTCACCTACGTACATTTATTTTTCTTCAAATGAAATCGGTAAAAATGCAAGTAAATATAATATATAACTCAAGTAATTTAATACCCAAATATCCACGTCCCACAATAACTCTCTACTATATTATATCAGGAATTTAAATATTAGCACTGTTTTTATGGTAAAATACAATAAACTGTATGAAGTACGCACACCTAATACTCCATCACAAGCTGACACAGCAGCCACAAGCTGACAGAGTAATTGACAAGGTCAATACTTCAATGCAGGCGGTTCGAGGTATCCTCTTCAGGCATATGTAGTTTAATATAAAACTACTGAAAACAGATAAAGGCCATATTTCCGCAGTCTACTCACTCTTTTCTTATTTGTCAAATCCATCCCAAAACGCGTTATCACAGTTCATCAACCGAGCTCAACACACAGGAGAACAGAATTTACTTACGGAACCTATTTTTTTTTTTTTTTTTTTTTTTTTTTTTTTTATGGGTCTAGCACACGTGCTGCAGGGAAGTCCCTAAAGCGCTCCAGGAGCGGCACGAGTGCGGAAAAAAAAAAGCGATTCACGTTGTTCTTGAATCGCTGTAAATTGTACTCGGTGGGAAACACAGCGCTGGGCAAATTGTTCCAAAGGGATGACGTTCTCCATATGAAAGATTGCTTGAAAAGCGTTGTACGCGGAGTAACAAGCTGAACCTCATACGGATGCGAAGCACCAGCGTGACGTGTATTTCTAACATGCACCGCTTTGGGAGGAATTAAGCGGGCTACATCCTTCGAACACTTTCCATGAAAATACTTGTAGAACAGACTCAAATCGCCAACAGTTCTTCGATGTTCCAGCGAATCAAGGCCGCCGATCAATTCAGGGTCCCCAATCAGACTCTTCTCTGAACAGAATCCAACAAATGCAGTATATGTTTCGGAACGGAGCCCCAACGTGGGAGCAGTATTCCATAGTTGGTCGAATTTGGGCTTTGTAAAGAATTAACAGTTGCTGTGGGGTGTAAAGCTTTCGGGTTCTAAATAATATTCCCAACTTTTGAGAAGCTCTCCTTGCTATGCCTGCAACATGTTCATGCCAAGACATATTTGCTCCCACACTAACGCCCAACAAATTGAGCGACGATGCTAGGGGAATGGAGTGCCCCGACATAACTATGTCGGGTTCAGCAACGTTAACTTTTTTAGAAAAAACTGCCGCTTGGGTTTTTGTAGCGTTAAATTCCACTTGGTTTCTGTCACCCCAAGATAGAATTTCTTCCAGGTCTTTGTTAAGTTGAACGACCTCCTGCTGTCTGCGGATATTCGCCTGAGCAGCCGATGTCCGAGCGTTCAAGGTAAATGAAGAGACAAGCGTACTGTCATCTGCAAAGCTATGGATTGGATTCCCGGTCTTTTTCAGCAGATCGTTAATGTAAATGAGAAAGAGAGTAGGAGACAGTATGGAGCCCTGGGGCACACCGGCGTTGATAGTGAGGGTGTTAGAAAGAAATCCGTCGACCGCCACTCGTAAAGAACGCTCTCTGAGGAAACATGGGAGCCACAAACAGAACCTTTCAGACATACCATAAGAGCGTATCTTAGCCAACAGTCCATCGTGCCAAACACGGTCGAATGCCTTGGATATGTCAAGTATGTATGGTAAAATACAACATTGGGTGTGCGTACATGGTACAATTTGTTGTAATAATGAAGAAATTTTGAATATGAATGTACCAAGTTCATATTCAAAATTTGTTGTACCTTACTATTACGTTCCGTAAGTACCTGGGTAAGAACTAGTAAACTCTATTCTCCCGTTTGTAAATCCATAAGCCGTGATTCGATGAAACGCGTCTCGGGATGGAGTTAGCGAATAAAAGAACAGTGGTAGACTGATGAAATCTGGACGTTGTCTGGTTTCGGCGATTCTAAATTAAACTATACTGTTTTTATCTTCTTAATTAACAAGGTAAGCAACTTGTTTCTTTTCTTATTATTAGTCAGTTATTTTGCTATCCCGTTTTAGGCATACATATTAACCTTGACTTTTATCAAAACAAAAATAAACCAAATAAGTAATCAAAGCAATTATATCACGATACACATGGGACACGTCATTCCCGGAGAAGCATGTAAAGCACAATTTCACTGACTGTGCTCTCTTCTAAAACTCTATCATAGTGGTTAAAAGTTGAGCAGTGTAATTTCTAGGCCTTCAATCAAGGACATTTAACTCAAGGCTAGCCATAGCGTATAATTTATTATCCTTTAATGGTTTTAGTGGCGCTATAATGATAAAAGAAAAAAATATATATGAAACAATGAATAAAAGTTCTTTAGATGACAAAAGGAATTAAAAAGGACCTAGGAGACAGTAGTTAAATAACAAATTTTAAAATGTAGAGAATTTTTATCTGCACCAACGATTCCATTATTAAAGGAATGTTGAGTTCGAACACCTCAAGATAATTCTACTTATTTTTACTTAAATCAATTTTTGTTTTATTGTGTTTCTAATAATTTTTTAAAAATATATTCAAATAGATGGAATTTTAGCAAAGGGTTTACTATTTCAATAACATTTTTAAAAATTGTTGACGTGAAAAAAAATATTTACAATTTAATGTACGGAAACAGTTTTTTAAGTGTTACCTAATTCAGTCTCTTCTTATTCTACATCCCCAGAATATCGTGATCGCGATTACCTCACTAGCCACATTGTATTGAATTTCTACTAGGAATTCAAGTTAATTGGGACCTCATTGGCCAGTTTCCATCCACACATGAGGGTACCACATCTTTTCGTCTTGAAAACAAAAGTGTATCTATCTTGGGTTAATGATAGTTTTGTTTCCATCTGGGTTATAACATTAACTCTATACCTTCTATTTAGTGTCTTAGGTCTTATTTTTGTTTTATGGAAAAAGACTTCAGGGGCCTAAAATGTTCTGAGATGATGAGTTGAAAGTCACAGTATTTTGAGCAAACATAAGATTTTTTTGGATAGAATAAAAACAACTCGAGAAATGCTTCAAGCTGAGATATATATATATATATATATATATATATATATATATATATATATATATATATATATATATATATAGATATAGATATCTCTCTGTCTGTCTGTCTGTCCGTTAGTGCACTTATCACTGGAGAACCACTTATCCGATTTACGTTTTTTTTTTTTTTAAACATACATATGTTCTCTGGCCAGGCTATAGGCTATATTTTATTACGATAGGTAGCATAAGGAATGAGCAGTGACGTAAAATAGTGAATGAAGTCGGAAAAAAGTTTGCCGCTAACGCGTTCCATTGCAAGCACAGCCTAACCATTAAATATGGAACAATATTATTTAGCAGAGAATATCTGTAATCTATAATCTATGATGTGATTTTTTAAATACATATATATCGTCTCTGACCAGATTATAGATATATATTTTATTACATCTATAATATATATATAAAATGCAACGTATTTCTGTTTGTCTGTTTATCTGTCTGTCCCTAAGAACGCTTATCACTGGAGAACCACTTATCCTATTTACGTACTTTTTTTTTAAAACATACATAGGTTCTCTGACCAGGTTATAGGCTATATTTTATTACGATAGTAGCTTAAGGAACGAGCAGTGACGATAATAGTGCTAGCGCGTTCTGTTGCAATACACAGCCTAAACCATTAAATATGGAACAATATTATGTAGCAGAGAATATCTATAATCTATAATATATATAAAATGCGATGTCTCTCTGTCTGTCTGTATGTCCATTAGTGCGTTTATCACGCGAGAACCACTTATCCGATTTACGTGTCTTTTTTTAAATTCATACATATATTCTTTGGCCAGGTTATATAATAATAATAATAATAATAATCTATATCTATAATATATATAAAATGCAACGTCTCTCTGTCTGTCTGTCTGTCTGTCTGTCTATCTGTCCGTTAGTGCGCCTATCATGGAGAACCACTTATCCGATTTACGTGCTTTTTTTTAAACATGCTAAACCATTAAATATGGAACAATATGATGTAGCAAAGAATATCTATAACACATCTATAATGCAACGTCTCTCTGTCTGTCTATCCGTTAGTGCACTTATCACTGGAGAACCACTTATCCGATTTACGTGCTTTTTTTTAAAACTTACATATGTTCTCTGGCCAGGTTATCTATCTATAAAATATATAAAAATGCAACGTCTCTTTCTCTGTCTGCCTGTCTGTCCATTAGTGCGTTACGTGCTTTTTTTTAAAACATACATATGTTCTCTGGCCAGGTTATAAGATATATTTTATTGCGTTAGGTAACATAAAGAATAAGCAGTGACGATAATGGTGAATAAAGTCCGAAAAAAGGTTACCGTTAGCGCGTTCTCTTGCAATACACTGCCTAAACCATTAAATATGGAACACTATCATGCTGCAAAGAATGTAATATATAAAATGCAACGTCTCTCTGCCTGTCTGTCTGTCCGTTAGTGCGCTTATCACTTGAGAACCACTTATCCGATTTACGTATTTTTATAAATTTATACATATGTTCTATATAATTCGATATAAGCATAGATAATGGGAGATAAGGTGAGATAATGAGAGATAAGTATAAATAATGGGAGATAAGGAGAAATGTTGCGAGATAAGTCGAGATAAGCCTAGATAATGGGAGATAAGGTGATATAATGGGAGATAAGGGGAAATAATGGGAGATAAGGAGAAATAATGGGAGATGAGCAGAGATAAGCCTAGATAATGAAAATTGTGTAGACATAATGGGAGATTAGGAGAAATAATGGGAGATAAGGGGAAATAATGGCAGATATTTTATAACGTTAGGTAACATAAGGAATAAGCAGTGACGATAGTAGTGAATCAAATCCACGCGAGCGGAGCCGCGGGCACTGCTAGTATATATATATAACCATTCACAATAATTGTGCCTTATAACCAACCATTACATATCCAACTTATACTATTCCATATCTTGTTGAACTGATTTTCTACAACTTTTACAAATAATTCGTCAATAATATGTAATTATACGACATATAGTTTTACACGATAGTTTGTGTCAATTTACCATAAACTAAAAGCAAATTTTTATAAAATTATATGGTAAATCAAACGAGTTTGTACATGTTTGTATCTCATAAATTTTTCACATGTTTTAAAACTCAGTTACAAAGGAATAGAAAAATTAAATTGACCAAAAATATTATTCCAATAAATAGACCATATAATTTTAAAACCTAGAATGTTGCGTTGTCAGAAACTCTAAATTCTGGAACTAATTTTACATGCAAAACAAGTTCTGAATACAAAATTAGCGAACTAATATGTTGATGTAATTATTTCAAAGTAACTATTTGGATTAAACCTCGAACCCAAGTAGCTGAGCAATAAAATATTCATATGTTTTTTTTCCTAAAGCTTTTAACGGCTGTTATAGGTCTCGAAAGATATTGAACCACTTTCTAACGAATGACAAGAGAGAAAATAACATTTTGTGCATCGAACTGAAGCTAGATTTAAATCATAAATTAAACAGACACATTTTTATAAAAATAATTAAGAAAATATCTGAAAAACAGATAAACGAGTAGCTTCATTTGCAATTAGAAAATTTTATGATTACACAAGATTTTAAAATATTAGAAACATTGCAATAAATTCTTTTGATTTATAAAGGCATGTGGATTTAAGATTTCAACATGTTCCAATTGCGAGAATTTTAACGATAAATATAACAATGTCTATATTTTATGGCTCAATAGAATTCAAATTGGTAATAAAATTTAAACAAGAAGACAAGGTGGTATGATCAATTTACTTTGAAATTACATTTGCGAAGGTTACTTTGTTCGTCGTTGGTTGAATTTTTTAATAACACCATCTGTGAAAGATCGTTGTACTCGGCTATAAGACCTAAAATCTATAAATAATTACCTTAGGAATCTTCTTTTAAGTAATAAAATATAAAAAGTGGTTTCTTTAGCTAACTTCGGCTCAGTATTAAAAAACATGCCGCTCTATCAATGGTCATGCAAGTATTAGCAAAAAATTTATTAGAGGAATTTTTAGTAGAAAGGCATTTCATAATTATTAAAATAAACGTTAGGCAGCGCCACAGGTACGAGTTATTAATACCCGACTATGGATAAAATAATTCTTAGTTATTAAAATTGATTGAAATTATTCCTGGGACGCGAGTTCCGTTATATCACAAGTCGTTAGCAGAGCTAGGAATGACAATTCAGGCTCCGTCGTCTGTTGATGTGTCTTCAGGTTGTCTGTCGACAGGATAAGTGCAAAAAGAAATTATATATCGACTTTAAATTTGGTAAACATTTAGAACTTGAAGCATGTAATAAACTTAGTTTCCTACAGACACAGTTTCAGAGCGATAACTTGAAATGAAAACAGCGTAAATATTATAGCCACTCCTTGGATACAAATTTGGTGCATCAAATGAAAGAAATAGCTTCAAGATTCTGTTAGTATGATAGATTTTACAAATCGAGCCATTCACTGAAACGCCTATCCAGAGCGTCACGCCCTATAAATGTGCCAACTTCATCTATACCAAAAGGCTTTTTTCATTGTACTTTTTGATTTAAATCGTCCACCCCAACGTGCAACTACTTTGTCCTCTATTTCCAATTTTTTTTTTTTTGGATGTTGTATTTTATTGTATATTGCTTTGTCGCTCTACTCCTTAACTGATCAGCACATTATGAATGACCTGTCTGGCTCTCAACCATATCATGATTATGTTTTAGATTAATTGATACTTTTTCTCTTTAGTTTCTTTCCTGTTTTCTTTTTTGTTTTAGTTTTTCTTTGTTATATGGGCACCGATAAAGGATCTCCTCGGAAAACTGCTACTGGTTTCGGATATAACCTTTTCTGTCAGCTCGCCTGCCCGATTACGTAATTGACACAAAAACCACGACCTTACGTGTCATCAAATCACATAGCTTCAACCGACGTTTTAGAAATCACTCCTCACACCGCTTAGTAACCCTCTGCGATTAGAACCCATACCAAGCAATTAATGGGCCGTCGATACACATTTCAGAGCCCCAAAACGCCAGAATTTCGCCTTCAGACGCCCGAAGCTGGAAAATGCGTCTGCGTGCTTCGAACTGTCGACAGGAAGAGTTGGGAATGATCCATTTGGTTATCTTTGTTTTTTTTTTCTTGCGATCATTAATTATTAACGAACGGATACTGAACTGAAATGGGTATCAGCATCAGTGGTAAAATGCTATTATTCTGATAACAGATCGTGTAAACTATGCTTATATAATGATAAATACCCTAAACATGATGTCATCGCAACATGTAGGATTGAATATGAACTTTGAAAAGACCCAATTCATTACAAATTTAGTACTTGGTTATCCGAACTCAATGGACGATAAAGAACTCGAACAAATCACTGCTTATATATAGTTGGGCAAGAAAACTAGATAAGCAGAGACAATCAAAGCCATGAATTACACCGAAGAATGAATCTCTTATGGGCAGCATTTGGGAAGTTACGTCATATATTCAAATCCGACATTCTGGTGTAACTTCAAAGAAAAACCTATGATTAGTGTATGCTACCCGTTCGGTAAATCAAATAAGAGCAGCACAAAGAGACATGGAATGTTATACAAGAAAACTCTACTTAAATTTAAAAAATGTTCTAATCATCTATGGTTTAATAAACAGTGTCGAAAAGAAAAACTTTAGCCTAAATTTATGAAAATTTCATGCCACAATCAAACAAGCAACCGAAGCAGCCATCCATAAATGGATAAATAAAGAAATTCACAAATGGTACCGTAACCGAAATAACTTACAACTACATTACAAATTAATCCATGAAGAACTAGTAACCAAACTCGTCTACAATGACTACCAAGCAACCGATAGAAAAATTAGAGAAGAAGTCCACAAACAATACCTAACTCAATTCAAGAAAATACGTAAGCTAAGACAGTATAATCATTCTAACACCTTTACAGAACCCCACCATAACACTGACTCTTTTCCATATTATAGAAGAGTAGCTAATCTTAGTAATGTTACCTTTGATAAATCAGAATTAGAAATGTTAGAAAAAGGTCTTAAATATTGCCCAAATATTACTAACGCCAAAGACATAAAACTGCTAGCAACCAAAACAGAACTAATTTTGGATTCAACACAAAAAGCCTTACAATACAAATACATAATTGTGCAAACATTTAAAGACATAAACTTTTTTACTAACGATAAACGAGAAAATAAGGTTATTAAACAGATCCAATGAGAAAAGCAACTAACAATTTAATTGTAAGGTAATACTCTCACCATAATGAATGAAACGGAATACAAAAATAAGATGCAAAATATAAATGATTCTAATGAATACATAGAACTAAAATCGGACTCCACAATCGTATTTCGTAAAACTATAAATAAAGAAATTCAAACATATGTCAACATATTTCGAATCGCGAACCCAAAAACTTACACGTAATGAACCCTACAGCCGCTGTTATGTATGGTATGCCGAAACGTCATAAAGAAAATATACCATTGAAACCAGTTGTATCGTATATACTACACACTATGTAAACAACTCACTGCCGATCTACCTAACATCATAAACTACGTTTCACCTTATGTAGTAAAAAATTCGTGGGAATTAGTCAGAAAACAAAACATGATTAATTTACCCACGAACCGTTTCACATCAATTCCTATAACAGAGGTAAAACTGATAATAAAATCCCTTATAAATAATAGTGATCTGCCTAATGCAAACAAGGGTAATTTAATCAAAATTCGAGATATCTGTTTAGAACAAAATTACTTTAAATTTAATAGTGAAACATATAAACAAAACAATGGCCTATCTATGGGAAGCCCCTTTCTAGCAGAAGCATTGATGGCGAACTTTGAAAAAAACCTTTTCCTAAATGAAAACTATAGTAATGACCAGACCTGTCCACTTTTGGGCAAGATATATTAATGATATTCTCTGCATTTGGAAAGGAACTGATAGACAATTGTTCTTATTAATTTTAAATAAAATCAATCACAACATCCAATTCACAACAGAAATTGAAGTACATAAATCACTTAGTTTTTTAGACCTACCATTATACATGCTACATCAAATCAATCCTGGCAGATCAAAATTTCAACCTTCCACAGTCTCATACACAGATTAACTAACATTCCACTAAGTACAGATACTTATCTAAAAGAACTGAACATAATCAAAAGAATAGAAAAAACAACGGATATAATCCTATTATTATAGATAAACTGGAAAAAAACCAAAAAAAAAACATAAAAATATACAGTTTTACGCACCAGACGTAAAAACACAAAAACAAAAAATGTTTTTTTTTATGAGTCTAGCACACGTGCCTCAGGGAGGTCCCTAAAGCGCTACAGGAGCGACACGTGTGCGGAAAAAAAAGCGATTCACGTTGTTCTCGAATCGCTGTAAATTATACTCGGTGGGAAACACAGTCCTGGGCAAATTATTCCAAAGGGATGATGTTCTCCATATAAAAGACTGCTTGAAAAGCGTTGTACGAGGAGTAACAAGCTGAACCTCATACGAATGTGAAGTATCAGCGCGACGTGTATTTCTAACATGCACCGCTCTGGGAGGAATTAAATGGACCACATCCTCCGAACACTTTCCATGAAAATACCTGTAGAACAGGCTCAAGTCGCCAACCGTTCTTCGATGTTCCAGCGAATCAATGCCGCCTGTCAGTTCCGGGTCTCCAATCAGACGAACAGCTCTTCTCTGAATAGAATCCAACAAATGCAGTGTATGTTTGGGAACGGAGCCCTAAATATGGGAGCAGTATTCCATAGTTGGTCGAATTTGAGCTTTGTAAAGAATTAACAGTTGTTGTGGAGTGTCCTGAAGTAAAATTTAGATTTGCTATCAACTATGTCGGTGGTATTAGTAACAAAATCAACAGTATCCTTAATAAGTTAGAAATAAACTGTATAAGTGGTAATAAAAACAATATAGCCAGATATCTAGTTAATAACAAAGAAAGATCTAACAAATATGGAAAATCGGGTATATATGAATTTAATTGTGATGACTGTGACGCTGTCTATGTGGCACAAATGGGAGGGAACCTACAATAAAGATTAAAAGAACACAGTCACTCTATTTTAAATAAACAAAAATTAACAGGCTTTGCTGAACACTGCATAGACAATAATCACCTTTTTAATAACTAGAGGGTGAAGTTGCTATATAGTGCTCAAAAAGGAAAACATATGGATTATTTAGAAATTCTTAGCATAAAAAAGCCACTAAAAATAATATGAAAATAACAAACACCCAAATAGAGTTTGGAAATACCCCTATATTAGACGCCGTGTTAAGATAGACTGCCTATAATGAACTCAATTTTAATTTAAATGTAGTACCAATTAACCATCCAAATGCAATATCCTTTAGAACTTAAGTTTAAATATTCCCCAAGGGTATGGTATAGGTATGTGGATGATATTTTCGCGATTTTTAATACAAAGGAAGCAAATATTGACGATTTTGTTTCCAAATTAAATAGCCGACATGATTCCATTAAATTCACTTACGAAGTTGAGAACAAAGGACAACTGCTTTTTCTAGATATTTTAATTATTAAAAATAATAATAGATTAGAATTTGATATCAATAGGAAAGGCACGGTAACAGATAGATATATCTAGAGTTAATGGTTATGACGATGACTTAGTAAACAAGCTAATAAATAGATATAAGTTCAGGTTAAATATTCAGAATTCCACCTTTTTTACACGCGAAGAAAATAACTCCAAGTACGTTTCCATACCATATAATCCAAAATATAGTAGGGGACTCAATAAGGTATTTAATAAGGTAGGCCTCACCTTAGTCTATAAGTCATTAGACAATCTAAGGAATATCTTAGGAAAACCCCAAAGATAGGGTTCCTAATTGTGAGAAAAGTGGAATTTATGAAATTAGTTGTAATGATTGTGACAAAAAGTATGTTGGGCAAACTAAAAGGTCAATTAAAACACGATTTGAAGAGCATTTAGCACACTTAAAATACAGTAGAACAGAAAAGTCTAGCATTGCCGAACATGCCCTTGAAGCCGATCGTATTGTAACATTAGTTAATTTAAGATTAATTAAAAATGTATTTGATAGGAGATTGTTGAACGCATACGAAAGTATGGAAATTATAAGACGTAAAAGTAGTTTAAATAAAGACAGAGTCCCCTCTACTGGTTACTTGACCGGAACTGATGGCCTCGCCTATTCCATTAGTTCCGCTTGAGTAATTCAAGGGTTAGGCTAAGTATAAGTAGGGTGGATTTGTAGTTTAACTTTAGACAATCATCGCTCCTGATGAAGCTAACATGGTTAGCGAAACGTGCGTCGAGTGCAAAAATAAAGTGTTTGGTATAGTGGTGATATATACTGAGTAGTTAATAAGGTTAAATGGAATGTTCCATTCTAGGCATGTCACTCGGAGATAAAATTCCTACTAAAGTGGAACTTTAGTTCCAGGTTATATAGCGAGGACAAAAGGACGAAAATAGTTTTGGAGTAGAAACCCCGACAAGGAGCCTATATAAGTAAAGGGAGACCCTCACAAGACGGGCTGAGGATTTGAAACGAACTGCCGGAAACTGGACTCAAGCAGCTCAAGATCGAAGCAACTAGATTGGGATGAAGGTGGAATATGTTCAGCAGTGGACGTTGCAGGCTGCTTGATGATATCCTAAGTATTAAAAAACTTCATATTCTACTTCGGAAGAAGTTTTAAGCAGTTAAAAATCTCCAAGCTTTAAAATTTAAAAAGAATTCGTTCATGTCTGTTATCTTAAATTCTGTAAATAAATCAACAGGTATGATGACACCGTTTCTGAGGGAATTAAATTTATTAACTCTAGAATTCATAAACTTCTTACTGACTCGAATATTAAATTTAAATATTTCATTCCGTACCCCTTTAAAAAATGGACTCACACCAAGACATCAATTCTCGGTTCGTCATTAATTTTAAAATACTGAGCCTTATCGCCATATCAAGAATAATAAAAAAAAGATATTTTGTCATATTTTAAAGCTAAGAAAACTTTTATGTTCAAAACATTTTCCTTGTTTTTTTTTCTTTCCAAGTTTAAACAAACATCTTGTTTACATGTTGTTTGTGTTTTTCTAGATCTCGTATACAATGTAGAAAATTCGTTTATTTTGCTTCATTGGCGTTAATATTAACTTTTAGAGAGAGACTTATTAACAAAAAATGTGCAGGAAAAACATAATAATTGATGTGTTTTTTTGTAGAACTTGATATTATTAGCGAAAACTGATGGTAAACAAATATCTGGGGCGGAGGCATATAGTAAACATTTACATTTCAAATTACTGTACTAAAATGCAAACAACTAACGAACCATTCTTTTGGATTAGAGTAGGTAATTCTTAAGTACGACCCACCCTTCACCTTTGAGTTGTTTATAAATACAAAAATTGAATTTACAGAATGCTAATACAAATATGTCCTCTAAAAAACGTTTATTTCACTAGATAATTTTCTTCTTCGTTGCTCCCATTATTGTCACTCTCTCTCTCGCTCCCTCGCTCACCATTTACTTATAATTAGGGTGTGTTTTATCCTTCCGCTATTACATACCGGGTGGTTTTGGTCGCTCAACTGGCTACCTCTCTCTCACTTAGGGTCCAATATTTGTACTTCCTTTTCTATCGGTTCCTTCCAGGTGTCGACCCCGCATTCTGGTTAATTGAGTTTTCTTGACTAAACCCCTTATCTCTGTCGGGTAGCTGTCTCCTGTCGTTCTTGTCATTTGTTCCTAAATGGCGGTGGCCATATGTGGTGGTCACAAGTGAAATAATTAACGATGTTTTCAACATCCAAGGTTCCCAATTACATCCATGTGTTAAATTTGTTTTTTTAGAATTTTGTCTACAGTGTTTTGATGTGTATTTTGTATATTTTATGGATTAACCAACTTTTATATGTAACAACTTTTTTATGTATAACCTACGGCCATTCAGGCTAACGAAATCTTTGCACTTCTCATGTGAGTTTTTTAACTTATTATGACTAATATCTTATTCTTGTTCCACACTAATTTTATTTATTATAACAACCTAATGATAACTTCATTAATTTAAAGTTGTCCCAGACACTATCAGTGAATATGCTCTGTTCTTCTTTTCAGTTCTGCCCTGAAGAAGGTCCCAATCCAGGACCGAAATATTGGCGGCTTAATGAAAATTGCGTGATCTCCTATCACGCCCAAATTTGCCGAGTTCCCCAATTAAGATTGTATTTTATACATATATATATATATATATATATATATATATATATATATATATATATATATATGTATATATATGTATACATATATATAAATATATGTAGATGAGCATCTATTAAAGGCTTTAATAATACAACCACTCTAATAATACAGAATGACAACATCAAGCGTCATGTGGTAGCTTCTAAGACGTTATTACTCTTTGGCAAGGTACCATTGATAACCATCAAAAATACACGTCACAACTCTACGACGCTTTACCCTAATTCTATCATCTGAAAGACCGACTAGGAGTTTAACAAAGTGGTAAATGGCCTGACAATCCTTCGGCCCTTTCTGAAAGAATGCAAATACTTTTATCCGATCTGGAACAAGGAAAACATCAAATCAATTTGCTAACACTGATTGGTGAAAGAATTTTGTCCGACCCTGCCATATATGGAAGAAATAATTAGAACTGAAATTAAAGATCTAAGAGAGAGATGCGAAAAATTGGCTGAAGGTCAGATACGTGCTAAATAAAAGTATTGTTTAAGTTGCTCGAACAATTACGATAAAGAGTTTTTTCAAAAATAGGTTTAGCTATTTTCTTACGAATTTATTTTTGATTTGGCAAAATAATATTACACAATTATCACTATATCACTAACGCTGTATTTTTGCATTCGACGTGCGTCTCTTTAAAGATATTAGCATTATCAGGAGCCTACAAAGATTACTACAATCCTTTAACCAAATGGCAAAGCAATTCAGTATGATTATTAACACAGAGAAGACTAAATGCCTAGTCACATCCAAAGGGCCAATAAGATGTAAGTTAGAGATAAATCAGAAGATTATCGAATAAGTGAATCACTTTAAATATCTGGGAATTAGAATGACAAGCTATGGAAATGTACAGAAAGAAGTAAAAGAACAGACAATGAACGCTTCCCCAATCTCGGGATGCCTATGAGACATTGTATGGATGAACAAATACCTCAATAATGACAGTAAAATAAGAATATATAAATCAACGATTAGACCCATTATAACATACGCAGCTGAAACAAGACCAGACCCTTCCAGGACACAACAAATGAGAACGGTGGAGATGAAAATAATAAGAACCATACACCGAAAAACAGCAAAGTGAGATCCAAGACATAGGAAAATGGGTAAGACAACGAAGGTAATACTGGAACAAGCACATAGACAGAATGGACGGGAAAATAGCTGGAAATAGTTTCCCATCCATCTTATTCTCCATACTTGGCCCCAACTGACTTTTTTGGTTTCCTAACTTCAAAATTTTTCTAATATAATTATCTATGCTGTAAGCATGTATTATGCACACTTTGTAACAATTGTTTCTCTATGGAAACAAAATAGAATTTCGCTGGACTGAATGTATTATGATATTTATCTTGTTTTTTACAATACCTTTCAATCCACTCTCACATATTAACCATCTGTAAGAAATTAGCGACAATTCGGCTCGGAAAGGACTACTGCACCCTATTAGTGCAGCTTTTTTTGAAGCACGTAATATTAATTTAATTTTAAATCGTAAATAAACATAAACCAAAGAGGAATACCTATTTGTGTGCAGTGCAAAATAAAACAGTCATAATTTTATAGGTTATAACAGAAATGAAGAATATGTTTATGCTTCATCGTCAAAATATGGTAAGGACAGTAGTACATTTATTTGTGTGCGATTAGGCATGCCATAACAAATAACCGGTCAAGTGCAAGTTCAACTTGCGCAATCAGTGTTCCGTACGATGATTGCTTTTAAAATAAAAAATTTTACTACGGAGGTATAAAATGATCAGTGACTTTACACAACACACCCCAAATAAGTTTTTCAACAAAGTTTGTTTCCAATATTTACTAAAAAACTGATGACCTTAAAAATTTTTTTTTATATATACCAGATAAATTTATTAATCGTGATAATTTTTGTTCCATCTACACTCCGTGGAGAATATTCCAGAGTTTTTTCAAAATTTTTTGATCAGTACTTTTCGAGATAACGAAGGGGGACAGCGATTTTGCGCGATTTTTTAAAAATAATACAAAGAAAAGTGCGCGCAAGTATTACATTATATATATATATATATATATATATATATATATATATATATAAATATATATATATATATATATATATATATATATATATATATTACTCGTGTTTTCACAAACTTTTATTTGACACCACACCACACTAGTAAGAAAATTTTTTTTCCCTTCCGATTTCATCCCCAAAACTAACCCCTTAAGTCAAAATTTAACTTTCAAAACTACACGGCTCTGATGAGGCCATCAATTCCTATATTATTACCAAATTTCAACTTTCTAGGATATATAGTTTCGGAGAAAATCGGGTGTGACAGACACCGAAGTCATCTTATAAGTGTTTCGTATGGAACACTAAAAAAGGTTTTCTTGTTTAGATGTATTTAATTCCATGATAGAACTGGGATAGAAAAATGAGAATTTTAGCATTCTTAGGAGAATTTAGTTACTGGAATATATCCTCGTAGGAATTTATTTGACGTTTTCAAGAACTAATGTGCTAACGAAATGACAATGACAAATATGATAACTGAGTAGAAAATTAGATTTGTTTGTATAAATTAGTTTATATTCCTAGTTTATCTTCTAAATGTTTATTAATTTTCATATGCCTTGTCAGGTTTATCTATGAATTATTAATAGTACATTAATATTCTATATCTTGTTGTGCGTGTTATGGATTTAGTTCAGGTTATATGGGATGGGAAACGAGGTATTATAAAATAGTTTATTATATTAAAAAATAAAACTTACAGGATCAAATGGACGACAAATTAATACTGCAAATTAATACTTTATATATATATATATGTGTATATATATATATATATATATATATATATATATATATATATATATATATGTATATATATATATATATATATATATATATATATATATATATATATATATATATATATATATACATATATATATATATATATATATATATATATATATATATATATATATGTATATATATATATATATATATATATATATATATATATATATATATATATATATATATATATATATATATACCTGTTGTTGCGACGCCACTAATATCGCTTGATGGCTAATACTGGCTACTGGCTACTCAGGCGAATATCCACAGACAGCAAGAGTTCAACTTAACAAAGACCTGGAAGAAATTTTATCTTGGGGTGACAGTAACCAAGTGGAATTTAACGCTACAAAAACCCAGGCGGCGGTTTTTTCTAAAAAGGTTAACGTTGTTGAACCCGACATAGTTATGTCGGGGCACTCCAATCCCCTAGCATCGTCACTCAATTTGTTGAGGGTTAATTTGGGAGCAAATATGTCCTGGCATGAACATGTTGCAGGCATAGCAAGGAAAGCTTCTCAAAAGTTGGGAATATTATTTCGAACCAGAAAGCTTTACACTCCACAACAATTATTAATTCTTTACAAAGCTTAAATTTGACCAACTATGGAATACTGCTCCCATGTTTGGGGCTCCGTTCTCAAACACACACTGAATTTGTTGGATTCTGTTCAGAGAAGAGTTGTTCGTCTGATCGGAGACCCGGAATTGATCGGCGGCCTTGATTCGCTGAAACATCGAAGAACGGTTGGCGACTTGAGTCTGTTCTACAGGTATTTTTATGGAAAATGTTCGAAGGATGTAGCTCGCTTAATTCCTCCCAGAGCTGTGCATGTTAGAAATACACGTCGCGCTAATACTTCACATCCGTATGAGGTTTAGCTTGTTACTCCGCAGCAGTCTTTTATATGGAGAACATCATCCCTTTGGAGTAATTTTCCACTATTTTTTTGTAATGAATTTTGGTAAATACATACAAAATTTTCGAGAATTTGAATATACCGCCCAAACTAAGTAGCAATACAAACGTCTACTGTTAGATGCCACTGGGTGTCTATTTAACTGCCAGTCTGCTAATCCTAGTTTTTTAGTTTCCGTTGTTTTCGTTACACAGTAATCTTCTTTGTCAACAAATTCTGAAATAGTTAATGTGAAATAGCAGAAGACCTATATTAGGTTTTGTTTCAAGAATCAACAAAACTGGTCAGACTCTCATGGGGAAGTATTACCGTGACTGAGAAGATTGAGAAAAATATTAGGTTCAAACGGCTTGAAATGTGGAAGAAAAGAGACTGATTGCTTCACCGTAACAGCGCGCCTGCACTCAACTCGCCCGTTGTGGCAGACATTATGACAAAGAACAGTATGACCACACCTACTCATATTCGCTCTGTCTAGTCCCATTTTTCTAATTATTTTCTAAAATGACACTTCAGCTGAAAGGGCTGCATTTTACCTCTATTGAAGTGGAATTATCAGAAATCTTGAACATGGTCAGCTAGCCGACTTCCAGCAGTTCTGTTTTCACGATTGTGAAAATTAGCTCAAACTGAAATCAAATTTCTTGACATATTGTAACAAATACTCCCATAATTACTGTAACAATGAAAACATTGACTAAATATTTAATTTCTATGAAAATTAAAACAAATTATTATGGAATTAATTCATATATTTATAATGTTCCCCTCTTACTCTTACACAAGCCCTCAAACGATTATGTCAGTCGTCTATGGCGGCACGCACTTGGTCCAACGGAAAAAAAAAAAAATGTCCACCGCTCTTGTCCAAAAACATATTTTTCATATTTTGTTATTAGTCGATTTGTTTATCCATTTCCGCAGTAACTCTTGAACAAAACAAAACATCGATTTCAAAGTTAGATGGTATCGATATAGTACTTCAAGCAGGAATATATAATTTTTTAAGCTATATAGCTTTAAGGAAAGGTGTTCAAATGGTTGGTGGTTGGTAAATTTTGTAGAATTTTGATAGTATAGTAGGGATTATTTCTGATACCTAGTGGATAAAACTAACAAAGACTAGTCATAGATATTTGTACTCAAGCAAATAAAGGTTGCAAATGAGGCTAGGGGAAGTATGATGTATGTCTTTTTTGGGGTCCTCGAAGTTTTGATACGAATACCATGTCAGTATTATTAGGAGATGACGTTAGAAAAATCATTATCCCTATTCGGCTTTTTGTTGAAAGCCTATTTGAAATGTGATTATGTTTGGTACTAAATATGACGGATACGAAAGAATTGAAGGGTTGTGCGGGAAGGTAGTGTCTAAAGTTTTTAAAAGGTTTCGTTTAATTTTTTAAAATACCATTTAGCAATGCTTGTATTGTTTTGTACTGTGAGGAAGTCAAATTCAGTATTCATTTTAGAACTATTATGTCAAGGAAAGTACTCTTAATAACTGTAGCATTTTGTTTTTTCAAGTTAATTCAGGTTATTGTTTCTAGATTTGCTTTTTTAAAGTCACTCAGTAATAATAAGAGCCTGAATAAAAGCTGCATAAATTACAATATATATGTGTCCCCATCAATTTAAAAATAATTCATCATATTTGATTGTGTTCGACTTTTCGTTCTCAATCATACAAATAGGAAAATTTATTTATGGCCTACGAAAACCTTCTAAAAGATAAATCTTTTATATTCCTTTTATTTCCTCTTCTTTTGTTTTCGAAATGAAGCAATTGTTTTTGTCCACGATTTTCTACCGGAAAATAAAAGATGGCAATAAAATTTTTTACTTCCCTTTTTTTGGGTTATTTTTCTTCCTTAATTGTCTAACGAGCTAATTAATAATGATGTGGAAAAATTACAGACGGAAAAATTCAGAATAATTTTAATTTTTTGAGGAAGGAAAATGAATTCACTCGACTGTTGTTTGTCTAGAGCTGTTGTGACATTTCAACCCTTATTTTTTCTTGTTCAGATCTAAATGATGTATTTTTTACCAACTTGTCTTTGAATAAATGCTAAAGAAACAAAATACAGGGTCAAACATAGAAATAGTTAGTTTAAACGATTTGCAGTAAAAATAAATGAATAAATGTAAGAATCTTTAATACATACCAAAGTACAGTAAATGTCCTTTTCTTGATCACTACTCGTCACCGTGTTTCAGTACTCGCTTCTATTTCTTGTCGGATATTTTATTTTAAGTTTTTTATTTCTACTATAAACTATAGTTTAAGAATATCCTCACAAAAAATCGATCGGCGCCAAATAAAGGCTCCGTGAAGGTCAACTTATATCACCTCTTTTGGAAATCTATTTATTCCGAGAAGCTCCTAAAATGACTGATGCATATGGGATTGTGGGGATGTGATGTAGCCCAATCTTGTTAAAACTGGGTTCTATGGTTTCTATCAACCAAATTTTACAATCAGGTGTCAAGTTATTAATCATTTCCGCAGGTCACTTCGAATGTTCGATGTGTAATCCGTGTCTTCCTCAAGGAAGCTGATTATTTTAACAAGTAGGCTGAAAAGCTTTTGGTCTAGCTACTTAATGGCCCTTTTGCACGGCCATATCAATTCTCAGTTCCGTCTCAGTTTCAGTTTTCCTTTTATTTCAGTTCGGAAGGAGGTTTGTTTTTACATCGTCCGTTCAGTTCTCAGTCCGAGTTACACTTTCAAAGTGTTATGTGTGTTTCGCGATCAAACATGTGTTGTCATACTGTCCCAAAGTGTACATGTGTAAAATAGCTCATGTATGAAGACTGTCTCACTGTAGTAGCCTTAGCTGTGGCGTTGAAGAAACGGTGGAAGAAAAGAAGCCGATGGAGTAAAGTGGTATCCTGGAATTCACTGTCGCATGTAAATTTAATGAAAGAACTTCACTTAGAACCATACGATTGACTGAACTATTTACGGATGATTGAGAATGTGTATCTGATGTTATTACGCCTTGTGACACCTATTATACAAAAATAGAATACCAACATGAGTGAGGCTATTACTCCCCATAGTAATGACACTCCTTAGAATCGGCTGTTGGTCGCTGACGAACGAAAGAAGGTCCTAATACCATAATGATGGTTTGTATATTTCTCAATTTCCTACACCACTTCTTTCACTATATTTAACTTTTCTAGGTTCTTTGTTCTAAGTTGAGCGTAGGCTATTAATTTTGGATTTTACCATCGCCTTGGAGTATCAGTAAGTGATACAGGGATTCTTACATAAGTTCCAACAAACAGTAAAAGTGATTAATATGCAAATATCTGTAAAGAAAACAAAATCCCTTACAATATCTAAAGAACCGAAAAGATGCAAACTCGCGATTTATGATCAGAGTGTAGAACAAGTGATGTCCTTCAAATATCTAGGGGCAAACATAACAAGTACCAGGAACCTTAAGGAGGAAGTAAAAACTCAAACAACAAAGGCATCATTAATATCAGGATACTTAAGAGATATAATTTGGAGAAACAAATATATGAGCACCAGGAGCAAAGTGAAAATATACAAAACATGCGTAAGGCCGATCATGACGTACGCAATAGAAACCAGAGCGGAGAATACAATAACAAAACGACTCCTAAGAACAACAGAAATGCGAACACTTAGATCGATAACAGGACATACCTTATTTGACCGGAAGAGATGTGAAGAAATAAGGGAAATGTGCGAAATACAGGATGTGGTGAGATGGGCAAGGAATAGGAGAAGAGAATGGAGAGACCATGTGGATAGAATGCCAAATGACCGGTTGGCTAAAGTTGCAAAAGAGAAGCGACCAAACACACCTCGACCGCTTGGAAGACCACCAATAAGATGGTATGAGAGCTGGTCTTCATCATCGCAATTGTTTCTGGGAAACCTTTGAAGTGAACACAGAACATGGTCCTAACGTAGGAAGAAGAAGAAGACCATCGCCTTTGTTGCCTTTTCGTCGTATTCTTGATATTAATCCAATAAGAGAGTGTAGGCAGCCTCCCTAACGTTTACACTGTGATAGTTTGGGTCCGTTTTGTTCCACAAACCCGGAGACATTTTATAAATTTTGATGAATTCTACAACAAACTCGTGTTCCTTTTTGGACGTAGCGACAATTGCAATTCATACGTACACTGAGCCAGAGTTTCATAAGATCTGACATGAGCGAACGGACCGAGGCATGACGCGTTTGTTTACACATAGGAATTCTAAGAACTGAAATGAGGCAAATAGGTCTACCCCGTCAGGTGTCAGTTTCCGTTTCAGTTCTGCTTTTAGTTTTTCCTTTTTACACATAGGAAAAACGGACAGTTCGACTGAAACTGAATTGAGAACTGATATGACCGTGTAGGCCTTAAACACATTTTTCTTGCAAAAATCGACTTTATTCATTAACCTAGTCTTCTTCAAGAGCGATGCAATCAGTCCAACTTTTTTTAACATTTCTAGACCTTTTTTGTAGAAGGATTTATCTTTGCTTTCAAAATAGGCCTCAGCAGTCCTTCTCCACTGGGGCCTAATCTCTTTCCCGCGAGCATTTTTTTGAGACTTGCGAACAGATAATGGTCGCTGGGAGACAAATCTGGAGAATACTGTGGATGAGGAAGCAATTCGAACTCCAGTTCAAGCAATTTTGCCATCGCAACCATTCACTTGTGACGCGATCTTGATGAAAGAGCACTTTTTTCTTGTTCATTTGGGGCCATTTTTTTGCGATTTCTGCCTTCAAACGCACCCATAACTTTAATAATATTCGCTATTGATGGCTTTTCCCTTCTCAGCATAGTCGATGAAAATTATGTGAGTGACAGTAGCCAACTAGAATTTAGTGCTACAAAAACCCAGGCGGCAGTTTTTTCTAAAAAGTTCACGTCGCAGAAGCCGACATAGTTATGTCGGGATACTCCATTCCTCTTGTATAGTTACTCAATATATTTTGAAGAACGATTTGGGCTTTGTCTTGACAGAATTCTCTATAAAAACATTGTTAATGTTGCTAACTGAATGACTTCACTTTGAAATGCATAATTACTGGTGACGAGATGTGGATCTATTGATATCTCGGTATCTCGGATCAAGTAAATATCGTGCAAGACGTAAATCAGAACTGAAAAAGTCGAAGTCTGTTAAAAATAAGAGCCACGTTAACCGTCCTTTTCAATTAACGTGGTGTTGCGCACAAAGATTTCCTTTCAACCATCTAAACTGTAAATAAGGATCACTGTTGTGATTTTATATTACCATAAGGCACAATGCAATAATAATTCGTAATTTTTGGAGTAAAAATAAAACGATGACAAGTCCATAAGCACCCTAATAATCAGATATGACACTCTGTGTCTTTTTTTATTCTCCAAGATGAAATTACCATTCCTGAACACCCTTTTGCATCTGCACCAGCTGGAATAGGTGAATTTTTAGTTACTTTGAAAGCAATATCAAGAATCCAATATAACAAGTGTCGTGTTTTAAAGATTGAAAAAAATGTTATCATAAATGTGCTGTAGTTGGAGGAATTTACTTTAAAGGAGATGAAATAGATAGAATATATATACATACCAGAAAATGTTATAAAATGTCACTTAAAATTAATTAAAATATAATATTAGGCATTCTCTCTTTAATTAAATTTCCGTATTCTGCGACACCAGTAGGTGTATCAGCTTAACAAACCGCTTTTCTTTCTTCTGTTCTCTCTCTCTAATTAAATTTCCAGCAATAGTTATAATTAAGTTTACAGCAATAACTAAGAATTATATTGACTATGTTCAATTGGATTTTAGCAACTGATTACAGTAACTCAAAGTTATCAGGCGATTCTGTAACAAGTAAAATTGGATAACTTGTGGAAAATAGTTTTTCTCAGTTGTAAAACTCATCACACGTACCAGGAATAAAAGTTGCCAGCAAAATAAACTTAACGAACTTGTTGTGTAGATGTGGGGTCTGTAAATCGACAGTTAATAAAAGCTTTAAAATAATAGTTTATCGGCATCGTGTCGAGAAAAGACGTAAAGTCTTTGAACTATTTTAAGGAATAGTTGAAGTTTGAATTTTAATTATGACGCTCTAGGATGAATATCTAAGAATCTCAATCGGTCCCCTGCTCAATTTGCATATTTATCATTAATTCATAGCTACCTAAGAAGCGTCATCTGATTTTAGAACAACAGCTTTCGATATATTTTGAGCAAAAACAAAACCAAAATCATGTTAATTGGTGAAGCTCATTTTCAGATACGGCAGTAACAAAAACTGTCGTTTTGAAGTAAAATTATTTCATAAGCTGTCCATGAAAAAAGTGCATCCACAAAAATGTACTATTTGATGTGCATTTAATAGTGGTTATGTGACTGAATCATATTTTTTGAGAAGTAAATATCGTGCAAGAAGTAAACCAGAACTGAAAAGTTCAAGTCTGTCCAAAAAAAAAAAAAATACCTTAACCGCCCTCTTAAATTAACGTGGTGTTGTGTAAAAAGATTTACTTTCAACTGTCCAAACTGTTAATAAGGATCATTGTTTAAGTTTTATCTCTCATTAATGAAAGTCAATTCGGCCTCAAATATTGTAGAACAATTCATGGATTTTATATCACCCTAAGGCACAATGCAATAAAAATTCGTAATTTTTAAAGTAAAAATAAAACGATGACTAGTCCATAAGCACCCTAATGACCAGATATGACCCCTGTGCCTTTTTCTATTCTCTAAGATGAAATCAATTGGTTCCCTGCTCAATTTGCATATTTATCGTTAATTCATAGCTACCTAAGAAGCGGCATTTGATTTTAGAATATCAGCTGTTGATATATTTTGAGCAAAAACAAAAACAAAATCATGTTGATTGGTGAAGCTCAGTTTCAGATACGGCAGTGACAAAAACTGTCGTTTTGAAGTAAAATAATTTCATAAACTGTGCATCCATAAAAATGTACTATTTGATGTGATGATGAATGAATGATCCTATGAGATGTACAGGGTGAATCAACGAAAGAGTAAAGTTCATTATCTCATTTGTTTCGGGAATGACGAAGAAATGTTCAATACAATAGTCTGAACAGTTTAAAAATTATTTTTGAGTATATAGAGTACTTCAAAAAAGTGTGGCCGATATAACATGTGATTTTTTAAAGAGAACATCCTATTTTCTAATTTATTTTTAAATTCTGCGTAAAATTTTATAACTTTTATTAATAATGTTATATACTTAAAGTTAGTAGTTTTTCTAATATTTCAATTTTTTTTTAAAAAATACTAGTTTTCTGTTTTGTAAAAAATTACCAGTAACGCCATTGTTTCTGAAGGTAGAATACTCATAATTGGTACGAGCGTTCTATAGAGATGAAAAAAAAAGATATATGTAAAGAAATTTAAGTTAGATGCTACAGGGTGTTCAAAATATCATAATCATTTCGACTAATTTAAATTGAAAAATCTCAAATTTTTCAAAAGGCACACCCTGTATATTACTATTTTTTCTGATAGATTTTATAAAACCCTCCCACCTTTACTAAGTATGCCATATACCTATTTCTAATAGTTTCCGATTTATTTTGAATTTTTCAATTTTTACCCTTTTTTCCCTATTGTCAAATTTTGACATGTCTATTAACCAAGTAAAAATAGTTCAGTTTCTTGTAGTAAGTGAGGTATAAAGATAATAGTTATGGATTTTCCTAAAAATGAATTAACTGATATGGTTTATATACTGGGCGAGGCGGGAAAAAATTGTCTTTTGGCAGTAAGACTTTACGGAGCGAAGTATCCTAATAGACGTATACCATCTAGAAAATCTTTTCAGTGTTTAATGGAACGGTTTGATGGTAGTGGTAGCGTTGAGTATACGAAACGGAAAGTAGTAAACCAGAATGCTACCAATGAAGAACAAGAAATGGAAATTTTACTTCATGTTGAAGATAATCCTCAGGTCAGCAGCCGTCAACTAGCTGACTTATCTGACACATTCCAATCTACGGCTAATCGCACCACAACAAAATACAAGTACCGTGATTTTGAACGACGAGTAAACTTTTGTACCACCATGAATGGAGCAATAGAAGGCGATCCAAATTTTTTATCCAAAATAATGTTTTCTGATGAAGCTACTTTTCGCAGTAATGGAGCAGTTAACAGCCATAACATGCATAATTATTCAACAGTTAATCCATTTTGGGTCCGAGAAGTTCAAAACCAAAACCATTGGTCGCTTAATGTATGGTGTGGAATATTAAATTTTCGAACTATTGGTCCATATTTTTTCCGCGAACCGCTTAACGGGCCTAGATATCTAAATTTTTTGCAAAACGAATTACCCCAGCTTCTTGAAGAAGTTGATAACTTTAGAAGGGAACAAATATGGATTCAACAAGACGGAACTCCTGCTCCGGGAAGTTCGGAAATTTTTAAACGGTCGTTACCCACAAAAATGGATCGGTACGGATGGATTCATTCAGTGGCCCCCTCGATCATGTGACTTAACACTTTTAGACTACATTAAAGAACGTGTTTATGTGAACACCAGTAAATATGAAAAATGAAGGAAAACATTGTAGGACGACTAAACATGTGTATTCAAGTAGACGGGCATATTTTTGAACAGTTATTACGTCATAATAAGTTATATTATATTATATATTAGGATTATTGTTAACTATTTGTTTATGTTTTCACAATATGGTAAGTGTATTGAAAACAAGGGTAAAAATTGAAAAATTTAAAATAAATCGAAAACTATCAGAAATAGGTATATGATATGCTTAATAAATATTGGAGGGTTTTGTAAAATCTATCAGAAAAAATAATAATATACAGGATGTCCCATTTAAAAAATTTGAGATTTTTCAATTTAAAATAGTCGAAATGCATAAATTTATTTTGAACACCCTGTAGCATCTAACTCAAATTTCTTTGCGTATATCTTTTTTTTTATTTCTATAGAACGCTCGTATCAATTATGAGTATTCCACCTTCAGAAACAATGGCGCTACTGGCAATTTTTTACAAAACTGAAAACTATTATTTTTAAAAACAATTGAAATATTAGAATAACTACTAGGTTTAGCTATATAACATTATTAATAAAAAAGTTATAAAATTTTACACAGAATTTAAAAATAAATTAGAACATAGGATGTTTCATTTAAAAAAACATATGTTATGTCGGCCACAGTGTTTTGAAGTACCCTGTATGCTCAAAAATAATTTTTCTTAAAACTATTGTATTTAACATTTTTTCGTCATTCCCGAAACAAATGTGATAATGAACTTTACTCTATCGTTGACTCACCCTGTACAATAATACTTTTTTTTAACAAAATATATGATTTAGACTTGGACGACATTTAGATTCAGCAGAACGATACAAGTTATGATGCAGCACATAAAACAATAACCTTATTGCGTACCATATTTTCGGGTCGTTTTATCTCGCCAAATGATGACATTAATTACCCTACTAAGTTATGTGATTAAACATTACAGGCCACTTTTGGGGGGTTTGGAGAAAAGTTCGACTATATTTTTTGGAGTGTTAAATTCTACTTGGTTACTGTCATTTTAAGATAGAATTTCTTTTAGGTCTTTGTTAAATTAAACAATTTTTAGTGTTCCGTACGGAACACTTATAAGATCACTTCGGTGTCTGTCTGTCTGTCTGTCTGTCTGTCTGTCTGTCTGTCACACCCGATTTTCTCCGAAACTATTTGACATAGAAAGGTGAAATTTGGTAATAATATAGGAATTGATGGCCTCATCAGAGCCATGTAGTTTTGAGAATTAAATTTTGACTTAAGGGGTTAGTTTTGGGGGGTGAAGTCGGAAGCGAAAAAAAAATTTTTTTACTAGGTCATCGAGTGTGGTGTCAAATAAAAGCTTGTGAAAACACGAGTAAAAAATATATATATAATATTATACTTGCCCGCACTTTTCTTTGTATTATTTTTTAAAAATTCGCGAAAAATCGCTGTCCCGGGCCTTATCTCGAAAAGTACTTATCAAAAAATTTCGAAAAAATTCTGGAATATTCTCCACGGGGTGTAGTTTGAACGAAAATTATCACGAGTGCATTACCTTTAATAATTTATATGGTATATAAAAAAACAAAAATTTCAAGGTCATCAGATTTCAGTAAAGATTGGAAACAAACTTTGTTGAAAACTCATTTGGGGTGTGTTTTGTGAAGTCACTGATCATTTTATACCACCCTAACAAAATTTTTTATTTTAAAAGCAATCAACGTACGGAACACTAATTGTGCAAGTTCAACTTGCACTTGACCGGTTTTTTTTATTCTTGGTCTTTCCCAGCAGATCGTAAATGTAAAGGAGAAAAAGAGTAGAAAATAGTATGGATTCTTGTTGCATGCTGGAGTTGATAATGAAGTTAGTAGAAAGAAACATATCCACTGTTTCTACTAAATAACGCTCTCACACCACCATTAATAAACCTTTCAGAGATACCATAAAAATATAACTTACTAAAATCCCATCATGCCAAAATTAAGGAGATACAGCGAACTTTACATACCAGGGTAATGAAAAGTTTTTCCAGTCGAATTAAATCGTGCAAAACGGTACGATCGATATTATTTTTTTTTTAATCGAAATGTCTATATATGGAAATAAACAAAATTGGTGTCGTGTTTTTTACAAAACAAATCTTAAAGTTTTAATTCAAACGCACTATATAAAGTATCCAATGGAAGATTTTTTCATTTTTAATATAACGTGACAGCAACAAAAACTGCATCGGTGTGTAAAAAACATCCTTTAATGTAAGATAAATAGGACTTTCCAGAATTACCCAACTCAAGTAAAGCATAAAGTCCATAAATCTTGAATTGTGACTCCGTCACGAAGTTATCTTAATAAAACGGAAGAGCTTGGCAAATGGACTGCTCTTATTTCTAGTAGAAATAATTTTTTATGTAGCTTACACAAAAGGGTCAACAGAGAAAATGGAAATAAAACAATTGGGAGCTCTATTAATTTTTCTATTTTTTATTTTGTTCTTAAAATCTTTCGACGTTTAGGCACTCTTTTATTTGTATTTTAGCCATTATATGAATGGATGTACATACAACGTATGATACGTGGGGGGGGGGATATAAAAGGATAGTACTAATATTTAACGACAAAAATTACAAACATACAGATATACACGAGAAGGTATACTGTTTACTTGGAAGTGCAAGAAATGCCAAAGGCGCAGAACAGAAAAATAATAGGAAATAGGACGGAGTAAAAATAAGAGCCGAACAAAAGTAATTAATAGATCATATCAACCCAACAACCATCCCCCATGCTAAATGGAATATAGATAGAAGAACTAGAAGAATATATATATATATATATATATATATATATATATATATATATATATATATACGAGTATATATATATATATATATATATATATATATATACATATATATATACATATATATATATATATATATATATATATATATATATATATATATATATATATATATGTATATATATATATATATATATATATATATATATATATATATATATATATATATATATAGCAGTATTATGATCTTGGGGTAAGCGGTCTTTGGAAAAGAACTAAAAAGTTTTGGACACCTTTTTAGCTACGCCAAGCTTTAGAAAATATTTTATTTTCTTCATCAGGGCTACAATTACAGTGAGATTAAAAGTAAAGAACAACCCTATTTTATATGTAACATTAAAGTACTTACTGCTAAGTGGTGTGTTCAAAAATTGTTCTTTGTGGGGGCACTTTATTACACTCATTCATCAGAAAAAAAAAACAGAAAAAACATGAGAAAAACTCGACATACTCATCTCTGGGAAATATAATAAATTTTTACTTCATTTTGTTAGAATAGTACGAAGAATTGTGTGGTTGCAAAATTATTTTAATTTATAAAGGATTTTTTTGTTATCTTTTCTTGTCATTTTGCTAAGGGCAGTGTGTTTCTATCTCTTAGTTAAGTTGTGGTTAATTTATATTTGAAAGTAGAATGACGTTGACATTTTGTTTGATTGTTTAAAGTGAAAATCAGTGGGATTATTATCAAAGAGATATGTCAAATATGTTGTAAGAGTTCATTTTGACTGCCTATTTGTAATAGATTGGAGAAAATTAAACTCAGATCTTGAATGTCAGTTTTTTTATTGATCGAGTTCGGTTCAAGGTGGATTTCCACCATCTCCCTAAAGATTCTCCTGCCGAGATTTCTCTCTTTACATAGGATTTTGGTTTCAGAAAAATTAAATTCATGTGAAAATTGGCTACTATGCTAGGCAAACGCACAAGAGTTTTTCTTTAATCTGCAATCACTTTTGTGGGAAGTGATTCTGTCTTTTAGGACTCTAGATGTTTGTCCTATATAGATTTTTTCATATTGAGAGCAAGTGATGCTGTAAACTACTTCTGAAACTTTTGTGATTTCATCTTTGTCTTTTATACAAGTGAAAATATTGTTGATAGTTTTTTTGTGTTTAAAAGCAATTTTTAAATTAGGTAATTGGTTGAACAGTTCAGTTGTTTTTGTGGAGATTTCTTTTATGTATGGAAATGAAAAATAACATTTGATTCGGTTTTCAGAGAGGAAAACACTAATATCCGGTGTAAGATTGTTGTTTTGTTGTATATATATATATATATATATATATATATATATATATATATATATATATATATATATATATATATATATATATGTATATATACTTGAAAAAATAAAGAAATCGGTGCTAATAAGATCTACAATGAGAGTTTTTGGAACATTAATTAAAATAAAAATATTAGATCTACGCTGCTACATGAAGCTAAAATATGGACCATCATCAAGAAAATAATCAAAAATAATCATTAAGATGCCAACTATCTATAGTGCCGAATAAAGAGAGCAATCCTAAATATTATGCTACAGGACAATCAACCCCACGAGCCCGGTCAATTTCCACTAACCGATTGGGTCAGCGCACCGTGAAACACCCTGTGAAGTTCTCCAGATCGCAGTCTCCCGACGCAAACTCAATCGAAAACTTGTGGTCATACATCAAGCGGAAGCTTCGTGATAGACAGATGTACACAGTGAAGCAGCTATTACGGCAAATTCGGGCAATGTGGAAATCTCTTTGAGAGATGGTCTTGCCATGGGGTCTCCACTTAGTCCTTTGCTAGCCGAAATTTTTATGTCGGAATTGGAAAACAGTTTTCTAAAAACTCGACACGCGAAAAATATTCTCTTTTGGTTTAGATATGTGGACGACATCTTAGTATGTTTCCTTGGAAATGGTATTGAACTAAATTCCACTTTAAGTCACCTAAATAATTTACACCCCAACATAAAATTCACACTTGAAAAGGAAACAGAGTGCAATAGCTGTTACGTAGGCCAAACGGGACGGAATTTCAAAACAAGAACACAATGCCTCTTATAGGTTAAAAAATGAAAAATCACACTTTGCTAAACATTTCTTAGAAACAGACCATACTTTTCCCAATATCAATTGTTTACAAATACTCCATATGGCACCTAAAGGGTCAAAACTCAACTTCTTAGAATCCATAGAAATTTACAGACATTCAAATGACCATAATATAAATTTACTGAATAGTCAATTAGACGTAGCAAATTCTGTTTTGTTTCAACTGTTTTAACATATAATAGACCCACCTCTGTTCATCAAAAAAACATAAAATACCAAAAATCTGTTTCAGTCTTAGTTAAGCGTTTGACAATGTAGTTGTACTACAAAATCGCGATAACGCAATTGTAAAATCTTTACAAATATATTTAGTGACAGTTAACAAAGTAATTAAGTAGTTTTATTGTTTTTACATAAACAAATAGTTAATAATAAGTTTAATATAGTTTAACTTATTTAATGATTAATTATTATGACGTAATAAATATTCAAAAATATGCCCGTCTACTTGAATACACATGTTTAGTCGTTTTACTATATTGTCCTTCACTTTCCTTAGCATAAAGGGTGTTAAGTCACATGATCGAGGGGGCCACTGAATGAATCCATCCCTACCGATCCATTTTTGTGGGTAATGATCATTTAAAAATTCCCGAACTTCCCGGTGGTAATGGGCAGGAGCACCGTCTTGTTGAATCTATATTTGTTCTCTGTCAAAGTTATCAACTTCTTCAAGAAGCTGGGGTAAATCATTTTGCAAAAAAGTTAGATATCTAGGCCCGTTAAGCGGTTCGCGGAAAAAATATGGGCCAATAATTCGAAAATTTAATATTCCACACCATACGTCAAACGACCAATGGTTTTAGTTTTGAACTTCCCGGATCCAAAATGGATTAACTGTTGAATAATAATGCATGTTATGGCTGTTAACTGCTCCATTACTGCAAAAAGTAGCTTCATCAGAAAATATTATTTTGGATAAAAAATTTGGATCGGTCTCTATTGGTTCATTCATGGTAGTAAAAAAGTTTACTCGTCGTTCAAAATCAGGGTCTTGACGTTCTTGGTGTAGTTCCATATGAAAGGGATGATACATGTATTTTCTCGTGGTGCGAGCCGTAGATTGGGATGTGTCAGATAAGTCAGCGAGTTGACGGCTGCTGACCTGGGGATTATCTTCAACATGAAGTAAAATCTCCATTTCTTTTTCCTCATTAGTAGCATTCTGGTTTACTACTTTCCGTTTCGTATACTCAACATTACCACTACCATCAAACAGTTCCATTAAGCACTGAAAAGATTTTCTAGATTGTATACGTCTATTAGGGTACTTCGCTGCGTAAAGCCTTACTGCCAAGAGACAATTTTTTCCCACTTCGCCCAGAATATAAACCATACCATTTAATTCATTTTTAGGAAAATCCATAACTATTACCTTTATACGTCACTTACTACAACAAATTAAACTATTTTTATTTGCTTAATAGACAAGTCAAAATTTGACACTGCCTACATTTTTGTTTTTTCTTGGCAACTACCCTTGTTTTTAATACACTTACGCTAAGTGTATTAAAAACAAGGGTAAAAATTAAAAAATTTAAAATAAATCGAAAACTATTAAAAATAGGTATATGACGTACTTAATAATAAGTTGGAGGGTTTTGTTAAATCTATTAGAAAAAATAATAATATACAGGGTATGCCATTTAAAAAACTTGAGATTTTTTAATTTAAAATAGACGAAATGCCTAAATTTATAGTAGATATGGAAAATAGGATACGGGATGCGTGCAGGACAATAACGCCCTTTATGCTAAGGAAAGTGAAGGAAAATATAGAAAAACGACTAAACATGTGTTCATGTGATTCAAGTAGACGGGCATATTTTTGAAGATTTATTACGTCATAATATTTAATCATTAGATAAGTTAAACTATGTTAAAATTATTATTAACTATTTGTTTATGTTTTCACAATAGCGTAAGTGTATTAAAAACAAGGGTAAAAATTGAAAAATTCAAAATAAATCGAAAATTATTGAAAAAATGTATATGACATACTTAATAAAAGTTGGAGGGTTTTGTAAAATCTATCAGAAAACATAATAATATACAGGATGTGCCATTTAAAAAATTTGAGATTTTCAATTTAGAATAGTCGAAATGTATAAATTTATTTTGAACACCCTGTAGCATCTAACTTAAATTTCTTCACATATATCTTTTTTTCATCTCTATATGCTCGTACCAATTATGAGTATTTCACCTTCAGAAACAATGGCGCTGCTGGCAATTTTTTACAAAACTAAAAACTAGTATTTTTTTTAAAGATTGAAATATCAGAAAAACTACTAGGTTTAGATATATAACATTATTAATAAAAAAGTTTACGCAAAATTTAAAAATAAATCAGAAAATAGGATGTTTCATTTAAAAAATATATGTTATATCGGCCACACTTTTTTGAAGTACCCTGTATACTCAAAAATAACTTTAAACTGACCACATTTCCTAAAACTATTGTATTTAACATTTTTTAGTCATTCCCGAAACAAATGATATGTTATAATGATCTTTACCCTATCGTTGACTCACCCTGTCGCACTCGTTGCTTCAAATTTCACATACTCGTATAGACGCAATGGAGATAAGTTTAATAGGACTGTTTTTTACGTTCTAATCTGATAGCAGTAATAATTTTCAGGCTGGCCAAGCTTCGAACTCTGCCAAGCTTAAATCCAATCCATTTTTTCTCAGGTTGTACTTTAAATTTTAATCCGTTAATACCATAACCCTTTACGGCTTTACAAAGTTAACGCGAAAAAATTCTAAATTAGGGTGTGTGAGTAAAACAAATAATGGCCCGTGAAAATTCGTATCTGTGTAATGAGTAGCAGCTGGCCGAGTTTAAAACTTGAACCATTTATCCAACGACCGAAAATCGTAAAGGTCCTAATGACTTTCACAATACAATGGCTATATGAGCACACTGTTTCAGAACTTTAAGTCTAAAGAGTAATTAATTGTTTAAAATATTTAAAATCATGGTCTGATACAAATAAATCAAAAGTTTCATGTATATTCAAATTTTGATGAAGACTTCGGGATGTTTATCGTATAAATTTATTTAAAAATGATATCTCCCTCTCTCATCGTTGCTCGGCTCCGAGCGTCGTGACCTCTATTGCCTTGTTACACAGAATTTATAACAGCCCTCCAGGCTTCTTTATCTTCGACACGTCTCATCATCTCCGGTAAGTCCAAGTGCATTGTAGACTTGATCTGATCGATGTATCTGTTGGGAGATCTACCTCTTTTCTACCATCGACTTTCCCCTGGATCAGCAAGTTTTCCATGCCATCCTCCTCCAAAAAAATGATATTATTTTTCTCTGAATCGATGGTAGCATCCGGTCAGTATTTTGGATGTTAAGATCACTCGGAACCGACACATTTGTCCTATGAGCTGTCCAGGAAATTCTGAGCATCCGCCTGTAGCATGTAGTTTCCAAAGCCTCTATTCTTTTACAGCATACACGGTCCATGTTTCGGCTCCGTATGTGACTTTAGGGAATATTAGTGAATTGACATGCCTTTCTTTAGTCATTTTGTGACTTTTCTGACATTTTCATACTTTCCTTAGGTTTGCCATTGCAGTTTTGGCCATCGCTATCGTTCTTTTGATTTCTCCGTTGGAGCTTGCTTGTTAGAAATTCTGGCACCTAAGTATATAATATCGGTCTTCAGTGGCATATCGTTAATTTTGTTGACAGGAGACAAAATTTTAACTCGATCTACTATAAGAAGAGAACATTTCTTGCGATTTAGTGAAAGGCCGGCATTTGCGCTAACCTTTTTGACTCGATGTAGCAGTGCAACCATTGTGTCCTCAGAGCTAGCCATTATTGTACTATTATCAGCGTAAGTTCGAGAACTTTTTGCTTCCTACTGATACCCCTCCATTCTACCCTTCTGTCGCTTTGCAGATAATACATTCACCATATATATTGAAGAGTAGTGAGACAGGATACAACCCTGCCTCACCTCCTTTCCTACTTAGAATGGTTTAGACAGATTCTTCTCAACTCTAACATAACCGATGTTATTGCTGTATAATTTGTGGATCAAGAAGACGTAATCCCACTGTACTGTGTCGAAGGCCTTTTGTATACTTAAGGAAACAAGGAAACATAACACGGCAAGAACATTATATTCGTAGAACTGTTCTATCATTTGTCTTACATTGATTAGCTGTTCTCTTGTGCCTCTATCGGGTACAAAACCTGCCTGTTCTTGGAGAATCTGAGGCAAGAGAATGGGTTTCAATCGTTCTTGATGGATGTGAAGCAAAATTTTGCTAAAATGCCATATAAAAGAGATAGTTTTGTAATTTTCAGAGACGTCTCGTGGGCCTTTCTTGTGAATCAGTATATATCAATATATATATAGTATATACATATACAGATATATATATATATATATATATATATATATATATATATATATATATATATATATATATATATATATATATATATATGTATATATATATATATATATATATATATATATATATATATATATATATATATATATATATATATATATATATATATATATATATATATATATATATATATATATATATATATATATATATATATATATATATATATATATATATATTTATATACCAATTGTATCCATTCTTTAGGCCATTCACCTATTGTTCACTTCTTATTGCATATTTGGTGGATTAAGTTAACACCGGTTTCTCCTCTCGCTTTAAGCATTTCGGACACAATGTTATCCACCCCTGGGGACTTATTATTTTTGAGTTTTTTCATAGCTTCCACGTCATTCCTGCGAATTTTATTTATTTATTTATACAAATTTTACCGGAAACCCCATTGTAGTACAATTTTAAAACAGGTACAAATGCAGATCCAAAAATATTAAAATTATAAAAAGAGAGAAAAAAACAAATACGTTACAAAGATTATATCTAAATAAAAATATTCAACAAATACATAACATTTTCAGTGGCAAAATATATAAAATAGATACAGGTAATGAAAAAACTAACCTCAGAAATATAAAAACAGTAATAGTATTGACAATAGTAAACACTGATCAAGTAAAACCTCTACAGAGTCCTCAGCAGCTGGGACTTAAATCCCAAATCCTCAAAGCCCTATGAATGGGAGAGTGCCTCACATAATTCGTGCGATGGAAGGGGATGCAAAGAAAATCATGATGGCGAAGATTGCATTTGGGTATATTAAAGTATATTTTAGCGAGTAACTGAGGACAGTCAGTGATTCCATTCATAAGTTTGAAGATAAAACATACATCATAAAGAGATCTTCTCATTTCCAAAGTATATAACTCTAATGTCCTCCGCACGACAGTCTCATGATAATTCACAAGTGTACCGTTGCCCTTGAGTGCGGAAAATATCAAAAATTTATTTTGCACTCTTTCGATTGTTCCCTTATCCAACTCATAAAATGGAGATCGAATTACCGTCGCATATTCCAAGTTTGCTCTCACAAGAGCACAATACATCACTCTCAAAATAGTCACAGAGAACTGCCCGCAATTTCTCAAAACAAAACCCAGCATGCTTAGCCCTCTCTGGCTAATGGCAGATATATGCCTTGTAAAAGTAAGTCTTTCATCGAAAACAACCCCAAGGTCCTTTGCTGAACTCCTTTAAAGAAGTTGAACACCTTCAATCTGGTATGAGGATGGGAGCCTATGTTTCCCTCTATAGAAGCTAATGGTAAAACATTTGCTTACATTTAAAAATAGATGATTGGACTGGGTCCACTGCCAAACCAGATCAAGGTTATCTTGGAGCGCCACAACATCCTCAGCACTACCAACCTGCCGATAGATCTTTAAATCATCTGCAAACATTAGCCCCGTCGAGCGATGCAATGCCGATAACAGATCATTTACAAATAAAATAAAGAGCAGAGGAGTGCAGTGGGAACCCTGGGGGACACCCGATGTAACATAAATAATACTGGATGACAAACCATTGATTATCGTGCTCTGGGTACGGCCCAAGAGAAGACTCTTTAACCAAGCTGCTCAGAGAATCCCAGGGAAAGAAGTTTGCTCAATAAGATATTAAAGTTAACTCTGTCAAAGGCCTTGGAGAAGTCAGTGCAGATAACATCGACCTAATCACGCCTCCAGCAGAGCAACTTCATATAGTGCCAAATTTTCCGTGGTTGATTTCCCAGGACAGAAGCCAAACTGGTAGGGATTGATCATTCCCCTATAGGACCAGCTTAACTGGTCCGACACTAAACTATCGAATAGTTTTGGCATGGCAGACTGTATATACACTCCTCTATAGTTGCTGATATCATCCCTATCACCCGATTTGAAGCTGTGCTTCCACCTAGATGGAAAACCACAAGAGTCCAGAGACTTATTGAAAATAATTTGTAGAGGTAAGGTGATTGAATAAATGCACTGCTTTATAAACAGCTGTTGAGTCAGATTTTCCATATTTAGTTGTGTACTATAATTATTTGCAATTCTCATAAGAATTTAACAGTACTCGCGTCATCTTTCGATTACTTCTGGCTTTGCTATCAAAATTTGCCCAGTGTCGCTCTTTAGTGGTAGAAATTTTGGGTGTGAATGCATTCGCTAATTATTTGACTTTTTTAAATAAATCTGTAGTTTCATGTTTTTGTGAGTACCGTTCTATTTCTTCACAAGTTTTGGCTATACTATATGTTTGTTTTTGCCTTGTGTAATACGAGTAGCTTTGTGTATTGTTTTTATTTTTTTTTTTATTTTTTTTTTTTTTTTTTTATGGGTCTAGCACACGTGCTGCAGGGAAGTCCCTAAAGCACTCCAGGAGTGGCACGAGTGCGGAAAAAGCGATTCACGTTGTTCTTGAATCGCTGTAAATTGTACTCGGTGGGAAACACAGCGCTGGGCAAATTATTCCAAAGCGATGACGTTCTCCACATAAAAGATTGCTTGAAAAGCGTTGTACGCGGAGTAACAAGCTGAACCTCATATGGATGCGAAGCACCAGCGCGACGTGTATTTCTAACATGCACCGCTTTGGGAGGAATTAAGCGGGCTACATCCTTCGAACACTTTCCATGAAAATACTTGTAGAACAGACTCAAGTCGCCAACCGTTCTTCGATGTTCCAGCGAATCAAGGCCGCCGGTCAATTCCGGGTCCCCAATCAGACGGACCGCTCTTCTCTGAACAGAATCCAACAAATGCAGTGTATGTTTGGGAGCGGAGCCCCAAACGTGGGAGCAGTATTCCATAGTTGGTCGAATTTGGGCTTTGTAAAGAATTAACAGCTGCTGTGGGGTGTAAAGCTTTCTAGTTCTAAATAATATTCCCAACTTTTGAGACGCTCTCCTTGCTATGCCTGCAACATGTTCATGCCAAGACATATTTGCTCCCAAACTAACGCCCAACAAATTGAGCGACGATGCTAGGGGAATGGAGTGCCCCGACATAACTATGTAGGGTTCAGCAACGTTAACTTTTTAGAAAAAACTGCCGCTTGGGTTTTTGTAGCGTTAAATTCCACTTGGTTACTGTCACCCCCCAAGATAGAATTTCTTCCAGGTCTTTGTTAAGTTGAACGACCTCCTGCTGTCTGCGGATATTCGCCTGAGCAGCCGATGTCCGAGCGTTCAAGGTGAATGAAGAGACAAGCGTACTGTCATCTGCAAAGCTATAGATTGGATTCCCGGTCTTTTCGAGCAGATCGTTAATGTAAATGAGAAAGAGAGTAGGAGACAGTATGGAGCCCTGGGGCACACCGGCGTTGATAGTGAGGGTGTTAGAAAGAAATCCGTCGACCGCCACTCGTAAAGAACGCTCTCTGAGGAAACATGAGAGCCACAAACAGAACCTTTCAGACATACCGTAAGAGCGTAACTTAGCCAACAGTCCATCGTGCCAAACACGGTCGAATGCCTTGGATATGTCAAGAGCAACCGCTCGAGATTCTCCAAAGTGTTCAATTGCGTTGTTCCAAACATGTGTTACATAAGTTAGAAGATCTCCTGTTGATCTATGTTTACGAAAACCATATTGGTGATCGCTAATAATATTGAATCGTTCAAGATATTTTAGAAGATGCTCATTGATAACCTTTTCCATGACTTTCGATATTATTGAAAGCAGTGCAACTGGTCGGTAGTTATTTGGCAAGGTCTTCTTACCTTTTTTAGGTATCGGCTGAACCGTGGCACATTTCCAGCAGGACGGAAATATTCCCTTTCTGTAGGATAGGTTAAAAAGTCTACAGAAAACTGGTGTTAGTTCCCTTGCACAGTTTTTGAGAACTATGGCAGGTATTCCGTCAGCGCCAGAAGCCTTCTTGGTGTCTAGCTTCATTAAAATACGCTTTATGATGCGCTGTCTGAAGACAACATCGGGCATCCTTGACTGCAATATGGGAATAGTAGGTGGTGTTTTTCCTTGGAAATCGACAGTAGAATGTGAAGCAAAGAGTTCAGCCAACAAGTTCGCTCTCTCAACAGATGTGGTTGCAATGGAATTATCTGGCCGTGTGAGTGGTGGTATGGTGGATTTGGTAAAATTTTGACTAACTGCCTTAGCGACTGCCCAAAAGGACCTGGAATTGTTGGGACAAGCGAGAAGTTTGCCTCTAATTCGTCGATCGTGTGCCTCCTTGGCTTCGTCGATAATTCCCTTGCATCCGTTCCGGGCACGAACAAAGATGTTACGATTTACGGTGTTAGGATTTTCACGCCATTGTCGATAGGCAACATGTTTAGAAGCAACAGCTTCTTTGCATTTTCGGTCGAACCAAGGTTTGCCGTTGGAGGAGCATTTCTTCGAAAAAGGGATGTAAGCTTCCATACCAGCCAAAATAACATCGGAGACCTCCCTGGCGCAGTCAGATGGGTTATCGGATCGAAAACAAATGTCCATCCAAGGGAAAGTTCGAAAGTATTCCATGAGATCTTCCCATTTAGCAGATTTGTAGTGCCAAATCTTGCGCGGCCTAGGCGCCTCTCTATCACTGATTGGCAGGATACTCGATGTCGAAAGCAGTTTATGGTCGGAAGAACCTAACGGCGGATTTACGGTGACCGTGTAAATCTCCGGATTGGTGGTAAAAAACAGATCAAGAAGACTGGCGAACTCCCCGTCTCGATCAGGGATCCATGTTGGTTCGTCAATAAGCTGAGTTAATCCATAACTGATTGAGATGATATATATTTGTGTTTCCTCAAACGACATATACCGTTCGAAAACAAAAACTCTTGTGCCTGTGAAAACACTATATACAATAAGAGGTAGGAATTTTTAAAAAAAAACTTTATTACATTTATGCAAAACCCAGCAAGAATCATATAGAGAACTGGTTTTACTCAATTTCGCAACATTGGTGGGTGACCACTGGAAACAGTCCTGTTAACTGATTTTTGCGCTCTCTCAACCCATATATTGAATTTCTAAGCCTGCTGCATTACTCTTTGTACCAGTGATAATTTTTGATAAACTAGTCAAGAACTACAATATGCCAAATACATTAGATTTTTCATGTTTACATTTATGCTTTGTTTAAAAAATAAAAAATAATACATTTTGTATTCCTATTTCAATTTCAATCGATTCTGTCGACTAAATGCCAGTCGATCGTTTCAGAAAGCCTTTTTTGTGTTATTTTTTATTATTATGGATTAGATTACGTGTATGCGCTATAGATGATTAAAATGCTCGGAGATTGTAGTAAATTTTAAAGTGAAGAGATCAAGTTAGCTTAACAGCAATAGTTGAGAACACGAAAAAGTCTTCTTGTTCTTCTTAAGTTAGGACCGAGTCCTGTACATAAGTGTAAAACATCTTCTTTAATCTTAAAACCCAAATGACAACCTTTCATAGCATCGCTTTGATGGACCTCCTAGAGATCTGAAAGTGTTTGAACCATCGTTTTTAGGTATTTTCGGAGGTTTGTCTGCGCCTATTCTTTCGACGTGGTCCCTCTATTTTCTTATCTGCATTCTGCCCTCTCTTATAACATCCTGGGCTCCGCAGATGTTACGAATGTCTTCACTTCTTACCTAGTCTTAAAGTGTATGGTCGGTTATCGATGTGGTATTCTTCTCTCCGTTATTGTTATTATTATCCAAAAGAGAAAAAAAGAATCTGATATGAGAAATCCTGTGGCTTCGATCTACACAGGCTATCACGGGGTATGGTCCTCACGTATGTTCGGTTAGAAACCATCGCCCAAATTCATCTCTCTGTGCAATCTGAGAGAACTAAGCCCTCTGCATCTTCAATGCTAGTGCATCAGCCGAGGGACAGCAAGCCGATATCTTCTTAAAGTTCTTTAGAAATGTATTCTCCTAAAACTCTAACGACTAGGCCCACCATTGTTTCTAAATTTCGACGGAACAAAGCGTGAAGTTCGTAGTTTAAACGTTTGTAAATTTTTCCTTCTCTTTCACTGCTATATTTGTTTCTGCAGGCGCCGAAAACTCCATCACATAATTTTTCTTTGCTAAATTAGTTTCTGGATAAGTGGTTCTCACAGGCACTTAACACCATTCAGGGAGTTCTACAGAGACAGAAACAAATGGTAATCTGGGTCCGGATTATACGGTGGATGTATTAAAACTTTCCAGACAAGCTCTCCAAATTTTTCCCGAGTCATCGAAGATGGGTATGATCTGGCGTTGTTAAGGTGGAAGATGATTCCCTTTGAGTTGACTAGTTCCGGCCGATTTTTTTAATCATTCGCTTCAATTTTGCTGATAGTAGAGTACAAAATCAATCGCTTGGCCACGCTGCAGCGGCTTAGGATGCATAATTCTCTTGCAATCCCACCAAACATACAGCATCACCTTTTTTGGCGTCAATTCGGGTTTTGCCCTCATTTGTGGAATTTCATCCTTTTTCAATCTCGATCTTTTTCAGGCAGGCGTACTTGATCCACTTTTTGTTGTCCATGATCAGTCGCTTTATAAATAGCTCGAGTTCGTTATATTTTTGGAGATTTTGCAAATGGAAATCCGATAGTAAATCTTTGAGTGTCAAATCACGTGGCACTCAAAAATTGAGTTACTTCTTGTAGCCAGCTTTTTCCAAATGGGTAAAAACTTTTAAGTGAAGGATGTTTAGTTCCTCGGTGATATCATGGTTACTTATATGCCGGTCTTGCTCAACTTTTGTCAAAAACCACCAGTGCGAAGAGCATTTTTGAAATCGAAATTTTCAGAACGAAAGTGACTGAACTGTCCTTTGGCTACTGCTTTTTGTAACGGATGTTATGACCATAAACAGCAAAGATCTCTTCATAAGCCTGCGCAGCATTTGTGGCTTTATCGAAATAAAATTGTAAAATGATGCAAACTTCTGTCGATATTTTACTCATCTTTAAGACGCTCTAAATTAAGTCTGGATAAACGAATTTTAACAATTTTTACACGTCTACTGCTGACAAGTATCAGGTTTTAACTGACGCTAGGTATGGCCCGATGCGACTTATATTACCTGCGCTATGTGACGGTAAAGCTATTTAACAAGACAAAGAAGAACTATGGCATTATTTTCCATGTGATAGAGACATTTTCAACTCACAGTTTACATTTCTTTCCTGACACAATTTCTGTTTAAAGAATGACACGCCACCAGGGTTTTTAGTTTCATTCACTTTAAATACCCTGAAATAAACATATAATATGATATATCCCAAAGTCATCTTCTTTAATCCCACTCTACCCCTTTAATCTTTTCTATGCTTTACTGTACTTTTACTGTGCACTTTATATTTAGTACACAACAATGAAAAATTCTCATAACATTATTGAGACTATATAGCGACTCTCATCCCTATTACCTCCTTTCTCTAAAGCACTAAAGCTCAAAAACTATAAGTTTCTTTCCTATTTTAAGTATTATATCTGCACTAAATTTCGCTGACTCATTTCATTTTAAGGTCAGCATACCAACAGAAATTAAACAGCGACTCATGAAGAAGCTCAAAAATCTAGGAGGTTAATGTTTTCAGGAATATAACACTACACATTAGCAGGAGCTGTAACAAAGGTTTAAATTTAATTATCATAACGGCATTAAAAGGGCATGTAATTTCAAATCAAATATGGATGAAGTTTTGCTCTTGTTTTCTAGAATAATCCAAGAGTCATGAATTTTTATGCGTCCCTGAATATTCATTATTCTGTGGTTTTTAATTTTATTCAGTTCTTCATTTCCCAAGTTGGGTGAGCTATATAAATATTATAAATTATTAAATAACACAAAACCTCAATATGCATTGACAATGCTTCGTATAATTGTGATTAAAATTAATTTAATTGACAGAAATGTTAGTGTCAGTTTAATATCAACTCGTTTATTTTTGACACTTACTTTAAATTTGTACAAGATCTATCTAAAAAGAAACCAAACTTTTAATAAAAAAAAATGAAATCATAGTTATTATTGCTCAAATTATTGGCTTCAATCGATATAATCTCCACTAGCGTCGTTACAATATTTACTTACTTACTTACCTAATCCTTATGCCTTTCTACCCCTTTCGTTAGGAGTGTGCCCGTGGAGTTGAGTTATTCTATGTCTGTCTTTTCCATATTTCCTTCCATCTTGTTTAAATTGCCGATTGCCTCTTTTGTTTCTTCTGTTTGTGTGAGATCTGTATCTTGTTCCGGTATTATGTCTCTATGTTGATTTTTATATGCCATGTCATTTCCATTTGATAGATCTTTATAGTATTCCCTCCATATTTCCATAATTTTGTCAAATTTTTTTGCATCCATTTCCTATCCTTTCTATTTCTGTGATTCCTATATAGTGCATTTGTTGTTCTTCCGTCAGTTCATCGTCTTTTCCATTTATACTCCTATTATTTCGTGTTCTCAATCCAATAACTCGATAATTATTACCCATTTCTTTCTTCCTATCCATTTCTTTGATTATCTTCTTATTTGTATTCATTTTACTAGTCCTCTCTTCTGTATGCTTTATCTTTGCCAGGGTTATCGTCGATCTACCTATTTCTCTCCTTTTTCTCAGTTTTTTGACTTGATGGTCGTAGTATTCTTTGTTTGTTCTCTCAATTTTTCTTCCTCAATGTCTCATTTATATTCTCTTCCTTCGATTACGATTTTTTTATATCCTAGTTTCAACCTTTTTCCATTTTTTTCTCTCGTTCTCTGCTATATGTTTCAATTTCTTTTGAATTTCCCGTTCATTTTTTGTTAAATCGTTGTTTATGTAAGCTCTCTCTCTTAGGTTTCTCAGTTTGTTTTTTTATTTTTCATTACAGCTTCTTTATCTCACGTGTTTCCAAGTTCTATCTTGTATATACTCGCTCCTATTTTTATCACATCTTTAATCTGTACTTCTCTTCTCTAGGTGCGTCTATAGTGTTGGCTGGTGATTTGAATATTGACTTTTCTAATGTATCAAATTCGTCTGCACGAGTACTGAAGAATTTAATAACTTCATTTAATTTGACTATGCACGTTTCTGGGCCGACTCGACTTTCGCCACACTCTTGTTCTACAATTGATTATCTTTGTACAACTTTTGATAATGATGATGTCGGGTGTGAGATTGTTAATGCGGCTCTGTCAGACCATGAGGCTGTTGTTGCATGTGTACCGCTGCTTCGATCTATTTCTAAAGATAAAATAAGGCGCGGCAGGCTGTATTCAAAGCGAAACTTCGATAGGTTTACGGCTGATTTTGAGCGAACGAAGTGGGAGAAAGTTTTATGCACTGATGATCTCCTACATGGATTTTCATACTGCTTTGGTTAATGCATTTAATAGTGCCTTTCCCGTGGTTTTTATTAAAAACAAAAAGAGAAAACCTTGAATCACACCGGGTCTCCGAGTTTCAGCAAAGAATATGAAATCCTTGCATCTTATAAGGAAATTCAATTTTGATAATGTTGCTTTTATAGAATACTTCAATAGTTATCGTAACATATATAGGAAAATCATAAAAACCGGCAAACGAAATTATTATCATTTGAGAATATTGAATGCAAAAAATAGATCTAGGGAAACTTGGAAAATCATTAATAAACATAGAGGCGGCTCTGGTATCGAACCGGTTTCTTCTTGCACTCTTGACGCCGGTCAAATTAATGATTACTACTGTAATATTGCACATAACTTATCAACAAAAATTGTTAATCCAGGGGATCCCATAAAATATCTCAGTCATGTCTCAGTGTCTGATACCTTTTTCTTGTCCCCAACTTCCACCATTGAAATAAGTGAGGTTTTAGGGGAAATGAGAAATAAGAATTCCTTTGGCTGGGACGGTGTCTCTTTGAGGGTCCTCCTGGCAATGCCGCAGAGAGCCGTAGGGGTCCTGGCAGATGCAATTAACGGCTCGTTTTCCAGTGGTACTTTTCCGGCATGTTTGAAGAGGGCTCTGATTGTGCCATTGCATAAAGGTGGAGATTGTAATATCCCTTCAAATTTTAGACCCATTTCTTTACTCCCGACATTGGCGAAAAGTGGTGGAGAGATTGGTCGGGAAGAGAATGGTTGATTTTTTTGAACAAACATGACCTTCTTAGTTCGCAACAATTCGGATTCCGAGCCTCGAGGAGCACGAACGATGCAATTTTTAATCTGCTCGAACGACTTTATCTCGAATTGAATTCTGGTGAACATGCTGCGGCGGTGTTTTGTGATTTGACGAAAGCTTTCGATTGTGTTGATCATGGGATCTTGCTGTCAAAGCTGGACATTTATGGGTTCAGGGGGTTAGCTTGGGATTGGTTTCGGTCGTATTTGTCGGGCCGAGTCCAGGCAGTGACTTTTAAGGGTCAGTGCTCGGAAGGGGTTGGGATCAGTGTGGGTATCCCTCAAGGCTCTGTACTTGGACCACTATTGTTTTTGATCTATGTTAATGACCTGCCCCGTTTGACAGTGGCTGGCAGATTTACCATCTTTGCTGATGACACCACAATTTTGTGGCACAATAAGGATGTGGGGGCCGATGTTCAGGCAGATTTATCTGAGATGAAGGCTTGGTGTGATGATAACAAACTGTCCTTCAATATAGCCAAGACAAGGATTCTGAGCTTTAGATGCAATATTAGTAGAGAATGTTAATATTGAGAATGAGATCATCTCTTCAGCTGATAAGAATTCATTTCTCGGTCTAATAATTGACTCATCGCTGCGGTTTGAGGATCACATTGGCAACATCTGCAGCAAAATTTCTTCAGGCTGCTATGCCCTTAGGGTTATTGCAAGTAGCCTGGGGCTGAATATAGCTAGAACCTCTTATTTTTCACTGGTTGAGGCTCATTTGAGGTATGGGATCTGTTTCTGGGCTTGCTGCTCCCGAGTTCACTTTAGTTCTGTTTTTGTATTGCAAAAGAGAGCTATCAGATATATTTCGGGAGCTGGGTTGCGAGAGTCATGTCGACCATTGTTTCCGAGGTTAGGGATTCTTACTCTTTGTGCCCTATTTATCCTGGAAACTGCTATCATCATCTTTAAAAAACATCGTCTTGAGGCAATGACAGTCAGCCGGCACGGCACTAGGCGAGCGTTCGTCCTGCCATTGCCGGCCCCGAAAACGGAGCTGATCAAATCTGCAATTGTTTATAATGGCAAAAAAATATATAATCATCTGCCTCTCAAATTGAGAGGATTGAATTGCGAGAGAGTCTTTAGACGAAAGACTAGGGCCCTACTTATAAAAAAGGCGTACTATGTACTTGAGGAATTCTACAATGATAAACTGGAATAAGCATATAACAGTAGTTGAGTGGTTGGCATTTGGGTTGACATATGTGTAATTTTTATTTCTTTTATTTTGTATTTACTGCATTGACTACTAATCTTGTTCTGTTTCCTTATTTTTTCTTTCTTTGAATTTGTGTTTATTAATATAATAATGATTTAAGTTAGGCTTGCTTTGTCAACAGATACGTTGTATTTTAGGACAATAAAGCATATTTCTATTCTATTCTATTCTATTTTTCTTTTTCAGATCTGGTTGGTTATTCATTTCAAATCTCATTCTCGATATTACAATTTTATTCCTTGCGTTGTCTTTTTCCAGTCAAAAGAGGAGTCGGAGAAAAAGAAGAGGCAATGGGATTTTTCAAGAAGAGTAAAAAGCTGATAGAACAATACAGAAAGAGGAAAACGAAAGAGTAGATAAAATAGACAATTTGACAGAAATTATCAGAGAGCAAATGTCAGATATAAAGGATATAAAACAAGATCAGAAGAGATACCAACAAGAGTTGAAGGAACTAAGAAAGGGAAATGAAGTATTGAAAGAGGAAAACATGACAATTAGAGAAAACATGAAACGTATAGATTTGAAGATGAGTAGCAATTGTTTACTCGTAGTTGTTAAATTTTACTTCAGAATCAGTTATTGACAGAGACGGAGATTTTTAACGGCGTATGGATTTTTGCCAATGCTTTCTGGAGAATTGTAACTATGTTCCGAATTTTTCATTAAATTGCATTTGGACAGACGAAACTTATGTTAACAATGCAGGTATTTTTAACCGTTACAATTCTGATACGTGGGCACAAGAAAATCCTCATTTAATTGTGGAGCAAAGAAATCAAGGCAGATTTGGATTTAATGTGTGGGCAGGAATTTTTAGAGGCAGGGTTATAGGTCCATTTATTTACGAAGGAACACTCACCTCTCAGAGATATTTAGAAATTTTAAGGAAGCAAATAGAACGTCTTGTTGATGAACTGCCGTTAATGGACCTTAGAAATATATTTTTTCAACACGACGGGGCACCTCCTCATAACGCTGCAGTTATCGGTAAGTTTTTATCGGCCAATTTCGACAATAATTGGATAGCCAACCAAGGTCCAAACGGTTGGCCGGTAAGGTCACCAGAGTTAACACCCATGGACGTCTATCTCTAGGGAAGATTGAAAGACCTAATTTTTAAATTGCCGACAAACATCAAGCAAGAATTAGAAGTCGCAGTGATACAAAGTTTTACAGCTCTCACTCCTCTTGAACTAATCAACTTGGTAAGAAGTGTCCAGAAAAGGTGCCGCCTATGTGTAAATGAAACTGGCCGACATTTCGAACATCTCTTATAGAAAATTGTTTTGTTTTAGTTTGCTCTACTGGAATAAATTGTTTTATTGTTGTTTTGTTTTATTTTCTACATAGTTGAAAGTACTATAGCATTTAGTAAATTTCAATGTAGTTATGACTCTTAGAGTTACTTCTGAGAATTTTTTTTTGCGATTTGATTGCTATCGGTAAACAATTGATATTGCCGCTCCGTCCAAAGCCTACTTCACAAAATGTGCATTTAAAAACTCGCGTAAAAGCTGAAATCCTTTATATTTTAAAGTAGATTTAGGCAAAGTATAAATAAAGTGTGCTATATTTTTAGAATGGTAATTTAAAGCTCTATTCGGTTAAGGAAAAATGTACAGGGTATCCCATTTAAAAAATATATTTTTTGCGTTAATAACTATTAAAATATTAGTTGTAAAAAAATGTTACTTACACTGTTGAAATCCACGTGAAAAAGTGCTTTAAGAAAGTTTTTCACAGAAATCAAAAATTTTTAATAGGAAAAGAATTACAAACATTTTTCCAAAATGCAGATTTTTGAAAAAACACTCTGTATATCTGAAACGGTACTAGATATCGGTATGCGGTTTTCGCCATTGAGTTTATCATAAAAATTGAGCCTCAGATACTGGCATCAGTTTTCGCCTATCTCCTTTAGATAAAGGGGTTTACCTTTAAAAAGTGTCCAATTTGGACAACCCTGTTCATGCTTTAATTTTTGGAACATTGAGGAAGAGTTAATGAGCTGGGCTTATTTTATAAACATATTTTCTAAGGTAGTCGTCGGTGATATAGATTGATAATTCCTTAGGAACGGGTTGTCTGTTATTCTTCCTTTTAATTCTTAAGATTCTTGCATTTAACAACATGACTGATAGAAACAGAAGCTCTAAAGCATTCCTTTGTTAAATTACACTTAGATAATTTTATCTCTTTTGAAGACAAAAACCTACGAGCCGCCTCTGTGAAACAGACCAATGTTTTTTTTTGTCTGTGCTAATCAAACATAATGATTTTTTTTGTCTCGAAAACTTTCTTAAATTATTAGTTTCATTTTGAAAAATTAGGATTTTATTATTGCCTTTATTACGGCTAAACATTATCTTAATATCAAGAATCTTAATTATAAATGGAACATTATACCTCGCGCCTTCGAAAAAGCCGCAGGACCATGAAAGAAAAACTGGCATCAGTATTAAACGGAAATACTGCACCCTTGAGACAATAACAATATAAAGGTACTGGGAATCCTAACGAAGCGTCTGGAATTTTTGAGAACGTTGTTTATTCGGTTTGGGGTAAATTTTAACGTTTCTTATTTATGTTACCCAAAGGAAATGTTTTATTTGCACCTACACTTTTATTCGTAAAGGTTATAATTTTGAATAAAAGTTCCATTTTGGAAGTTCATTGTTGTTATTTAATTTTACTCAAAATCAATTTATTAAGATCTTACCCCCGTGGCTTACAACTGAACATCCCCTTCCAAACTAAGAATGCTTTAGTTTTATTCATTAAATGCGATACTTAATAGCCAACTTCATCCCTTAAACTTACATCTATCCAACCAAAATATATATATATATATATATATATATATATATATATATATATATATATATATATATATATATATATATATTATATATATATATATATATATATATATATATATATATATATATATATGTATGTATTTATATAAAATGTAACGTTCATTTTTTCCTAGATTTTAAGATTATGTTACGAGACTGTTTTTCTTCCTATAATTTATATTTTATTACATTTTTATATTTATTGCAATAATTTCAATTTTTGAGCAGTGTAGCTTAAAAGAGTGTTTTAAATTTTTGAGCAGTTTAATTTAAACCGGCCGTGTGTAACGCGTGTTGCCGACTTGACTTATTTAGTTCGCATTGAATGTGTATCCAGGAAGTAAGCCATTTTAAAGATTTCACTTCGAAGAAGGGGAAAGGATATATAAACGGCCAGATGGAATTTTGAAGGGCTTTTCCACCATGAAGCAGTAGAGGCTTTTTTCGACCATGAAGCAGTTGGCCGTAGTGGCTTTCTTCTAAAGCATGCCAGAATTTTTTTTCTCAGTGATGTAGTACTGCAGTAACGGTTTCTAGCTCTCATGTTTAAGGCCTTTTTCCTTTCTTAAAATATCTTGCTCATCCTCAGGCATTTCGGGTCAAAAAGTGTTTAGCTACCTAAATGAAACTAGGATGGTAATGGCTGAGAAAATATTTTTATGAGAATCTCACCAGGAGAGGCCAAGTAACTTATGGAAAACCCACGAGGAGAAACCAATCAGTAAGTCATAAGCATACCAGTTTAAACATATCACTTCCTGTCTACAAGTGCATTTCCCACGACTACTGAACACGTGTAACTCTCGGAGTTAATTTCACAAACTTATAATATCGTATTTTATCAAGCCTTTTATTAAAAACTTAGTAATACTGATTTAAAGACTGTATGTAATAGTGTACACTCTTCTAGCTTAAGGGGTTTTTTATTTAGTAGAAGTAATTTTTAAGAGTGTAATAAAGTTAGAAATTTTTATTTTGTTAATAACATACTCTTCCTTATCTAAATGTGTAGTGTTTCACTGAACCATCCGTTTTATCTTTCAGGACGCAACGTTTGTACCCAATTCAATTTTATTTCAACAACTAATTAACTCTTCAGTATTTTTTCATGAATATTGTGAATATATATTTATATATATATATATATATATATATATATATATATATATATATATATATATATTTTTTATATATATATATATATATATATATATATATATATATATATATATATATATATATATATATGTATATATATGTGTATATATATATATATATATATATATATATATATATATATATATATATATATATATATGTATATATATATATATATATATATATATATATATATATATATATATATATATATATATATACAATTGGAAAATTGGAAAGCAGGTTAAGAATAGGTATTTAAACAAAACTATTTAAAGAAGATTATGCGAACTCCATCAAAGAAAACAATATAAACTGAGTTATTATGCGGATGATCTGTAAAACTGAGGGTAAAAATCATTTAATTTTTTTTAGATTTAACTGTTAAATAAATAAAATAGTATGCTTCCTTCAAAATATATCGCAAACCAACTTAAATTGACAACATAATTCCATCTTATACTATTAATTTTCAACATACAACGGCACTCGGAAACAATTATGTCAAGATTACTTAATATCCCAGTGTACAATGATGATTACAATAAGGATGTTAACATACTAAAGCTAATTTTAGTAAGCAACGGCTACGATCATGGTGTAATAGATAAATTCATATAAAAAAAAAATTAGTAAATTTTTTTACTCGGTACTTCTCTTGCATTCGTAAGTAGGTACTAAAGTAGATTTTCTCACACTAAAGAATAATCTAAGAATTATTAGTCGACATTTTACTGAAATAAATAATAACCTCCAAAAATATTAAAAAGGACATATAACACACACAAGTGGCAGCCGTGGCTCAGTAGTGCAGTACCTTGCTACTGTGCAGAAGGTTGAGGGTTCCATCCCTCAGGTCGGTATACTTTATTTATTAAATTATTTAGGTATATTTGGCCTGGCTACGTACATAGGTAGTAGTTGTTCGCATAAATGCACTACCGTTGTCTAAAAAGGTGCTGTGAAATACAGAAATGTATGTTTCGGCACTTGGACAACGTTGACGGGTATTACGACTTCCTCGCCGATATCCTTAGGATATGAAAAAGGGTAAAATCCTTACTCAGGCGAGGAGGTGAACGACAATAACGCGACCTATATAAAGCCTCACATCTAGGCTCATTAACTATTTATGTGTTTAACACGAAGCAATTTAAAATCATGAAAAATAACAAAATTTTCAAGTTCTTCATCCTTAAGAATCATGAAAAGGAGGTGCATCACGATATATATGAAGCACATCCTGTAATCATCTGCTCTGCTAGATTAACTCCTTATATGTTTGACCAAAAATAATTGAAAATAATGAACAATAACACAATTCTAGGTTCTTCAATTTCAAGAATCTTAAAAAGGGTAGGTATAACACGATAGGAATACGAGGCATCACCTCCACCCCACTCTCCTGCCGTAATATTTTTTTTTTGGGCAGAGCATACGACCTGCAGGGACATCCCGAAAGCGCTACAGTAGTGATGCGCATGAGAAAAAAACGATTCACGTTTGTCTTGACTTTCTGTAAATTGTACTCGGCCGGAAAAACACAGTCCTGGGCAAATCATTCCAAAGGGATCGGGTTCTGCATATAAAAGACTGCTGAAGGGTTGTACAAGGAGTGACAAGCTTAACCTCATATGAATGAAAAGGATTAGCGCGACGAGCATTCCTAGCATGCACCGCTTTGGGAGGAATTAAGCGAGCTATATCCATTGCATATTTTCTACATTAGTTGAGAAAGTTAAAGAGAACAGAAATAATCCAACAGTGTATGGAACTACATTCAACAATAAACATCATAAAAGCGGAGTATAAAAACTGTTGGGCTCACAGTGTTTTTTTACATATACTGAAAAAACTGTAAGACCTTCAGGAATTAAAATAAGAAAACACTATACTAAACTTCATATCTTCGGTGTCGTAAAACGCATTAATTTTATAAAACGCATTTTCTTTCTAAAAAAAATCGTCAAATCTTATATTATTTTATAGGTAATAATTCCGGCAAATATAGGAAAGATGTAGAAATAATGAGGGAATGAACTTTCAATTTTGGAACATACCAACAGGGGAAATCTCACATTTAAATTAGTTCGGCAACAAAATTAAGAATATACATTCTTGTTAATCTACTTATTAATAAATTAATTTTAATTCTCTTACGACGCTTTGTTACAATGCCAGTAATGCTGCATGTCAGTTTAGTTATTAGGCTTTGTTATATAATTTGGCATAGTGATTTAAATAACAATTCGCCTAATATATTAACAAATCCAACAAAACTTTATTTATTAGGTTACGTTTAATTATTTCATTCAAATAAGATACAAAACTTATTTGACTCTACGACGCTAAAAAAAATTTTAAAACATATTCCTTTAGTATGTGTCCATTGCTGAACATAGTCCTCTCCTAAACCATTTGAAGTTTTTCGATCTAGTGTGAAGACATACGTTTGAGATCATGAATTTGTTTTGTCGGCTGTTGGTCTTTACTATAGGATGTCCATCCTCTGATCCATCTCTCATCTTTCAACATTTCGACATGCCTCCTCCCAGCGTCATTTTGACTTAGCAATATGGTCTATGATATCTTCTACTTTAGTCCTCTGTGGATATCTTCCTTTTTTACCTCGTCTCTTAATGTTAATCCATGCATTGTCGTTTATATTAATTAATTTAAATCTTATCAATTTCGCCTCATTTAACGATACGAATTTCATATTATTTATTATGATTTAGTCTGGAGTTAAGTATGTGCTATTCTGTTATGTCCACGGTTGATTATTCCTGGTTGGGTGGATATAAATCAATTTTGACTTTGATTGATAAATACTTTCTCAATTACTTTGCAAACCTTATTCTCCTTTTTATAGATTTTAAGCCCTGAGAATAGCTTAGCTGATACTTATATGTAAATACACTCACCAACATATAAACGTTTACTGCTTTCTTTTACTATTATCCCTTGCTCTATGATATGAGATGGTTCCAAAGGAAGTGAAAATGGACCAAATTTTTTTACGTCACGACATTGACAGAAAGGAATTAAATTATATTAAATATAATTAATTTTGTTAATTAAAAACTATCAATTAAGTATAGCCATTGTGCATCGTTCATCATAAAATTTTTTGCTTATACAATGTCATACATAATTTCTGGGAATATGAGACTCATTATATTTTAAGATTATAACGACATTTTAGAATATGATACTCAGTTTATTTCTGTTTATCAAATACATGAAAAACGTAAGAGAGAAATTCTAGCAAAAAGGTTTGAAGGGTTTTCTGCCTCTGCCTCTTATTATAATTTTTCTGTTTTTTTTTTCTTTACGCAGTACATAATTTTCGAAAATATGTTCTATAAAATGCACGTTAACATTAAATAAAAAACAACTTTAAGCCTGTTCCTTATTGCTAAATCTATCAATAAAAAACAATAAAAATCTCTTTCGTTATATACAGAGAGTATGGAAGAGAAAAAATGTATGTCATTTTGCTTTGGCTTATATACATGTTTCTATATTTCTTGGAGACCTAAAAGAAGTCTTTTCGGAGATTGAAAAACAATGAGGTGTCTGTCTCTCGAAAAGTAAGGCATTTTTTGAATAAAAATCGAGACGTGGCTTACGTTTTGACCAAATTGAATAATTTTTTTTTTTTCAATACCCGTGAACACTTCTAGTTTACTCTCCAACTGCAGAATTTTAAATAAATTAACTTATTATGATTATATCTGATCATATATCGATTATATGAAAAATACATACTTACCCCATATTAGGAACAATACAAAATTCGACTAAAATTTGGTATTTTAACATTTATACTTAGATATATCAACCTTCTCAATTCAAATTCGAAAAAATCTGATACTCAAACCTCAAAAAATAGCTCCCAGTTCCAAAAATTCTTAATCGTAAGAATGGAACAGTTCTTTACTGCACAAATCTATCTGAATATGATAACTTTGTGCATTGTGATCCAGCTGATAAAGGACTGGCATCAAAATTGTCCCTGCAAATAACTTTCTAATCTCAAAAAAAGCTTAAAAACATCATTACTCCTGGTTATAAGTAGGGCATTTCTACATTTTTTGATGATAACTTATTTATTTTTAGATCGATTTTCTTATTTTTTAAATCACCAATAATTCATATAATATCACATACGGGACTTTAAATCCAATTTCTACTTTATAAAACTGAAAAACTATTTTCTCTGGTGATAAATATAATGTGACTTTGTCTTATTAATATTTAAAACAATTGAATTATATTTCTTTGAAACTTCAGGGTTATAATTGCTGATATGTTTTAAAACTATTTACGTCAAAAAACAAAAAAAAAAAAACAAAAAGAATTGAAAGTTTTAACCAGACAGAGATATTTAATTATGAAGTAAACGTCAACATTAATTACAATTTTAGGTTATTTTAGATATAGAATTATTACTAAGGCATTCAAATATAAATTAATGAATTACGTTAAAGTATAATAATAATATACAATAAAACGATTGACATTGATTCCATTTTATTTTGTGTACCTATATATGTATTAGATTATTTTTCGCAGAGTGCGTCCCCTGGAAATAATTTGTTCCCATCTTTCTACCACCGGTACACCAAGATATGATAAAAAAAGCTACAAACAAGCGACTTTTGTCAAGGCCATTTCTGGCGACAACCTTAATAAGATTCAATAACTCTCTGTAAATAGAGAAATCTTAATAAATATCTTGTCCACAACACGCAACTGTAATATTATAATCTTGCAAATGCGCTTGGGAGTCTGACCAGTCAGAGACTAAGGATTAATAGTATGAAACTTGTCCTTGAGAGACTTCCCAATTAATATGGAAGTGCTGCTTTTGTGAACTCCCAATTGTTCGCTCTTCTGCGCTGCCACTCATAAATAATAAATTCTTACCATCGAAGCAAATTCATGCAGGGTGATGTCTATATACAAGCCATGCATTTATTTTTAGCTACCCGTTAAGAGAAGAATTTTGTATTTCTTCCAGTTTCAGGATCCCGAGATCGAAGGAATAATTTGAAGTAAGGAGGCGATTTATAGTTTGTAAGCAATAGTGCTTTACGAGAAGTGTAAAAAATAGCGTTTGTAAATTTAAACTGCATATAATAAATCGTGATTATGGGGATTAGATCGTATCAATTTGGAAGAAGTTTCCGAGGTGTCATGATGATTGTACGAGGGTTCTTCAGGGATTTTTACTCTTCGTGATTAGCATACTAAACCCAGTTCTCCATCTCTGAAGATGTCTCGTGCAGTCGTAGGTAAAACATTGAAAACTTACTCCAAATTAACACGATTTAATCCCAAGAACCACGATTTTTGATCTAACTAGGACGATAACATCTGAGAATTCATTCTGATTTTTATTAGGACAATAAACAAACTTTAAAAATAATTATTTATGGTCGAATACATTCGATTTTTAAAACGGGAACATACTTTAATTGGAGAATTAAAGACCCATCAGCCTGTTATCAGTACTATAAAAAATACTCACTAGAATTGTAATATATAGATTAACGAACAAATTAGAGAGTTATCAGCTACGTAAACAAGCGCGATGTAGACGAGGATACAGCACTTTGGACCATCTTCAAACAATTAGATTCCTAGTGGGAAAACAAATGAATATAAGGTCATCTTGTTGATAGCAATGATTGACTACAAAAAAGCATTTGATTCGATAGAGATATTGGCAGAGTCGATGAAAGATATACAACTCTTCTTGAATACACATATAAATATGCCACTTCACAAATAATGCTTGAAGAAAAAACAAATAAAACCAAAATTAAAAGAGGAATTAGACAAGGCGACTCGATATACCCAAAGATGTGCACGTTGACTCTAGAAAACATGTTCAAATCGTTAAAGTGGGAAAATAAAGGAATACTAAAGGACGGTGAATGATTAAATTACTTAAGGTTCGTAAATGGTGTTACTCTGATCGCCAACAGAAAAGAGGAATTACAAGAAATTACAAAAACGGTTTCTTCGACCACATCATGTTATGGGTGGGTCCTTTTCCGAGTTTTTAAAGTGATAAAATTTAAAACTGTTTATTATTTTATGACTTGCAATTTGAATAGCAGCTTTTCTTACGCTTAATTTTTTTTATAATTAATATTTCCCAACAAAGTATCTATTATTCAAAATATTGAGTTATAAGTTTGGTTAGGTTGTGGCGTGTCACTTCTCCCGCACATTGAGGTGCTCTTGTGGCGTTCCCCATAATTTCTGAGAATGGATTGAGTGGGTATTAATATTAAAAGAACTGAAGAAATTAAACATATACTAGCTCGGTTTTTCTTGGTAGAGTAATATGGGTAAGAGATAATTTTTGTACGTCTTTTGGAAATAGTCTCTATAGTTGTTTAAAATTTTTGGTTATACAAATTTTGGGCACCATTCATTTTAAAATAAAAAGGATCTAACTTCAGCTAAAAAAATGAAAAAACACTGGAGGGTTATGTAGTTGTTAAGGAAAATTTTGATATGGTACAACCTTTTTGTCCTGAAAAGTAAAATAGGTGGTACAGTGAAACACTAGCCTTAAACAAGAAAAAAAAAAGGTTTATTAATGACTAAACTAAGTTCTAACTTTGCGGTTCTGTTATTACAAAAAACCTTAGCCTAATAAGTGGTATAGCTAAATAAAGTCCTTAAATCAGGATTTTTACTTTTAAAACATTGCTACACCCGATATTGAAGATTCGTGAGGTTCACTTCACAAGTTATCAGTTCAATACGATGTTAAATACACTTATCTGCGAGAAAATAGGTCTACAGATGGATATTCTGGTGACTTACGGTTTTTCTACGAGCTTCTAGGCCTGTCCCGGAGGGATATTTAAAACACAGATGTCTCCCCCTTGGTTACTTCAATTCCCTTTAGGCTACTAAACTTTTCTTTGGTCCCTAAAGGTCTGGGAATAAACTGGATTCAAAGAAAAAAGGCTTTAAATTGAGCACTAAAAAACCGTTTTCACACTACTCCATCACTAATATATCAGTACGGCTACATGATCGGAAGAGCCTACGACGGCTACTTGTAGAAAAAAAGTCTACTACGGCTTCACGTTGAAAAAAGCCCACTACGGCTTCATGTTGGAAAAAGCCACGTACTCGACCTGGCTCTATGATGGAAAAAAGCCTTGACCCGGTCATCCGGACCGTTAAATATTTCTCTCCCTTCCGCATAAATCACGTCTTTAAGATGGCTACTTCCCGGATACAAATGTCCAGCCAATCGAACGCATTAGAAACGAATTAAATAAATCCGGTAGAAAACCCGCAATGAATACTGTAATAAATTTGGCTTAGAAATTCGAGTCAACTGCACTGCTTAAAAGTTAGTAAACACTGCCTGATATAAAAATGGAAAAAAAAAAAAAAAAGTGTAAATTATAAGGAGAAACACGGTAACATAACATGATCTTAAAATCTAGGAAAAAATGAATGTTACAAGGTTTATCTTTAGTGCGAAATTCAAATATGTTGTTTCAGAACATATTTACAAGGAAAGTATAGAATTAATCACTTCACATTTTTTTTTTTAAATTTTAGTTTTGACTGAGACTTAAATTAAAAACAAATGACGATTTTAAGAAGCAAGTTCTATTTCATTTTAAACCCACCACTGATAGCTTAGTAGCTTTCTGTTATATATATATATATATATATATATATATATATATATATATATATATATATATATATCAATAGAAAATCATACATAAATATAATCTTCAGTCAATCTACATCGGTAACTGTCCCTGGTCTAAAAAAAGCATTAATTGAGTTTTCTGGCATAGAAAAACTAATAAATATTTTTTTAAGTTTAGAATTCCATTTTATTTTATTGACTTAAAAAAAAAACCATCTGTTTCCATTCGTTTTATGTAGCTAATGCAAAACTCCAGAGCCTAAAAACGCTTATGTTAAGATCATTGTGTTCTGCTTTTGCCAATCTGTCGATTTATAAGCTAACTTTGGTGACTGACTTAATTTTATTTTAGTAATTTACATTTCATATCAAAGGCTAAAATGGAAATTCTCGAAATTGTAATGTAATGCCTTATTTTATTTTTTTTACTTTCCTCGCTAAAAGAAGCATTGCATTCCTTAAAAAATTGTTGATAGCTGATCTTTTTGTATTCATTAGTTCCCTTTTTTTTTTTCCTAAAATATGTCTTTTGGGTCATATCAGATCCACATTTCCCTTGAGTTCCGTGGTTATACGTGCCTTTATACCTTGGTTCAAGGTGTTTTGGGCTTATGGGGTTATGGATTGGATAGTTTTGGGTTCATGGAATCCTATTAATTCACAGGAATATAGTCTTGGTCATCTGATCCATGTTTCTCCCACGTTTTGTAATTATACATGTCTTCACAACCTCTAAAATTGCTTTTTTTTTGAGGTTAAGGAAAAATGGGAGCTGGTAGAGCCAAACTAAAACTGAATTCGTTTTCAGTAACCCCGAATATATATAGGAGACCTGGTCTAGTCTTCGGCACATGAAAAAATATTTTTGTGCTCCTGTGTTATTATTAAATTGTATGTAAAATAGTTTCAAAATAGGTTCAGGCTGAAAAATATATATATATATATATATATATATATATATATATATATATATATATATATATATATATATATATATATATATATATATATATATATATATATATATATATATATATATATATATATATATATATATATATATATATATATATATATATATATATATATATATATATATATATGTATATATAAATATATATATATATATATATATATATATATATATATATATATATATATATATATATATATATGTATATATAAATATATATATATATATATATATATATATATATATATATATATATATATATGTATATATATATATATATATATATATATATATATATATATATATATATATATATATGTATATATAAATATATATATATATATATATATATATATATAATCCAGATGATTTTTAGAAAGTACCAACCTTCAAAACGATACGTGTCAAAATTTTATGATATTTCGACGATTAGTTTACAAGTTACAGTGGTTTTGGTGGCGGTATTTTTGATATTTTCAAAACAACGGAAAAAATCGCTTTTCGTGTCTTGATTAAACACTGTTTTTTAATGGGAAAAAATACCGTTCAAGCAAAACAATTTCTTGATAAGTGTTACGGGGACTCTGCCCCTGGAAAATCGCTCATCATTTATTGGTATGTTGAATTTAAAAACGGTCGTACAGACACAAATTACGCCCAAATGAGGTGGTTACACAGGAAAACATCAAAAAAATCCACGAAATTGTTTTGGATGACGATAAAGTGAAATTGCGTGTGATAGCTGACACCCTAAAGATGTCAAAGAAACGTGTTGGTCATATTTTGCATGAATATTTGGGCGTGAGAAAGCTCTGTTCGAAATGGGTACCGCGTTTGCTCACAGTGAACCAAAAACAACAACGAATTGATGATTCTGAGCGCTGTTTGGACCTCTTTAAGCGCAATAAAAATGATTTCTTCATACAATATGTGACAATGAATGAAGCATGGATCCATCACTATACGCAGGAATCAAATCGGCAGTTAGCTGAGTGGACAGCAGCCGGTGAAAGCCGCCCGAAGCGACCAAAGACACAACATTCGGCTGGGAAGGTTTTAGTCTCTGCATTTTGGGATGCGCATGGAATAATTTTCATCGACTATGGGGAGACTATGAAGGGAAAAATCATCAATAGTGAATATTATATAAAGTCGTTTGAAGGCAGAAATCGCAAAGAAACGGCCCCAAATGAACAAGAAAAAGTGCTCTTTCATCAAAACACTGCACCGTGTCACATGCAATGGTTACGATGGCAAAATTGCATGAATTGAAGTTCGAATTACATCCTCATTCACCGTATTCTCCAGATTTGGCCTCCAGCGTCTATTTCTATTTGCAGACCTCAAAAAAGTGCTTGCGGGAGAGAGATTGGGCTCCAATGAAGAAATTATCGCCGAAACAGGCCCATTTTGAAGGCAAAGACAAATCCTTCTACAAGAAAGGTATAGAAATATTAAAAAGGCGTTGGACTGATTGTATTGCTCTTGAAGGAGATTATGTTGATAAATAAAGTCGAATTTTGCACAAAAAATGTGTTTTAAGTAGCTAGGCCAAAAACTTTTCAGCCTACATGCGTAAGGTAAAACTGCAAGCAGTTTTCTGACTCACGTAGGCGCTTCATTTTATTTCAATAATTTTTTTGATGTCAAGAGGGCCACTCGATGAAAAAGCATACAACTGAAAAAAAATCTTTAATTCGGCCAGATAAAATGGAAAATGAGATCAGTTTTACAAAGCACGTCGGCGAGAAAATTTGCATAAAATATACATGATGTTTTTTACGATTCTTTATTCTCGCATTGGTATTGCGTACTGTACGTGTATTTTCGGCAATTTTACAGTGTGTTACGTGTAAAAATTGAGGTTATGATGTGCAATTTCTTAAAATAAATGCTTGTAGATTAGGCTTTAGGTTTAAAATTTATTACAACTGAAATATCAATTCAACATACTCTTCTTTGCCTTTAAATACCGCATACGAAATAAATAGACACTTCGTTTTCGCTATGCGGTTGCTTAGTAGAGGAGCTAAAACGATGAATCTTTTCCGCGAGGAACTGTGGTATTACGAAACATCGGAGCGGCAACATAAGCTGTGGCTGAAGTGTTGAGGGAAAAACGGTTGAACAAGAAGTTGTGGAAACAGAAAAACCAAAAAACTGTACGATGGATCTATCAAAAAGCTTGCTGTATCGGACGCCGGAGCATTGTTTTTTTTTTTGATTGAGTACCGATATTTTTCAGATATTTTTCTAGCAAAATCATCGATACCGAGATGAATAAGTCGTATTCTAAAGAGAGCTAAACTCGTATATAGAAAAAAATACACCATAGAATATAAACAGGGGTCAGCTATCGAGAATCGGCCAACTACTGTACACATTTTTACTGATAGAAGACGCAAACTGCCTAAAGCTTACATTTCAACAGTTGGGACCTGCATTGCCTGTAGATCATATAAACAAAAAAAGCTACTAAGACAAAGGAGGAAGAAGGTCTACAGTATGAGGCAATAGAGTTTAAATATGATTTGGTTAAAACTTCCTTGTCTCACAATCGCTTTGATAACTTGGGCAATTTTCAAGATTTTGTGATAAAATTTGGACAGAATTATTCAAAATTAAACTGCAAAATCGTAAATAGTCTTTCACCTTCTTCTTGAATTACTAATTTGTTATGATCCTTAAATAATAGAAAACTAGGAGGTTAAAAAGATGTTTTATTTTTTTTAAAATTATAAATTATTTTTATTTCACAGACCGCTGCAACATTGCAATTCTTTACCAACAAAATTTTTCCTAATCTTTAACATATAAACAATAGAATTCTGTTTACGAAATTTGTCTAGACGATCTACTTTTCTTGAAAAAAATCTTAAAAATAGGTTATTTTTCAACACGGTGAACATAGATAATTCGCTGGCCGATTTTTATCTTGCTCACTTTAAAAAGGTGCTGTAGATGCAAACAAAAGTGGAAATTATTGGCTAACGAATATAATGTAGATCAACATCTTTCTATCCTAAACTTAAATTTTGCTTGACACGTATAATCAATAAAAAATAAGCTTTAAACTCTAGAACTGAAAACTGAAAATAAAAACGTTTCGCTTTCTATTCTTTATTTTATAAAACGGAGAAATTTGTAACTATTTAAGGTATAGAAAGTGTGAATATTTAAGGAAAATTTCACGTTTGACTTCGAAATTTAAAAAACTGCCAACATACGTTAGTTTAACTACCACAGACTAGTTATGTCTGGTGTTACGTTGCACTAGCATCACTTGTTTCTTAAACCTAAGAGCAGTTTTTTTGTATGTTCGTCTTAAAAATCCGGTTGTTTTAAGAAACTATTTACTATTCAAAGTTACCTTAAAAAATCATTGTTTTAAAAAGATTTTTGAAAATCGGATATGATTTTTTGTTTAATGCCTGTTGAAAGTTACATTATAAAATATAATATTTCTTTTTCCAGAAGTTTATTGGTAAGCAAATCATTGCCGTTAAGATAACAAAACAAACATACTGAATATTCAAGACTTTTGAGATCTTTCTGAAAATTCAGGTACGAATAAGCATAAAACGACAGATGAAAAAACTAATCAAAAAAGCAAAACTTCCTGATATAAAAACTCCAAAGTTTCATTCCATGGAAAAATGAAAGACAATGAAACGAACCTGTCAACTCTTGAATAAAATTTTACCGGAAATAGGGAATACAACTTTACTTTATTCAGGTGTGATATACAAGAAAAATAGGGAACAAATAAATCACAAAAAGAAGTCTGTAGAAAACAGTACATGGTGATAAATCGTAACTGAACAGCATCATGTGAAAGATTCAGCAAGTTTAATGAAAAAATTGGTAAATATTACCTTAAGTAAAATTTAATTAAAAGAATATATTCCTCTTGTTAATTTTTTTGGATTCTCTAAATTTGATAGCTTAATCGTTTGATATAACTATAGACAATAGACAGTTTATTCATCCTTTCGGCTACAAAAGTTGTAGATAAGACATGTCAACAGAGGGATGTAAGATCCCATCTTAAGTAATATCAAAAATAATAAAATAAAAAATAAGAAATCTTACTATTAAACACATTAATACACAATAAATACAAGATATAAAAAAAAGTAAAAAAAAAAAACACACCATACATATTTATAACAAACAAATTTACAACAATCAAGATACATACTGAAGATGCTTTAATTAAGTAAGGATGTTATAAAGAATAACATTCACACTCCGCCCCAGCAGATAACTTTCAAATTCAGTTACAGAATAAAAAGTTTTATTTAATAGTATAGTTTTAATTTGGTTTTCAAAACGTGCCATAGATTCAATCCTTTTTACATTTTCCGGTAGTAAGTTAAATAGTCTGCAACCTAAGTAATGACTAGTTTTTTTAACATATTCATGATTGTGTTTTTCAATATAAAAATTTTCTCTGTTTCGAGTCGGATAACGATGAAAAGATCTATGCGAAATGAAGCTATCTTGATTTTGGTAGATATACATTAAGAGTTTATATATATATATATATATATATATATATATATATATATATATATATATATATATATATATATATATATATAAATACTTGTAACTGTTAATATTTTTCTATTCTTAAAGACCTCCCTACAGGATAAGTTATATGGCATACTAAAAATTAGTCTCATGATTCGTTTTTGTATTACCAGCACTCTGTCAAGTTTTTGCGCACTTCCCCAAACCGCCAGACCATAGGGCATGGCTGGGTACGCATTAGCGTAATAGACAGTTATGAGATTGGGAACACTTAATGAGTTTTTTAAAGATTTTATTATAAAAAAACATTTATTTAGTCTTGAGCCAACGTCATATATGTGCAGAGTCCATTCGAGGTTAGAATCTATTATGGTTCCTAGAAACTTTGAACTATGGCTAACAGGCAAATTCATATTATTAAATACAATATTTAGGCTTATTGGTTTGCGCATTTTTATCTTACATTCCAATAGATTTATTATAAGGTTATTCTTTTTACACCAGTTTGAGAACTCAGTCAATATTATTTTAATTTTTTCCTCCAAAAGTTTCTCATCTTTGGCTGAGATGACTATGGTCGTATCGTCAGCGAACTTAAAAACGATTCCACATGCAATGTATTCAGGTAAGTCGTTTATGAACAACAAAAAAATTAGAGGACCCAGGACACTGCCTTGAGGGGTCCCTAAGTCACAGTTTGTCATTTGCGAAAAAATATTACCAATTTTTATTTTGAAGTTTCGATCCTTCAGAAATGAATTAAACCATTTATTTAGTGGTCCTCCAATACCTAGCCTTTCAAATTTTTTAACAACAAAGTCTGAGTCTATGTCTGTGTCAAATGCCCTTGTTAGGTCAAATAGTAGAGCTACTACTTTCTCATTTATATCAAGCTTTTTATATATATTCTTTATAAAGTCGACTGCTGCGGTCTCTGTAGAGTGCTTTTCTCTAAAACCGTACTGGTGTGAGGTTAGAACTTTGTTATTATCAAGAAATGGAGTTATCTTATTGTAAATAACATTTTTGAAAACCTTTGAAAAATAGTTAAGTATATACGGAGAAGTAAGTTGAAGACGCAAAGTGAAACTCCGGTATTTGAAAATTTAAGCGTTCCCGGAGAAGAAAGTGCCTTTTGTATGCCAGAGATTTACGTAAAGATTGAAAAAAAAATATGCTTCAAATATAAGTAACAAAAAAATTCTAAAATAATATGTTTTTTAGAATTTTAAAAAGCTGTGTACCGATCTGCTTATAAAAGAGAATAAAATTAGCAAAGCAAAGCTCTGCTGTTTTCACTTTGAAAAAAAAGCCGAAAATATAAGCAATATTTAATTTTTATATAATACATAAAACACAAAAAACATACAAACTTAAATAAAATTTCAGAGTTAGCGTAAGTCTCTTTCTTTGTATTTACGAGTATTTATAATGATGGAATACCTTATTTGCCTATAAATATAGAATTAACTTTGCAAAAAAAGTATATAAAGTGGTTTCTTCTTGTTAAAGTTAGGTTTTGTAAGAGGGTGTCTAAGATATTTGGTGTTGGATGTTTTCCTAATATGCTTGTAAAAACTAATTGATTTTCAATATTTCGTTTCCTCTTAAGTGCCAGACTTAAATTTTATTTCATTTTATGTATTTATGTATTATATTTTGGGTAACATGTATTAATTATACGTTGCTTACATTTTTGTATTTTTCGTTTACAGCCACAACAGTGAAAATCTTTTTTATTATATTTTCTTTGACGTCCAGGGAGGAATTAACTAAAATTTTTTTTAAAAAAAAACATGTTATTTTGCACTACTTAGTATATATCGCCACTATACCAAACACTTTATTTTTGCACTCGAGCGCGTTTCGCTAATCATATTAGCTTTATCAGGAGCGATGATTGACTCAATCAAAAACACACTTCAGAATCTCGAAATCAAGGATTTTAAAAATTGTGTTATTTTTATTATTATTTGCGCTGATGTATATAACATTTTCAATTAGTTAAATATGTAAGGATGGAAGAAGGGTGTTGCTTTTGATATATCATATTATTCATTCTTTTCAGGTTCCTTGAAGTACAGGGATCTAAAATTTGCGCTCCTTTTTATTACTTTCAATCTGTCAAATAGGAAAGGATAAATTCACAAAAAATAATCTGCAAAAATAAAAATTAAACTTCAAAAATAATGTAGTAGTTAAAAATTTTCAAATGGTCTTTCTTTTAAAATAAAATATTTTCGATGTTTCAAACATTTTTAACAAATTTAGAAAACCTCTTGACATTTTGTAGAAAAAGTAATTATTAAGATTTAAAAAAAAGTTAAAAATATTAAGAATTAACTGAATAATATTACAGACAGTGTCTGGAAACAGATAGCTATCCCAATCCAACGCCAGGTCACATTTAATGTTATAACTTTGTGCTGGAATGGAATTTTCTTAATTTTTTTTTTTTTGAATAATTGTTAGAAGTATGGAGAATAAAAATCTGTAAAAAAATCAAATTTTTGCAAATTCCAGGTATATGTAAACACTTAAGTTATTTTATACTTAGTTTAGTACTGGGTAAGTTACTGTAACGATTATTAATTCGGTCTAGTTTGGCTTTAAATTTTAATTTTATTTTTTTCCTTGTAGATAAGAACGGCAAGCGAAGTACTTATATATATTGTATGGCTGGGTTCTGACAAGAAGTGCCACCAAATAAAAGAAAGATACGAGCGTATGAAAGCAGAGGAGAGAGAGAAAAGAAACTTGATATGCAATGGGTCATTTATCGTTTATTACTATTTTCAGAAGTCTATTAATCATTGTTTTAAAGATAACTCTTGCACTACATCAACGATTTATATGATTCTTCCACTATAGCCTAAGTTAAAAAATACCTTATCGAATAAAAGAAATTTCACTAAAATCCGTCCAACAGTTTTGTAGATATTAAATTCTATATTTGATGTTAGCTATTACCATTTATTCTCTTTACTCAGCATACCATACTTATCAGTAGAGACCGGATTATGTGCATTTGCATATTTTCATATGCATTTGCATAGGACCTAGCCAAATTCCCTCCTTACGTCACAAGAATGGCACCGCGTCTTCCCCTCTAGAGAAGGCAGGTCTATTCGCAGAAATGCTCGAGGACAGGTTTCAACCAAACCCTCACACTCACCCACGATTCGGCAGAGATGCGGTGGTGGCCCAAAACCATTCGCATCTTCAATCAAACCCCACTTCCTCCCGTGCGGATCTTTACGACTCCGCAAATAGTCAAGTCCATCATTCAGACCCGCTCAACTAAGAAAGCTCCAGGCCATGATAAAATCTCTGCCAAATCTCTGAAGGAGCTTCCTCCTAAGCAGATCTCAGAGATCACCAACATCATCAATGGCATTTTCCGACTCAGTTATTTTCCCACTACTTGGAAGAAAGCCGAAATTGTGATGATTCGGAAGCCTGGCTCTCCTTCCCACGAGGCTGACAGCTACCGGCCAATTAGCCTAATATCAACATTGGGCAAAGTGGCCGAGAGGGTTATCCTTGAGGAAATCAGAGACAAAAGCACCGAACTCAACATCATCCCTGATGAACAATTCGGCTTTCAACCAAAGCATGGTACCATTCATCACGCCACAAAACTGGCACAGTACATCTCCAGCGGTTTCAACCGCGGTTTCCGGGTTGGCGCTGTTTTCCTTGACATCTCCAAAGCATTCGATAAAGTCTGGCACGAAGGCTTAATCCTTAAGCTTATCCGTTTTGGCTACCCTTCTCACCTAACAACTCTGGTTCAATCATTCCTCGCCGATAGGACTTTCCAAGTCCGTGTCGAACAATCCCTGTCCGAGGTAAAGAGTATAAGGGCCGGAGTCCCACAAGGCTCCGCCTTATCCCCGCACCTATTCAATATCTTCTCGTCCGATATCCCTAAGGATCGATTCACCAACCTCCAATTGTACGCAGACGACACGGCCATTACCGCTTCAGCAGCGAGAATTGATCACATCACGGCCCGACTTCAACGTCATCTAACGCGCCTCTCTGACTGGTTTGACCGGTGGAGGATTAAGGTCAATCCAGCCAAGACCCAGGCCATAATCTTTGGAAAAGGCTTCCGCATACCCCCTCCTCAACTCTCACTGAATGGAACTAGGCTCCGATGGGCCAACAACATCAAGTACCTGGGCCTTCTATACGACAAACGACTCGTATGGAAGGACCAAGTGCCTATGGTCGTGCGCAAGGGAAATCAGCTTCTAGGGAAGCTGTATCCGCTCCTGAATCATCGTAGTAAATTATCAACTAACAACAAGTTGCTAATTTACAAATCGATAATCAGGGCCGGACTTACGTACGCCTGTCAGGCCTGGTGCCAGATGTCCAAAACTCATCGGACCAAGGTCCAGACAGTCCAAAATAAAGCCCTCCGTATCATAGCAGGAGCTCCCTGGTTCGTCCGCAACAATCAGTTGCACAGGGAGTTTGAAATGCCCACAATAAAAGAATTCACGCGTAATGCCCAGCTTCGCTTCCTTGAGAAAGCAGCGGTCCATCCTAACCCCGAGATAGCGAACACTTTCAGAGGCAACGTAAATGTCGGTAATCGATACCTACGACCAACGGACATTCTACCACTAGACTAACCAACACTAGATTCAACATGGACTACCCTTGATTAATTAAGGCCGTAGTTTAGTTGAGCAACTCCTTCAGTTTTAAAAAAGTGTAAACAACACACACGACTAACACAATTATAACACCACACCCCCGGAAAATGGGGAACTAGGTTAAGTTAGCATTAAGTTAGCATTAAGTTAGGTTAAGGTAGGTTAGATCCACATATTAGAAAATTAACCTTAGAGTTAGCATACATCAAATATCTAGACATTGACAAACCAGAATTGTAAAAGGAGTAGAGGGTTTTCCCAGCTCACAAGGAGTTTTAGTGGGTATGCCAACCCTTCAGGTCGGTGAGCCCCACATACCTGGAGCACTTTGGGGCACCCTTACGGTGACGCAGACTGCTCCAGAAATCCATAAAGCGGATTTCTCCCTGTATAAAAAAAAAAAAAAAAAAAAAAAAAAAGCATTTGCATATTTAGACCGTTCTCACCGATTATTGCATATTTTACCCAAAATCTAGTAATGATGCATATTTTCCCTATATTTACAATATTTCTCGGTATTACTACGCAATTGAATTGCCCAGGGTATTGTCGCCGTCTGGAACCGATCTTATCGCCGGAACATTACCTGCAATAGTCTAAACATCGATTAGATTATAGTGCCAAGGGAATACCCAAGATTACGACGGTATTTTATTCCTTTGTTTCTTGGTCGGGATATTAAGTGATAAGTAGTTAGTTTCTAAGAATATTTGTTTGAGCGTGTATCAAATAAACAATTTTCTTGAAGACGAATTTTTATTTTAAAACAAGATATCAGTTTTAACATTATTGTTGACGCGCTTGCATCAGTGTAGTCTTTTTGCAATTTTTAACGTGTTGTGTTAAAGTTTAACGTGTACCATGCCACCCGCAAAAAAAAAAAACTGCCAAATATGCCTTTACCTCCCGAACCAGTGGTAAACTCGATGGGGAACATGGATTGAAGCTGTACTATTTTACAATGAACATTTCGAGGCCATCAAAGGTGTAGTAAATGACTTCGATAGTGCAGAGGCTATGGCAGTTCGTCAATCCAAGGAAGCATTTAACGATTCTGATATTAAAAAAACATAGCTTTGATTAGCACTCACTTTTCCCACATACCTGCGGATATTAAAAAGCTTGAAACTCGAGGTTTGGCGTTGACCGAATCAATTCAGTTAATGAATAAAGTCCGTCAAATAAACTCCACATTGCCAGATGTATTCCCGCGTAGAGTTAAAGAAAAGTTTGAAAAACAATGTGCAATAACCCAGGCTTTGAACCTTTGTGTGAAATTGATAGTTTTATTAATGGGACGGGTGAACTTTTGCCAGAAACAATAAGTGCTAACATAGCACCCAAATTCAAATACTTCCCAGTTACCTCAGTAGATGTGGAACGGTCTTTTTCCACTTATAAAAATATTTTAAGTGATCGAAGACACAATCTTACTACTCAACATTTGGAACAATACCTTATTGTTTACGTGTACAAGAATACAAATGTTAAATAGTTTTAAAAAATTTAAATAATTGTTAATTAAATTTAAACATCGTCAATAACTTGTTAATTTTATGCTGATTTTGAAATAAAAAACTAAAAAATTACTACTTTTATTATTATTTAATACTGCATATTTTGACCCTTTTCATGCATATTTTAAGCATTTTTTTATGCATATTTGCATGCATATTTCAAGATTTTTATGTTGCATATAAGCCGGTCTCTATTTATCAGGGTCTTATTTTTAATAAGGAGTTATAAAATATGAACCCTGTTAAAAATCTTTTAGCATTAAACTTAATAAAATTACCCCAATCCTTAAACCACGACACCTTTTCAAAGAAATCAAAGGACTGCAAATCTGCAACTTAATCCCTTATAATTAAAATTAAAGAACCCTTAACTGGAAAAGATAATTTGTGTTTTACAACTTAAATAAATCTCTGTAGATCTTGCTTTGGTGAAATGTTATGGCAATTTTCTCACGGTATAATTAACATTTTTAAATGATTTCTTTTTGCCTTACATTTCTTTACAAATTTTTTAAACAATACGTAAGAGCTTCATTAATTTAATTATTATTTGTTTTTTAATTAATAAATTACTTCACGAGCACAGTTTTTATCAAAATTTTAATGAGAAATTGCGTAGTGAGTGTTTTTTTTCATAAAATGTTTAAAAAAATCACTACAATCATTTCGCCTTTTTTTCATGAAATTATAGGGATAACTTGCAGTTTCTAAAAGGCTGTGGAAATATAATATAGTAGAACCCCGGTTATCCGAGGTAACGTGGGGGGGCACCCTCCTCGGATAACTGAAAACTCGGATAATCCGGATTTGTTTTTTATTCATTCAAAAAATAAACACCAATACTTTAAACCGATGTATTAACGTTTTTAACATATAAATAGGTAAATACATTATAAAATAGTAAAATAGGTATATATGCGCTTCTGTTTCATATTGCATCTTGTTTTTCTCGCTGCAATGTTTCTCCATCTATTAAGAAGAAGCAAATCCGCTGGAGTTGCCTCTGGTTGTTGTTCGATATACCCTAAAGCTTTTTCCAAAGAATCAAAACCTTCTTGATGAGAGATCTTAGTGGGAGACTGTTCATCCACCGCCGCTTTGTCTTCGTCATCGTCATCTGATTTTTCGGTTTCCTAAAAGCATTCGTTATTTCTTCAATACTCATTTCTTCTTCTAAATCATCTGCTGTAATCCATTCAACAACATCTTCTCTTGTCACATTTTCGCAACCTTTTAATTTTTGGCATTAATTCAAATAAACTTTTTTTTTCTTCTATCTCACTGTCAAAATTTGAACAGGACATTTCTCCATGGCTTTTCAATTTTAAAGCTAATTCATTTAATGGAGTATCATCTTCACTGTCATTAGAGTTCTCAAAATCAATAACTTTTGCCCAAGATTTTTGAATAGTGGTAGTACGCACAGAATTCCAAGCTTGACTCACCCAGTAAATAACATTTTTCGGTGTAACCTTTCTCATCCCATTGATAATATCCTCCTTTTCTGTATATTCTAACAGATGTTCAAGATATAAACGCCTATAATTTTTTTTAATGTTTTCGAGGATACCTTGATCCATTGGTTGCATTATGCTGGTTACATTCGGAGGAAAAAATTTTACAACATTTTCGCCTAATAAAGTCCTTCTCCAGGGTGAGAGGGGGCATTATCCATTAACAAAATTGCTTTAATAGGAAGACGGTCTCTGTTCAAAAATTTAGTCACAGATGGCACGAACTCTTCTTCAAACAAGTTAGTAAATAAGTCGCATCCATCTATGCGCTCTTCTGACTTTTGTAATAGACTGGTAGGGCTTTGGGTGAGATGTCTTTTAAAGCTCTTGGACGTACAGACTTGCCAATCACCATCAGTGGGATTTTGTGCTTGCCAGATGCATTGGAACATACCATTATAGTTAATCTTTCCTTACTTCGTTTGTGCCCAGGAGCTGATTATTCTTGTCGAGATGCCAATGTTTTTGATGAAAGCATTTTATAATTCACACCAGTTTCGTCACAGTTGTAAATTTGATCACATGTGTATCCACAAACTTCTCAATTGATGACACATCAGCAGAAAGTTTTTTTTACCACGTACAGTCAGTTGTACACACGTACCGTTTTTTCCCAGCAGTCAAGCCATCCAGAACTGGCGGTAAACTGATCTATCTCTGGGAATTGCCTACTAATCACTATTGCTTTCTGTTGTAAAATTGGACCTGACAGAGGCACATCTTTTGATCTCTGTTGGTTAAACTACATGAATAAAGCTTCGTTAACCTTTTCATAGTCGCCGGTTTTCATTGATTTTCTTCCTGAGGACGAGGAGGCTTGATTTATACACCACTCTTCTATTTTTGTGCGGTTTCTTTTCCAATTTCCAACTGTTACCTCACCTACTCCATAATCTCGTGCAACAACTATAATTGTCTCCCCCTGCTTCAATTCTTCTAATGGCTTTTAATTTTTCTTCAATAGGAATGACGATTCTTTTACGCTTGTTTTGCTCCATTATAATACGACAAACAAAAATTCAAACAAAGCAATTCGTATTAATTACACTTAACTACCAGAACTCCAACCAAATAAATTATGTGAGTATACTCGTACTTCTCCGTAGTAAACGCTATAACGCACTGCATTCACGCAAATTTACATGCTGAAAGAGTCCAAAAACATAAATAGGGAACCCCTCACACGGGCTAGGGGGATTCCCCGAAGGCTCCGACGATTTTAAAATGGAAATATGTACGTACATATTTTAGAAGCTCGGTTAATACGCAGCATAGACGCGCGTACCTCGGATAATCATGTTCTTAGATTGGCTCGGTTAATCTGGAGCTCTGATAATCGCGAGTCGGTTAATCGGGGTTCTACTGTACTATAAAGAATTTACCTTCAATTGTAATATTATTGGTAAACACTTGCGAGGGTATCTGAAGGTGGATTGATAGGTTTTGTAAATTTCTACTGAGTGGCGGGAAATTTTGTTAAGCTACATGTTGCTGTTGCCAAGTGCGATTCTTGTAATGCAAACAGATGCAATCCAGGAAATTTTGTTAATAAGGATGACTGTTGGTAAGCGTGATTCTTGTAGCGGTTATGTTCGTAGTTTCAAACAGACACAACGCGCAGTTGTTTGTTGGCAGCTATCGGTGTTACACATTTCGTAGAAGTAAGCCACGTATAGTGCAGTATTAAAACATTAAAAAAAAAATGATCTGCGGCCCTAATAGAAACTAAACTGAAGAAGTCCACGGAGACTGAAGACCATTTATTACTATGGTCCCATAAAATTCATGAAAGATAGTCACATTAAAGAGTAACCGCAAAAAAAGTGTGAATTTTAGCTCGTTTTTGCAACTTTCATACCTTGGAGACAAAAAAAGCAAACTGAACGTAAAAGGTCCTAAATTAAAGCTAATTAAAAATCTAGAAGGACGTATTTTTTAATTTTTTTATTTAAGGGTAACTATTCCATATTTTGGGGGTTAAAAGTGTGAAAATAAATAAGTTTTTAACAGAAAATAAAAAAAACATTTATGAAGTGTAATTCATAAAAACATGTCAAGAATTTTAAGTATTTACATATTTTCAACCCAATACCGTAAAATAAATTAAAAACCACCCTCTAAAAGGGGGTTGAAATAAGAAGGGTATCCTGCTATTTGTATATCCAGCATAAGTTTTCAAACTGAAAATTATTATTTCGGATTTTTCTCTAAAATTAAAAGTAACTATTTAGGTTAAAACAACATAAATTTCAACCCCCTTTTAGGGGGTGGTTATCGCTTAGCGATAAGTTTGGGAGACTCATAGGTCCAGCGTTATATTCTCAGTATTTTGATTATTTCTTTGTGTTGGGAGTCATGTTTGTGAGTATAGCAGGATCCCCTATTAATTGCAACTTCCGTTTAGAGGGTGGTTTTTGATTGACTATACGGTATTGGATAGAGAATATGTAAATAATTAAACTGACCTATTTTCGTAAATTACACGTTATAATTATTTTTTTTTTTATTTTCTGTTAAAAACTTATTTATTTTCACACTTTTAACCCTCAAAATAGAGGGTAATTACCCTAAATAAAAAAATGGAAAAATACGTCCTTCTGGATTTTTAAGTAGCTTTAATTTACGACCTTTTATGTTAAGTTTGCTTTTTTGTCTCAAATTTATGGAGGTTGCAGAAATATGCTAATTTTGTGGTCACTCTTTGTGAAATTGCTGAGATGGTGGACATCTCATATGAACGAGTACATAATATTCTGCATGAAGTTCTAAAAATGAAAAAAATGAGTGCGCGATGGGCCTCGCTTTTGTTGGCCACAGACTAAAAACGCACGAGGAAACACATTTCAAAATAGTGTTTGAAAAAGTTGCAGCGTAATCCGAAGGACTTCTGGCGTCGCTTGGTGACTACAGACGAAATATGGAGCCACCATAACCTACCGGAGACGAAACAACGATCAAAACAGTGGGTTGGCGCAGGCGAAAGTGCACCCACAAATGCAAAAATGGTTTTTTTTCGGTGGGATAAGTGATGGCTACTGTTTTTAGGGACTAACAGTGAATCATCATTATTAATTCTTTGGAAAAAGGTAAAACAGTGACTGGCTCTGATTACGCAACATTACTGGACCGTTTGCATAGTGAGTTGAAGCAGAAGCAATCAAGAAAGAGAACGAGCAGGGCTTCGAAATAGTTCCCCCCCGCTCTCTACTCCCCAGATTTGGCTACAAGGATTTTTTTGTTTCCTAACCTCAAAAATTGAATTGGGCAGAATAAACCTTCGCCGTAGAAAGAGTTTATTGATGATGCTAACCAGTATTATGCCCAATTCACATTTTTTTTTCTGAGGGACTTAAAAAATTGAAAATTCACTGAATCAAATGTATTGAGCTCAGTAAAGATTATGTTGAGAAATAAATTTTTGATATTGCAAAAAATGTTATTTACCTTATTTTTTTTTTTTAAAAAAAAAGACTTTTTCACATCCCTCGTATTACTGATAAAAACTTACTAGGGTATTTTGTTAAGTTATCTGCTTAGCCATAAAAATGACGTTACACAAAAAACGGATTGGTTTACAAATTACTGTCAGTGTTCTAAGCAGCTTAATGAAATTTTGTACGAATTCGGTGAATTTTGCAATTTCTAAGAGTGAGAGTAGGGAGCATTCCGCAGTGATAAGGTTTCTTATTAAAGTGAAGCAAAAGCTATTCATGAAAAAATGTAGATATTTCTCGAGTATAAACTTAAAATTAACTTAAGATTAATTTGAAGCTAATTCTGAGGTAGGGGGGTCGAAGGGTCTAAGGTAATGTCGTCTGGCGTTGGGTGGTGGTCCATAGTCCTAACAATAGGGGACGGCGAGTAGCTATACTCAGGAATTTGACCTGAGCTTCGCACATGAATTACCCGATTGTGGACATTTGGAGGTCCAGATGAATCTAGGAATAACGGACGAACCATGAGCTTTGACGATGATTTGGATGGCCTTGTTTTGAACAGACTGGGGGATGGATCTGTGGGTACGTGACATTTGACAGCATACCGGACTGAATAGATGAGGCTGGTTTTGATAATTATCTTATAAATTGTCAACTTATTGCGTGTTGATAAAATTTTCTGGACTTATTTAGAAGACGGCATAGCTTGTTGAGAAGCTGATTGGTTTTGGTGCTGATCTGATCCTTCCATACTACTCACTTGTCGTAGTGAAGGCCCAGGTACTTGATGCTGTTGGCCTATTGAAGTCTGGTGCCTTAAAGGGTGAGGTTTGCCGGAATTGTGCTGGAAGATTTCCTGAACATGATGGTTTTGGTCTTGGCTGAGTTGATTCATATTCTCCAATGTTCAATACAGGGGAGTAACATGTTAAGATGGCGTTGAAGATGGCTGAAGATGATCCTGGTGGACTTTGGGGTGGCGATGATGATGGTTTCCTCAGCATACATGAGCATAGAGGTTTTGGGAATGTCCGCGGTGATGATATTGACTAAGTGGAGAGAAAAGATGGAGCTTTGAGGGACTCCGGCTCGGGACTAACATGTTAAGATGGCTGAAGATGATCCTGGTGAACTTTGTGGTGGCGATGATGGTGGTTTCCTCAGCATACATGAGCATAGAGGTTTTGGGAATGTCCGCGGTGATGATGTTGACTAAGTGTAGAGAGAAGATGGAGCTTTGAGGGACTTCGGCTCGTATGGGCTTGATGTCGGAAGTGGACTGGTCTACTCGAATTTGAAATGTACGGTCTGAGAAGAAGGAGAGAACCAGTGGCGTGATGTTTGTGCCATAACCGTGACGGATGAACTTAAGAATAAAAATAATTTAAGTAAAAGTAACCTTGCTAACGTTCAAGGGAAACGAGAATTTCGTCTTACATTTTGTTACGCAGTAGGGGAAAATTTAAGGTAAAATAAATCTATTGTTCCCTAATAAATTACCTTTCTCTTCTCTCATCTCGACAAATCGAACGTTTTGTGCTATAAACGCCTAAAATTTAAATTATAAATTTGAATTGTGGGTTGCACGAATAAAAACAAATCATCCAATTTCAGAATAAATATTATTGTCTTAAAGCAGATATTATATTTAATTAACAGCGACTTATGTGTAGTACCTACGTTAAAATAAAGCCAGGTTAAACAACACTGGTCTATAAAATTTAATTTTTTTTTGTCATATAGAAATATGTTGATTACAATTTTATTTTTTCGGTTAGGAGAGTAAAAACTTAAATTGGATTTGAAAAATTAGAGTATAAAATAATGAATACCTAATAGAGGTATATCCACAAAGTAAGTTCCGTTTCTATTTCTATCCGCGGCAGCGCTGCGATCGCAGTTCCGAGCATGCGTGGCAGTTACTCTGACTCAAGCAGAAGAAATGAACGCCATTTTCAGATCGCTGCTGCCGACGTGTTCTTTGTAGTGCTTCTTTATGATGTCAGCCTTAATTGAAAATGCCGCTGCTTGTGAAATCAGATCTGTGATTCGTTTTCTAAATGCAAAGAAAGTTAAACCAAGTGAAATTTATCGGCAAATGTGCGAGGTTTACGGACAAACTGCTATGAGTGATTCAATGGTTAGAAAATGGGTCAGACAGTTCAATGAAGGACGTGATCAAGTGCACGATGAAGAACGATGTGGACGCCCGTCTTTGGTTACTGATGAACTGGTTCACGCAATTGAAGAGAAGCTTAAGCAAAACCGTAAGTTTACAATTAGTGCTCTTGCTATGGAATTTCCGCAAATCTCACGATCACTAATTCATGAAATTGTTAATGAAAAACTGAAATTTCGAAAACTTTGCTCACGTTGGGTACCCAAAATTCTTACTGAACAACACAAAAAACAACGGATGGGCAGTGCACTTCAGTTTTTGACACGCTACAATGAAGACGGTGATGATTTTCTTTCTCGGATAGTCACGGGGGATGAAACTTGGGTATCTTACGACACCCCAGAAACTAAACGGCAATCTATGGAATGGAGGCACACTTCGTCCCAACGAAAGTTAAGCCTAAGTAAATCTTGACACCTCGAAAACTCATGTGCACCGTTTTTTGGGACAGAAAAGGCATTTTGCTGATTGATTTCTTACCACGAGGCCAAACAATCAATGCACATGTTTACTGCGAGACCATTAAGAAATTGCGCCGCGCAATACAGAACAAGCGCCGAGGATTACTGTCGAAAGGTGTTGTTTTTTTCCACGATAATGCCCGACCTCACACTGCGAACGTGACAAAAGGACTCCTACAGGAATTTGACAGGGACGTGTTTGATCATCCTCCGTACAGCCCGGACCTCGCTCCTAGCGACTTTCATCTCTTCTTACACCTAAAATCTTTCCTTGGTGGTCGACACTTCAACGATGATGACGAGCTGAAAGAACATGTTACCACATGGTTGAAAACACAGGCGGCAACCTTCTATGAAGAAGGCATACAAAAACTTGTGCCACGCTATCACAAGTGCCTACAAAATTTCGGAAGCTATGTAGAAAATTAGTTTAATAGTTGTAGATTTTTGTACAATAAATATTTTTTCTGTATCTGTACACGTTTTTTTTATATAACCAAACCGAACTTACTTTGTGGATATACCTCGTATTTTAATATTTTCGTGAATACCTAGTTGTAGGGACGTCACTTTTGAATGTCCATCAGTAATCTGGGCTTCATTTCTCTTAGTATCGCTGAAAATATCTCGGTATAATCTGTCCATGTCTGTTTTTAACAACACTCAAATTTTCGTGAAAGAATTATTGGTGCCAATCCCGGAATTGTATTTTTAACCACATGTTGCACTCTTAAGTTTTGTAAAAAGTTAAAAGTTCATTAATTAAATTTCCATATTTTTTTGCTTCATGTGACCCAAAAAGATGTTTACGACATTTCCGGAATAGCTTCAGCAACTTTCTTAAAAGGCTTTAGGTCGTGCTTAAGGGGGGTCACTACCGAGGTCAATTTACATTGAAAAGTAAAACCCATTTTCTCAGCAACCGTTCATCCTATTTCAACGAAACTTTGCACACTTATTATTTATTATTATATAATTTAATGGGACTAAGGGTTTAAAGAAATAATTTAAATTACATTTTCTAGAAATTTTGAAAGTTCATGAATTTTATTTGTATGTTTGAATTGACGCGGTAAATTACCAGCTGTTTCGTTTGACATTTCCTTAGTCCGAACTGTAGACAGTGTTGCCATGGATATTTAAAAAAAAAATAGCTCAATAACTTTTATAGTTTTGAAGATAATGGGGCAAATGTACAAAAAAGTCAATTTTTCAGGAGAGCCGAAAAACTAAAAAGTTGTAGTTTTAACTGCTTTTTTTGTTATAATCAACTTTTTTTAATTTATTTCTAGAGTGTTTGTCTTCTTTTTTTTTGCAAAAACAAGTTTGGCAACACTGATTGTTTACAACAAAATATGTTTTTTTCCAAATTTTTTTTTTTAGTTTTGTTTTGTTTGGTTATATTTTACGTGAGGGATTGCTTTTGTTTATATAGTTACAGATTTTTTTCCTGTTTTCTGTTACTATTGCTGTTTTAAATTTTATTATATTGTTATTTTATTATAGTTTTTTATTATTGTTTTGTGAAGAAAAATGACTAAGCCAAAGACTAGCTTCAAGAGCAAGAAAAGGAATAAACCTTTTAGTGGGACACATATTTCTGTTGCTCGTAAATTGGTCATGTCCTTACCATCTGTTGAATCAACACCATCAACCTCATCTGAAAATCGTACACCTTCTTCTTCTTCAAAAAAACTAGGTAATCAAAATAAATTTGAGTCATTCATGAGCAACCATGCGTATGATTTGGTGGATGTTGGAGAGCTGAGTAAAGCACTGAACTCAACAGTGGACTGCAAAAAATGTGGTGGTGAAATCACCCTAAGTGTTTGTTTGAGAAACGGTTTGGCATCCACTGTAAAGATTGTTTGTCAGAATTGTCAAGTCCTAAATAAACTAAGGAACTCCAAGAAACTGGATTATGAACTCGAAGGTAAATCTGTGAAATTAGATACAATAAATATTAGATTTACTTATGCACTTAGGTGTACTGGTAAAGGATTTGCTGGAGCTAAACTTCTTTGTGCTATGATAAACATTCCTCCCCCACAAAGCAAGCACTTTTTGCACCAAAATGTTATTCGTTCAGCTCTTGAAGTAGTTGGAAAAGATATAATGGTGGCTGCCGTAGAGGAAGCCTGTATTTCAAATAGTGGCAACAGGGATTTGGCCATCTCACTAGATGGCAGTTGGCAAAAAAGGGGCCATACTTCTTTGAATGGCGTGGTCTCTGCTGCGAGTACTGACTCAGGCAAAATAGTGGATATTGTGGTACTCTCCAAACACTGTGTCGTTGTCCACTAAAATTTCAGAATACACATAATGAAAATTGCATAGCCAATCATAGTGGTACCAGTGGGGCTATGGAAGCAGCTGGTGCAGAGCAAATTTTCCTGAGGTCAATGGACAAATACAATGTGAGATATTCTCACTACTTAGGTGATGGAGACTCAAAGGGTTTCTTGAAGGTTGTAGAACAAAACCCTTACGGAGATAGTCTCTTAGTTCAGAAGTTAGAATGTATAGGACATGTACAAAAAAGGATGGGATCTAGACTCAGAAAGCTAAAAACTTCCTACACGTCCAAAAAACTGCAAGATGGAAAGCCGATAGGAGGAAAGGGCAGACTCACGGATGTGGCAATAAACGACATTCAAAAGTTTTATGGCTTAGCCATACGAAGAAACGTTGGCAGCTTGGCTGAGATGAAAAAAGCAGTATGGGCAGAATTTTTTCATCTCGGCTCAAACGACCAGAATCCGGCACACAATTTATGCAGCTTGGACTGGTGTAAGTTCCTCAAGGCCCAGGCAGAAAAAAAATTATATGAGCACTCAAAGCATTTTCATCTACCAAAAGTAGTCATGGAAATTTTGAAACCTGTCTTCAGGGACCTGGCGAATCCAGCCCTGTTAGAAAAATGTGTTCACGGTAAGACACAAAATACAAACGAAAGCTATAATAATGCATTGTGGGTTAGATGCCCAAAAAATATTTTTGTAGAGAAAAGCACACTAGAATTAGGTGCATATGATGCACTATGCTGCTTCAATGAAGGTAATATTTCCCGCTGCCGAGTACTTGAAAAACTTTTCATTGACCCTGGAAAATTTACAATTGCTGGGCTGATGAAGGAAGATGAACTGAGAATAGTAAAAGCCGAGAAAGACTTATAACAAGCATCGAAATGCGAGAGGCAAAAAATTTCAAGAGCAAGAAAAAGTTTAGAAGAAAAATTTAAGAAGTTAGAAAAAAAAGAAGGCCCGTCATATGAAGCGGGTTCATTTTAGTTAAAAAAAAGTATAACAAAATAATAAAATCTTATTATTACTTTTCAAAATATTATTGTAAAAATAAAGTTTTTTATTTGTATATAGTAAATAGTATTTCAAATATTTTTGTAAAAATAAAGTTTTTTATTTGTATATAGTAAATAGTGTTATATAATTATTCCTAAGCATTGTTAATAAAAAGTGGGATAATAATAATAATAGTGAAAATAATAATAACTTCATAATGGGTGGAATGGGGTGGTATATTGAAAGGTGCGTAGTGCGAAGCTAGGCGAAGGCTGAGCGGGACTCATATCTTGGTGATACTGACTGATGGCTCATACCTTGACTACTTTATATAAAAATTTCAGGCACTTATACTCATCGTATAATTGTGGGGGTTGGATTGTTTTGTGCAGAAATGATTGTAGATTATAAAAATGGAAAAAAAAAACGAAAAACGTATTTTTTTTCATTTTTCTCGGTAGTGACCCCCTTAAAAATGTTATCCTTCCAAAGTATATGACGACCTACAAATATCCTTTCTTTAATTTTTGCGCCACTAAGTTTTGGAAAGCTTTCTTTTAGATATGAAAATCCACTGCAATTCCTGTCTATTGTTTTACAGAAACGTTTTTATTTACGGCAGTACAAGTATAATATCAGGATTTGCTAAAGGTATATCTAAAACATTTGTTTTTTCCTGGGATAAGTGAAAGATACTTTGGCCACTTTTTTATACAGTAATTTTTTTCACCTCTGCTAATCTAATCTGAAAATTCAAAATGCATTTTGAAGGGAAAGAGTAGTACTTTCAGACGTCACAACAAGTTTAGTGAAGAAAAATTAATTCGCGATGTACTATAATCCCGACTATAGCGAAAAACCTTGTTTTTTGCATTTTTAGGTTAGAATATTTTCGAGAACTTGTTGTTGTGATGAAGCAATTTTGAGGTCGGATTTGGATTCAGTGCCCAAAAAACCTTTGAAAAAGTACAGTCTGGTTTCAGGCTTTGAAAAATATTGGCTTGTGTTATTTTAAAAATCAAAGGCCAAGTAAATATTTGAATGTAAAAATTTGCAATGAACGAGAAAACCTTGAACAGACCATGTGGCTAAATTACGAAAGTGCCATCAATGTAGTGTTTCTAGAGTTTTGGTTTAAGACGAGTGTCGATAGCTTGTTTTTCAAAGTGTACCGTAAATATGTTAGAAATAACTAAAAGAAGGAGGGCACCCATTAGGATGCCAGATATTTGCTTATATATTTCCTCATTGTATAGAAAATACAGCCCTGAAAAGCATTTAGAAAGACAGACTTAGAGAATTAAGTTAGGAAATTTAAATAAAATATCGTTGGGGTCGCGGTCGAGTTTGTTGCACAAGACGAAAAGAGTTTAGGACAAAAATATATTTTGTCTGTGAAAGGTTTTAAGACAGAAGCCAGGTACTTGGCAAGAGAATACATTGGAGATCAAATGGTACTAGCAATTGGGTGAAAGGGCTCTCCAACGTATTCTCTCGCCTAGTAACTGGCTTCTGTTTTTAAATTTTTCACCGGCAAAACAGACAGTTTTCTCTTAAGAGGTTAGTCTACTTTATCACCTTGAAAAAATCTAAATGTTTTTATGAACGTTTGCGAAAGTAGATGCCATGAAAAATGTTGTCCCAAAATGTTATCAGGATCCGAGCATTTCTTCTATATATTTGAGCACGTTATTAAGTCGGTCTCCGAACGCTCGTCTCTGCACGTTCGCGCGCTCTGCCCTTTTACGCACTTTCTACTTTCCTAAACACAGCCGTTCCCTACTGTAATTATAAACTGTTATTGATAGTACCTTTCTGTTGACCTTGAGACTGCTATTTCGAAGTTAGTTCAGGTTAGTTTACGCGTTTTTCTCGAAACAACGTTTTTGCATGCGGCGTTGAAGTTTTTTTCGAAACCATTCAACTGATCTTTACGAAATTTTTACTACATAGTCAGTACATATGTGGCTATGGCTGGAACTGGCGTAAAGTCAAAATTGTCATTTAATCTATTTCTTTTATGCTTAAGGACTAGCAAAAAAACAACATTTTCACAATTTGTATTTTAACATCCGCTATTTTGTTATTTTTGCATAAAAGTGAATAATTCTGGTTCAGGCGATAGCCACAGTCGTACAGATTGTAAATCTTTTGGATTTTTGTGTTTCAGGGCAGCCAAGGCTGAAAAAACGTCAACGTCACGGAGATACCTTTTTTTTGACATACTGTGTTCGCCTCGAATTTTCTCATTTTGACCTATGTAAAATCAACAAAAAATTTTTCTTATATTTTAAGAGTGTATTAATACAGCCTAAAAAGAACTACTTCAATATTAAGAATGAATATTGGTAGAAAAATTCGCAAAAATACCTTTTTCTTCGGGCATCCGTAGTGAACTGACCCCTTTAACTCTTTTCGTCTTATACAACAATTAAGGAAGTCAAACCCGACCCCTACAATATTTTAGTCAGCTTCGCTGCTTTTTTTACCAAAGTTTCCATTCCCGATACTCTGTTATGAGAGACATCGTCCATGCTAAAAAGCTAGTATCAGATTCCTTCTAGATTCTGAAGAACTCAGTTCTCGAAATAAGCTTTGAAGAAGCCAGCAGTATGATCGGCAAAACGAGAGCATCAATTTGACAATTGACATAGAAGAAATTGAGAAAAATTATGTTCATAAGCTCTGTAAACTGTGGAAGTTTCCTATCAGAACCATCGAAGTTAGTCAATATCTACTCTATTTACTCTTGGAAAAGTCAAGTACTTTTGTTACAACAGCTAAATGTATACATGATGTAGCTATAAAAGTTGTCTAAAAAGTTTTCGTAATATACTAAAATAAAATAAAATATCTTGAAGGATTCAACATTATTAGCGATCACCAATATGGCTTTCGTAAAAATAGATCAACAGGAGGTCTTCTGACTTATGTAACACATGTCTGGAACAACACAATTCAACACTTTGGAGAATCTTGAGCGGTTGCTCTTGACATATCCAATGCATTCGACCGTGTTTGGCACGATGGGCTGTTGGCTAAGCTACGTTCTTATGGTATGTCTGAAAGGTTCTGTTTGTGGGTCTCATGTTTCGTCAAAGAGCGTTCTTTACGAGTGGCAGTCGACGGATTTCTTTCTAACACCTTCACAATCAACGCCGGTGTACCCCAAGGCTCCATACTGTCTCCTACTCTCTTTCTCATTTACATTAACGATCTGCTGGAAAAGACCGAGAATCCAATTTACAGCTTTGCAGATGACAGTACACTTATCTCTTCATTCACTTTGAACGCTCGGACATCGGCTACTCAGACGAATATCCGCAGACAGCAGGAAGTCATTCAACTTAACAAAGACCTAGAAGAAACTCTATCTTGGGGTGACAGTAACCAAGTGGAATTTAACGCTACAAAAACCCAGGCGGCAGTTTTCTCTAAAAAAGTTAACGTTGCTGAACCTGACATAGTTATGTCGGGGCATTCTATCCCTCTAACATCGTCACTGAATTTGTTGGGCGTTAATTTGGGAGCAAATATATCCTGGCATGAACGTGTAGCAGGCATAGCAAGGAGAGCTTCTCAAAAGTTGGGAATATTATTTTGAACCAGAAAGCTTTACATTCCACAACAATTGTTAATTCTTTACAAAGTCGAAATTCGACTATGGAATACTGCTCCCATGTTTAGAGCTCCGCTCCCAAATATACACTGCATTTGTTGGATTCTAAGAGCTGTTCGTCTGATTGGAGACCCGGAACTGACCGACGGCCTTGATTCGCTGGAACATCGAAGAACGGTTGGCGACTTGAGGTTATTCTACAAGTTCTTTCATAGAAAGTGTTCGAAGGAAGTGGCTCGCTTAATTCCACCCCAGAGCGGTGCATGTTAGAAGTACAAGTCGCGCTAATTCTTCACATCCGTATAAGGTTCACCTTGTTACTCCTCGTACAACGCTCTTCAAGCAGTCTTTTATATGGAGAACATCATCCCTTTGGAATAATTTGCCCAGGACTGTGTTTCCCACCGAGTATAATCTACAGCGATTCAAGAACAATGTGAATCGCTTTCTCCGCACACGTCTCGCTCCTATAGCGCTTTAGAGACTTCCCTGTAGCACGTGTGTTAGACCAATAAAAAAAAAAAAAAACTATAAGTATAGCCTGTCCCAAAATATAAGATCCTGATTTTTGCCCTTTTAAGTGGGCAATATAAAAATTCTGCACTTTTGTTTATGATAGGTTGCAGAGATGGGCTTAAGAATTTTATTCATTAATGCAAATAAATAAAATTATAAATGTTTTTGGAGATGTTTATTTATAGATGCATGTAAAAACAAGTGGATAAGAAGTACAAATATACAGTTTGAATGAATGGGGTTTACAAGAGGGGATATATTGTATAAATAAAAATATATTTTAACTTAAGCCTAATTCGGTTTCACTATCACTGTCATCAGCTGAGGTAATTATCAGTGGTTTTATATTATTTACATAAATATATGAATCTTCAACTTTGACAACGTACTGAATGGAATTCTTCCAGCTTTCACACGGTATATCATTTATACCTTTTTTTACTAAATCAACCACTGACACGCTTAAAGTAGGAGAAAGATTTTGTGCCCCTCTGGTCAATTCTCTGATCGATACTTTTTAATTTCTTGTAAATAAGTATGTCGCAAGATTCGTAACCTTGTGACTCCATCTCTACTTGTCTTTTGTTGATTTTTCGAAACGTGAATCCCATTCCTTAAGAAAATTCTGTAAGGGTTGATCGGCCACAAGGTATATTGGTCCCGTCCTGCACTAGTCTTAATTTTATTTTGTCAATTGTCGGCACTAACTGCTCTTCATACATAGAATATATGTTTCTCCTGATGACATCTTTTTCACAATCGTCTGCATGAAGCATTTGAAAATCTTTCCGTTTTTTTTCTGTTCCTGAGTGATGGTTTTCCTACAATAACCTTAATCGTAGAAATTGGGGTTTTTGTTAGTTCATTGGTGTCTTGCAAAGCACTTAGTTTATTCAAATTTCTTTTTACCAAACTGTCGTAAACATTTTTCACTATTTGTTTAGCGTCAAGTAATAAATGTTTTTCTTGCGATAGCCACTATTGCAATTTTCCCACGGACGCCACATAATTAAAATAGAACCGTTACGTTGTAAGTTGTATGTTAAACTAAAAATAAAAATAATAAAAAGTATCTTTCGAATCCTAATGGGGACCTGTGGTCATTAGGCCTATATTATCAAATATTTAAAGGGCTCCAAACCGGGTTGCCAGGTAGTAAATATATAGGTATAAATAGATCCAATATGCTTGCAGGTGCAAGTGAGGGCGGTATAAATAGCAGGTAAAATAAAAATACGTTTATCGTAATACCTGGCAACTATGCACAAAACCTTAATAGGGTCGTTTATTGCCCCATTGAAAAAGCAAAAGAAGAATCTTATATCTTGGGATTTACTTTAGGTATATTTCGACAAGTAGACCATGTTGACGAATATAACATCTTCGCAGATATCTCCATGATATAGAAAAAGGTTAACCATTGTAGAGATGAGGAAGTAAACGATATAAAAATATATATGCTATCATCTGTAAAGCGATAGATTAGATATTCGGATTCGTTCAGAAATTTAAAATAAAGAAGGAAGAGAGTAGGAGGCAGGTTGGAGACTTAAAGTACACTGGCGCTGATAGGGAGCGTGGGTCGGATCTCATCAGAGTACACGTTTCAACAATATCTTGAAGTACAATTGTCGCCAAATGTTAAGAGAGAATGATTGAGTATAGAAAGTACACATTGTGGGCAACATACATTTTACTATCATTTTATATTTACAGATATATAATTCAATTATAAAGAGAAAATAATGCCAGGTATTTAATCAAATTAGTATAATATTTCATTTTATTTCGGAAGTGACCGTTTATTTTACCCCGAAAACCTATTGCCTTTGTTGGTTTAGGACGTTTGGTTTTTGGCTTTACTGTAACTTTAATTAAAAAGGGTGATATAACTGAATCGTTGCCTTGTGGTTTTGATACTTTATCAGAAGGTTGGCGGAGTTTATCGGTTCCGCTATGAAGTCGTTTAATGGGTAGATGTGTGTTATGTTTTAATTAAGATAGTACCTGTAGGAATAAAACTAATATTATTAGTTACAAATATTTACTTGCTTTTCGACTTTGTATATGTCTTTACGTGAAATTTAAAAATTAAATTAAATATGTTTAACAAATAGTATTATTTTTACACGCTCAATTAAAAATAAATTTTAATTTAAATTTAAAACACCAAGGTTGTAAGACTATTATTTAACAAAGACATCCAAATAGCGTTTCCAGAGAGTGTAAGATGAAACTATCTTCGGGATACTGTTAGAGGAAGGAATTATCATCATCGTCATCATTAGCTTATTTTATCCATAATTGGAAGTAAATAAGTTCTGTTGTTTGCTTTTCCAATTGTGTCCCGTAAGTTATCTCCAATAAGTCTGCCACTTCTTTATGTTCAAACCTTCATTCAACTATATGGCGTGTCCATCTGTTATCATCCAGGTGCACAAGTGTGAAATGCGGATTTTTTTTCTAAAAAAATATGTTATGGAAGAATGATAAATTCGGAAGAATGATAAAAAGTGGTTTATTCAAAGTATGCTCCATCGCTTGACCCATCGTTATACATTTTTCCCCATCTTTCGGGGACAATTTGTGAATACCACGCCAGTAAAAATCTTCCCGTTTTGCTGCGAACCATTCATCGAGCCATTTTTTCACATCTTCCTACGAACCAAAACCGCGCTGCTCAGCAAATGCGTGACCCATCGATGCAAACAAAATGGTAATCGGAAGAAGCCAAGTCTGGTGAATAAACCGCATGGGGTAGAACTTCTCAGCTGAGTGCTTCCAACGTGTCGAGAACTGATTTTGCCGTATGTGATGAAGCATTGTCATGAAGAAAAATGACTTTGTGTTGCCTCTTTCGGTATTCTGGCCTTTTTTCAAGCAGCGAACGGTTCAAATCGGTCAATTATTATTGGTAACGTTTAGTATTAACCGTTTCCCCAGGTTTTAACAGCTCATAATAGACCACGCCCCTCTGGTCCCACCAATCACAGAGCCTCGTCTTTCTGCCAAAGCGATTCAGTCTTGCCGTCGATGTGGATGGTGCGCCTGGGTCTACCCATGATTTTTTGTGCTTGGGATTCTCAAAATAAATCCACTTTTGATTCCCCTGTAACTATACGATGCAAAAACGACTTCCTTTTGTACCGAGTGAGCAAAATGTCACACGTGTTTTTGCACTTTTCCATTTACATTCTCATGTGGTACCCGTCCACCGGCTACTGAATCTTTCCCATCTCTCGTAGCCGACTGAAAACAGCTTGCTGACTAACGCCCAATTGCTCGGCGAGTTGTTTTTGTGTTTGCGAATCGTCTTCGTCCAACAATGCTTGTAATTCCACATCTTCGCATTTTTTGGGAGGTTTTCCACTTTCCTTGTCTGCAACATCGAAGTCACCACTTTTGAAACGCCGAAACCATCGTTCACACGTATCTTGCGATGGAGCATGTTCACCATAAGCTTTTCGAAGCAATCGGTATGATTCAACAGCAGTTTTCTTCAAATGAAAACAAAAAATTAATGCTATCCGCGAATACTCTTTTTTCGGTATAAATTTCGACATATTGAACACAACAACACAACACTATGCATACACTTTTCCAATTTATCACTCGTGCGCGTCTGACACTTGTTGATGACACAACAAAATGGTGCACCATCTGTTGTCTGAAATCCGCATTTCATACTTGTTACCGGTTAAGTGCAAGTTGAACTTGCGCTATTAGTGTTCCGTACGTTGATTGCTTTTGAAATAAAAAATTTTGTTACGGAGGTATAACATGATCGGTGACTTCACAAAACACACCTCAAATGAGTTTTCAAGTTTGTTTCCGATCTTTACTGAAAACTGATGAAATTGAAATTTTTGTTTTTTATATACCAGATAAATTATTAAAGGTAATGCACTCGTGATAATTTTCGTTAAGTCCCAAAATTCAACTTTCTACGTCAAATAGTTTCGGAGAAAATCGGGCGTGACAGACGGATAGACGGACAGGTAGACTGATGGACAGACAGACAGACACCGAAGTGATCTTATAAAAATGCCGATGACTGGTCAGTTCATGGCTCTGGGCAAAAAAGCCCAGGAAAAAAGGTCATTGTGATTTTATTCATGAGTTTTGAGTTAGTGTTGCTTAAAATGAGCTGATATTTATCTTGTGACACTATAAGTAAAATCACTTAGGTAAAAAAAAATTTAGACTGAGATTGAAACAATGTAATTTTTTTGACATGGCTTCTTTTTGGGGACCTTCTTTAGTAATGCCTAGTTTACTCACGTCCAGCGGATCGTTAAGCACTCGGTTAAAGTGCATGTCTAGGACTATGTCTCGTACTGTCAAATTAGTGTAAAGTATGTCTTGAAGATGCCAGACAAACGTTAAAATGGAGACATCGGTGATAATGTTGGCTTGCTGATGTATTTTTAATTCATTATCTTATCAAACATACTGTGTGTTATTATTTCAACAATACAGTTACTGTGTTTTCGCTCAAAAACTGTTTTTGGACGACACAATTTCGCATCGTTCTTAAATGTACATTGATCAAAGCACTCGTACACTTGAGTACAGAATAAAACATTCATCACAACATGCTTTTTAAATCATTAGAGGCGTTTCAGTTATAAAATTTTACACAAAAGTAACTCTTTCTTTGAAACTCATTTTTCTAATTTGCAACAAAACATACATACTATACTTAGTTCTTTAAATTATTTAAAAAATCAATTAGGACAAGTATAGATAGCTGAACGTTCATTTTTTAATTGATATACTCTGTATCTCACTACAAATTCTAAACGCAATTATGTAAAATCTACTAAGTCAGGAGTAAGTCAATTTTCGCATTAATTTTTTTGACGGATCAGTGAAAATATATGTGTGTTATATAGAGGTTTATATAAAGAAATCAAACAAGTCATAAGGACTCCGCACTAATCTTATGGAAAATGGGACCCAGGCAATTTTTTTTATAATGCTTTTTTTGTAGCCCTGATTAAAAGTCTCCACGGGCATAAGGTTCGAAATACCGTGGTTTAAGCACTAACGCTCTTGGAATTTCTTGAATTTGCAAGGCTTATACACATCTTTACATTTATACGCAGATATAACATGTTGTTTATATTGGTAAGACAATTCCCTGACTTATCGACTTAGATATGGTCAATAATATTTTAAAGCAACCAGGATAACGCTCTGCGTTTCGCCAGTTAGGCACAGGTTGAAGCTTACATACAGCAATCTAGTATGTATAAAAATATCTTGCAAGTTCAAGGGATTCCAGAAGCGTTAGCAATATTAAAAAAATTGGCCGGGCCCCCATTTTCCATAAGATTAGTGTGGGATCCTTTCCATGTAGAAAACAGGAGCAGGAAATACGACAAAAATGAACAGGCAAACCTGAGAGTTATAACTGTATATAAGTAGGAAAGAATTAAAGATGTTATAGTTTTCTAACGGCTAATGTTGCAGGCCCTTGTTGGGAAGCCGAAGACTTTTGATAGAACATGAAGAAGTGGTTTTTGTTACGTGTTTAATACTGTCCTATACCATTTTATTACAAACAATATAGAATTTAGTGAAACGGTAATAGAAGTGGATATTTATAATCGGAAAAACACTTACTAACGTTATTCAAATCAGCCATTTTATTCGTAACGTTATTGACAATTTGGAGCACATGGCTGCTTTGACTGACTTCTCGAAGACATTTGAATATCTCGATCATTCGGTCATTCTAGAAAAACTCTGTTCTATGGAGTTTAGTGGCTCACTGATAAAGTTCTTCAAAAATTATTTTACTCAAAGGAAACATTTTGTTCGTTATATAAAGTTTGAGTTCTGGTCTGTACAATGCGCTTTCGTGAGTCCCTCAAGAATCTAATTTTGGACCTCTATCGCTTTAATCTTTCATCCCAAACTCCTTTGGATTCATTACATGTAAAATATTTTCCTCACACGGATGATTTAAAATTATATAATAGTATTAGGTATGTCAGTAATTTTGTGATTTTTCGGCTGTGTGATTCTTCAACATCACCTAGATATTCTGCATAAATCATGACTTTCAAGTAAATTCAGCTTAAATTTCTTAACATGTAAAGTGCATTGTAGAGTATTTATATTATCTCCCAGCATTACAGCTGGAGACTTAAGGGTAATATTTCATACTAAAAATAAAAAATCTATTTCGTAGTACGCCTCAAGCTGGAATATTGTTCTTCAGACTAGTGCCCGATATATCAAGTATATCCTGTGACCCTTGTGTGACCAGTGAAATTTTTTAAAACTGCTCATCATCATCAATCGGTTTTTTTTTACTGCATTCTTCGCCTACCGGTTCTCAGTTTCCATCCTCTTAGATCTTCCCAATCTTCGGGTCTTAGATTTATCCCTGACATTGCCCTCTGAACACCTCCAAACAATGTCGCTCTTGGTCTCTCTCTTCTCCTCTTTTCGCTTGGTACCCACTTTAGAATCATCTTTGGTATTTGGTGTTCTTTCATTCTTTCCACGTGTCCGTACCATATAAGTTGCCGTTGTTGAATTTCCTAAACAATTGTGGTTTTTACCTGCTCCCTTCTTACCCTTATTAGGTGATAGATCCAGATTCATTTTAATACTTAACGTCTTTTGATAAATGTATGTAATAAAAAGTACAATATAATATCTTCTCATGTCCTAAAAAGTTAGTACCTACGTGCTTACTAATGAAAATATGATTACCAAAAAAATCTTCGCGAAGCAACACAAGAAATGTAAGAAATATATTATTAATGCTTAATGACATGGAACGGAATCTTTCATGGTCTTGGGAATCGACAGTGTTAATTTGGAGTAACTTTCCGACGTATCACCTTCTATTACGTGGGACATCTTCAAGGATCTTCACTTTTTATATATTTAGCCAGGCTGTAGCAGCTCAGATTGACGATTCTATTGCAATCTCACCAAACACACTGCTTCATCTTTTTTGGCGTCAGTCGGCATCCTGTTTGGAGCTTCATACTTTCTCGGCTACGATCTTTTTTGCACATTTTTATTGTACATGATCCACTTTCTATTGCCTGTAACCAACTGCTTCAGAAATGGCTCGATTTCGTTAAGTTTATATAGATTTGCAGATGGAAATTCAATCGAAAAAATGCTTTAGCGTCAAATCATGTGGTTCCCAAGCATCGAGCTTCTCTTTGTAGCCAGCTCTCTCCAAATGGTTTCGAGCTATTTGGTGATAGATGTGTAATTCCTCGACGATGTCATGGATATCTACAGGCTCGTCTTGCTAAATTTTCGTCAAAATTCTATCAACTTTTTCTGTCATTGGTCGGCCAGTGCGAGGAGCATTTTTGATATCGAAATTTCCAAACCGAAAGCCACTGATCCATCTTTTCGTTATTGCTTTTGGTAATGTATCTTGACTATAAATAGCACAAATTTCTTCATAGGCCTACGCAGCATTTATACCTTTATCTAAATAAAATTGTAAAATGAAGCGTACTTTTGCAGAAATTCCACTCATCTTCAAGGTACTCTAAATTAGAAGTGAATAGATGAACTCAAACAGTTTTTACACGTCTGCTGTTGTCAAGTGTCAGTTTTGAACTGACGCTAAGTATAGCGCGATGCGACTTATATTACCAGAAATATGTGGTACTAAAGCTACCTAATGATAAAAAGACTCAAGTAAAACCTAATATTACATTCATACGTATTAAAATAAAAAACACACAAAATCAGCATTACCGCAGGGCTCAGTACTTGCGCCGAAACTGTACAATTTATATATGACTGATTTTCCCAAATATCCGTCCACCAAAATAAGTTTCTTTGCAGATGATGCACTCATCTACGCACATTCTTATTATGTGAGTGCAGCTAGAGCACACCTCTGCAATCGTCTCCATAGCATTCTCCCATGGAATACATATATCAACTCAAAATAATTGTATATAATAAATAAATATGTAAAATCCCGCAGTGTCGCTTGTGTACAGTAAAAATAAAAAAATATTAAAAAAAAAACAAAAAAAAACACCATGTATATATATATATATTATATATATATATATATATATATATTATATATTATATATATATATATATATATATATATATATATATATATATATATATATACTAGCCGGGCCCGCGGCTCCGCTCGCGTGAACTTGATTCACTACTATCGTCACTGCTTATTCCTTATGTTACCCAACGTAATAAAAATATCTCCCATTATTTCTCCTTATCTCCCAATATTTCTCCTTATTTCCCATTATCTCTACATAATTTCCATTATCTAGGCTTATCTCTGCTCATCTCCCATTATTTCTCCTTATCTCCCATTATTTCTCCTTATCTCCCATTATTTCTCCTTTATTTTGCATCTATTATTCTTTCATTTCTAACTCTATTCATTCTTGACATTCCAGTCGATCTTCCCCAGTAATCGATTTCGAGTGTCCATTACTTTCTGTTCCAATCGTTTCGTTGATTGTCAAGTTTTGCAACCGCTTAACACAATGTTCTTAATTACTGCATTATAAATGAGGTGCTTTCTCCATAATGTTATGTTCTTCGACCACAAAACAGAGTTTAGGTATCTTAGAACTGCCTTTCCTTTACTTATTCTGCTCTCCACTTCTTTTTCCGTCCTTTCCGACTTCACTTATGTTAGTTCCGAGATATATATACTCTTCACAAGCATCAATGACCTCACCGGTGTTTAAAGTAAGGCTTCCCTGTTTTCCTGCTATATACAAATATTTGGTTACAGTTAACTGTTAAACTCCAATCTTTATAATCTTCAAATAGTTTTCTTGTCATAAATTCAAGGTCTTCCTTGTCTTAAGCAATAACCACCTGATGGTCGGCAAAATGTAGACTGTCCAACGTTGTTTCGTCGGTCAGCTGTATTCACATTCCTCCATATGCTCTTCGCCATCTCTTTAATGCCTCATTGAGATAAATTTTGAATAATGTAGCAGACAGACAGCAGCCCCGTCTGACACACTTTCTTAGAGAAAAATTTTCGAAGGCAACGTTTCCCAATTTTATTCGGGAACGTGACTGGTGATACAGGTGTTTTACTGCGGCGATTGCTGTACTGTTTATAGTGGATCGTTCTAATATTTGCCATAGTTTTTTCTCTGGGATGGTATCATAGGCTTTGGTTACGACTACAAACAGTAGATGAAGCCCTCTGTTCTTTGATCTCTTTTTTTCATTTAGGTGAATTACACTAAATATATGGTCTCAGATTGTTGTTCAATCTCGTGGGGACTATATTCATCCTCGATTATATTCCTTAAAATTTTTCCGTAGACTCGACTGAGAGTATTCGTTACTGATATACATCTATAGTTTTGACAGCTAGTTCTATCTCCCTTTTTGTGGATTGGTGTTATTCATGCTCCTTTCCAAATCTGAGGTATCTTCTTCCTATTTAAATATTCTTCGAATATGTGTCTCAGCATTATTATTAACTTTCTAGTCCCATTTTTTAGCAATTATGCAGGGGTTGCGTCTGGTCCAGCCGCTTTTCTATTCTTCATTGACCGAACCGTTTTTCAAACCTTCTCTTTTGTTATATTTATATGTTGGCCCTGAATATGGTAATTGGTTGGTGATTGCGTTGCATACTGCTCTTTATTTTCGAGAATTTCTTGAGAGTAGTGCTGGTACCATTCCTCTAATTTTATGCAATTTATATTCATTTTATTGATGTTTTCTGTTTTTTCCAAGCTTCCGATGGTTTGGTTCCTTTTAAGTATATCTCTACTTCCTTGCATTTTCTGTTCCACGTTTCATTTTGTTTTGTATTTATCCACAACAGGCTATAAAATGATTTATTTTTAACTATATCTAATTTTTGAACTCTTTTCAGAAGAATTTCATATTCTCTTATTTTTCTCTGTTAGTTACGTCATAATTATTTTGAGTCTGCATATTTACTCTAATTTATGATTTGTCCATCTACGTGCATCATGCTTGTTGTAAAGGAATCACCATCATGTAATGACTTGCTATTTTAATAGCATGGCTCCCTTCTGAGATATAAATGAATAAAATAACTACTTAATATTGTTAGGGGAGTTTTTCCTCAACTGTTTAATAAATATGTTCTGGCATGAACATGTCGCAGGCATAGCAAGGAGAGCTTCTCAAAAGTTGGGAATACTGTTTCAAACCACAAAGCTTTACACTCCACAACAACAACTGTTAATTCTTTACAAAGCTCAAATTCGACCAACTATCGAATATTGCTCCCATGTTTGGGGCGCCGCTCCCAAACATACACTGTGTTTGTTGGATTCTATTCAGAGAAGAACTGTTCGTCTGACTGGAGACCCGGAACTGACCGGTGGCCTTGATTCGCTGGAACATCGAAGAACGGTTGGCAACTTGAGCCTATTCTACAAGTATTTTCATGGAAAGTGTTCGAAGGATGTAGCCCGCTTAATTCCTCCCAGTGCAGTGCATGTTAGAAATACACGTCGCGCTAATACTTCACACTCGTACAACGCTTTTTAAGCAGTCTTTCATATGGAGAACATCATCCCTTTGGAATAATTTGCCCATGACTGTGTTTCCCACTGAGTATAATTTACAGCGATTCAAGAGCAACGTGAATCGCTTTTTTCGTACACGTGTCGGTCCTGTAGTACTTTAGAGACTTCCCTGCAGCACGTGTACTAGAGTCATAAAAAAAATATATACCTAATTAGGTAGTTTTTATATTTAAATAAGGCAGTATGTTGTTTACTTTTTAGTTTTTAAATTTTTTCTATTATAAGTTAATTAGTTTAGCTTTGTAAATAAATTATCCTGGACAAAAAAAATAATCGTGCAAGTCGGACTTGCGCAATTAGTGTTCCGTATGTTGATTGTTTTTAGAATAAAAATTTTTGTTACGGAGGTAGAAAATGATCAGTGCCTGCACAAAACAACTCTAAATGATTTTTAAACAAAGTTGTTTTCCGATCTTTACTGAAAACTGATGACCTTGAAATCTTTGTTTTTTTTTTTTAAATATACCAGATAAGTTATTAAAAGTAATGCACTCCTGATAATTTTCGTTCAATCTACACTCTGTGGAGCATTTTCCAGAATTTTTTCTAAATTTTTTGATCAGTACTTATTGAGATAAGAGGGGCAGCGATTTTCCGCAATTTTTTAAAAATAATACGAAGAAAAGTGCGCGCAAGTATTACATTATATATTACACTCGTGTTTTTTCAAGCTTTCATTTAACACCTCACTCCATGACCTTGTAAATTTTTTTTTTTATTTCCGGTTTCACCCCCCATAACTAACCCCTTGAGTCAAAATTTAACTCCTAAAACTACACGACCTTATATCAGACAGTTCCGGACAGACAGACATCAAAGTGATCTTATAAGTATACCGAACACTAATAATAAAAATAAATAAAACACTTGTCTATTTTACTGGATTTCTCTTCCAATTTGGATTCAAGATTCCTTTAATAGTCATAAAATTTCGCACGCTCAATATTCTAACAGGTCGTTAACATTTGTTGCACAACTTTACAACAGCATTCCGCATTAGTTTCCCTGCAATTTCATTACTTTAGATAAATCCTGCAAAGAAAACTTTCCGGAAAACAACAAGCCTCCGGAAGTTGTAACTTTGCAAAAGTAAATGTTCTCTAATAAAACAAAAGTCAAAGCAGAGGTTTTACCCGGGGAAATTACAAGAAGAGCGCATTACCCAGGTAAACAAATAAATATAGGTCACAAGGTCGTTGAACTTTTCAGCGGTCGCAACCCGGAAACCAAACAAATTGATTGCGTCATCGGGACGTCAAATCTAAATTTCAGTTTGATAACAATTACAAAATAAATATTAATGAATAAAAATTAATTTAATAAATAAACTATTTTAGAAAAGTATATCGCCCGCACCTGTTGACTAGTTTTGGTTTCAACATAAATATTGTAAGAATAAAAACACACTACATATTACATTATCATTTGGTAATCCGGAAATATCAAAATAAATTTGATTCTAATAACTGATAATTTAAATTAAAAAAATATGTTGGTTGGCATAATAGTTTCTATCAATTATTGAAATGGAATTTATTTTACTATTATGCCCATATATATATATATATAATATATATATATATATATATATATATATATATATATATATATATATATATATATATATATATTTGACTTTCTAGATTACCTATAAAATATTTTCGCAATTCTGATACTACTCCTGTCATATATAATATATACATCTTGTCCATTTTTAGTCCCTTTTATCACAAAAATACACAATATTTAATCACAAATAACAAAAAAATAGGGTCTTTCGGAAAACTTCGCGCAAATTTTGAAAATGCGGCTCCGCGCGCGCTATTCACGGTAGGGATGGAACATTAGATTTAAACCCGCGCCGCGATTGATGCCATGACTGTCGGTCACGCCGCCTGGCTGTGAAGCTAGCAACGACCGATGTGGAGAGTTTATCTCCGAAAACTGGGCCAATCTCCGTGCGTGTGTAGTGCAGGTTAGGACGTAGGTCGGGGTTGAGGGCATCATTCGAATCAAAACAAGAAGTTTCTTTGCTTGAATGTTTTGGAACAGCACTTCATGCATTTTTTTTTTAAAACGGAAGTCGAACTCTTATTCTGTCCAAATAATTATGGATTGAGTTTTTACCTTTTTGTGCATTCAGTTGCAAACTTATTATTTATGTTTTAGAACCAGATCGAAAAATAAGTTTTTCCGGGCAATTTTTAACATCTTCAGAAAGCCATAAATTTCGGAAATCAAGGAAAAAAAGTACTGATTAGAGTCAAAGTTAAAGTACTGCCCAATTCATTTATTTCTTCTTCTAAATCATCTGATGTAATCCATTCAACAACATCTTCTATTGTCACATTTTCGCAACCTTTTAATTTTTGCATTAATTCAAATAAACTTTTTTCTTCTATCTCGCTGTCAAAATTTGAGCAGGACATTTCTCGATGGCTTCTCAATTTCAAAGCTAATTCATTTAATGGAGTATCATCTTCACTGTCATTATAGTCCTCAAAATCAATAACTTTTGACCAAGATGACCAATAGTGGTAGTACGCATAGAATCCCAAGCTTGACTTACCCAGTAAATAACATTTTGCAGTGTAACCTTTCTAATCCCATTCATAATATCCTCCTTTTCTGTGTATTCTAACAAATGTTCAAGGTATAAACGTCTATAATTTTTTTTAATGTTTTCGAGGATGCCTTGATCCATTGGTTGCATTATGCTGGTTACATTTGGAGGAAAAAAATTTACAACAATTTTGCCCACATAAAGTCCCTCTCCAGGTTGAAAGGGGGCATTATCCATTAACAAAATTACTGTAATAGGAAGACGGTTTCTGTTTAAAAATTTAGTCACAGATGGCACGAACTCTTCTTCAAACCAGTTAGTAAATAAGGTCGCATCCATCCACGCGCTCTTCTGACTTTTGTAATAGACTGGTAGGGCCTCTTTTAAGGCTCTTGGACGTGCAGCCTTGCCAATCACCATCAGTGGGATTTTGTGCTTGCCAGATGCATTGGAACATACCATTATAGTTAATCTTTCCTTACTTCGTTTGTGCCTAGGAGCTGATTTTTCCTGTCGAGATGCCAATGTTTTTGATGGAAGCATTTTATAATTCAGACCAGTTTCGTCACAGTCGTAAATTTGATCACATGTGTATCCACATTCTTTGATTTGCTTTTTAAAGTTCTGCTTAAACTTCTCAATTGATGACACATCAGCAGCAAGTTTTTCACCACATACAGTCAGTTGTCGTACACCGTACCGTTTTTTCCAGCGGTCAAGCCATCCAGAACTGGCGGTAAACTGATCTATCTCTGGGAATTGCCTACTAATCATTATTGCTTTCTGTTGTAAAATTGGACCTGACAGAGGCACACCTTTTGATCTCTGTTGATTAAACCACATGAATAAAGCTTCGTTATCCTTTTCATAGTCGTATGTTTAACAATAAAACTACTTAATTACTTTGTTAACTGTCACTAAATATATTTGTAAAGATTTTAGTTTCATTCGATGTAACAAATATATTCTCCAATATCCCAAATAAAGATAGTTTTAGAAATTATAAAAACTATGTTACAAAAAAACAACGTCAATATAACGATACAACAAGATATATTGAAACCGTTCGAATTTTGTATAACCGGAAATTATTTTCAGTTCAATAATCAATTTTTCAAACAAAGAGATGGTCTTGCCATGGGGTCTCCACTTAATCCTTTGCTAGCCCGAAATTTTTATGTCAGAATTGGAAAACAGTTTTCTAAAAACTCAACACGCGAAAAATATTCTCTTTTGGTTTAGATATGTGGACGACATCTTAGTACGTTTCCTTGGAAATGATATTGAACTAAATTCCACATTAAATCACCTAAATAATTTATACCCCAACATAAAATTCACACTTGAAAAGGAAACAGATAATAAAATAAATTTCTTAGATGTTACAATTTTGGAAAAAAAAGAAATAGACTAGAATTCGATATCTTCCGCAAACTAACCTTTTCAGATGTCACCATCCCAGCTGACTCAATACACCCTAACTCCCATAAACTGGCAGCCTATAGATCGATGATCCATAGAGCCTTCAATATCCCTCTTAGTAAAAATAATTTAAAAAAAGGACTGGACACAATCAAAAATATAGCACTCAATAACGGCTTCCAGCCTAAAATAATTAATACCTTAATAAGCCGTAAACAAAAAACAAATCACTTTCAGCTTAATCTACCCCGTAAAAGAATACCGAGAAAATAAACCATTCATACTTCTGACATATTTTGGTCCCATCTCGGATAAAATATCCCAAGTTCTCACGACCGAAAAAAAAAAAAAAAAACAAGAATAGGTTTAAAACCTGCTCAAAAATTATCCAATATATTTTTTAATGCCAAAGATAAAACTAATAAATACAATAAATAAGGAGTTAATAAACTTAATTGTCAAGAGTGCAATCGCTGTTACGTAGGCCAAACGGGACGGAATTTTCAACACAAGATTCGCAGAACACAATGCCTCTTATAGGTTAAAAAATGAAAAAATCACACTTTGCTAAACATTTCTTAGAAACAGACCATACTTTTCTCAATATCAATTGTTTACAAATACTCCATATGGCACCTAAAGGGTCAAAACTCAATTTCTTAGAATCCATAGAAAATTTACAGACATTCAAACGACCATAATATAAATTTACTGAATAGTCAATTAGATGTAGCAAATTCTGTTTTGTTTCAACTGTTTTAACATATAATAGACCCACATCTGTTCATCATAAAAACATAAAATACCAAAAATCTGTTTTAGTCTTAGTTAAGCGTTTGACAATGTAGTTGTACTACGAAATCGCGATAACGCAATTGTAAAATCTTTTCAAATATATTTAGTGACAGTTAACAAAGTAATTAAGTAGTTTTATTGTTAAAATGTACTGCCACAAAGTAACGGACCAATCAATCAACTCTTCTGCATGTTTGTTTGAACATTCTTCGTATTTCTTTTTATTCCCAAATATTGTCTTCATTTGGGTTCGTTATCATCTTCTGCAGTGCTTTTTTCTTGGCCTCTGCTAGTGCGCTACACTCGCCGTTTTTAGAACAAGTCTTTGGTTTTTACTTGTCTCTCTTTCCCTTTTAACGCTGCATCACTAGCTAGTTCCACTGCTGTTTTTGTTTGCTCCCATTTGAATATATATACTAATATTATTATTATTATTAGTTGACATTATTCTTCATAGAGAATGAGTGTTATAATTTTTCAATTGATAATTCTCCATTAACTCGAAACAAATTCAGATGTTTAAACTCCCCCCCCCCCCCCCCCCGGACAATATATCTAATAGTTGAGAAATATAAATTCAACAATGAGATATTTAAACGAATAACGTCCAAAAAATGTTGAAACCAAATGTATTTTTTCTTATATTTTTTATCTTTTTTCCTGTATTTTGTATATTTGTTTTAATAAGAACTTGATAAAAAATGTTTCTAAAAAAATCTTTTCTCGTTGTTCCTTCAATCAGCAAATCAGCAAAATGCATTTTGATTCTAAAGAATAGGATTTTTCTTGATACAATCAATTTGAATATGTTAAAAAAACTCGCGAGCATCATACCAGCAATATGGGGACAGGTCATGTGATCATTACAAACTCGAACGATGAATTGTGTTGAGTCGGACTGTCGCTACTGTGTTTTATATTTACTGTGACAGTACTTTCAAAATTTTACTCATGCTACATAGTAAGAAAAATGTTTAGAAAATTGTTTTCGATGCAAACTATTTGATGAATTTCATTCTTCTGTTTTAGTTACCGATATGCCTTTTCTGTATTTTTTGGTGGTTTTTCCAAGATAAAAAATAATCCACTATCTGCAAGACTTGTCCATATCCTTCAAATGAAACAAAAACTATTTTCTTAGGTTAAGAAAATTTCTTATGTGTCCCTAACAAAGGCTAACGGAACAACTTAATCTCAGTATTCTGAAGTAACTCGATCAATCTGTGTCGGTTATTTTACGACCTAGGTCTTATGGGGATGCCTTTTGTTTGATTGTTTTATTTTGGCATAAAAAATGCTACGTGAATTCTGATGTGGTGGGCTTTAGGGTAACGAGATAAAGAAAAATCTCATACATAGAAAAACAAAGCAGAGAAAAACGAGACATGTAGGGGTTTTAAAGTAAAATGGAAAACAATGACCCATCGCCGTGATAGAATTTAACATAAGTGATGTAAGATTTGTCCAGGGAATAAACGTATACAATATATGGAGTAAATAATTGAATAAAGAAATTGTACCTATATGTACAGGGTAGTCCAAATTGGACACTTTTAAAGGTAAACCCCTTTATCTAAAGGAGATAGACGAAAACTGATGTCAGTGTCTGAGGCTCAATTTTTATGATAAACTCAATGGTAAAAACCGCATATCGATATCTAGTACCATTTCAGATATACAGGGTCTTTTTCAAAAATCTGAGTTTTGGAAAAATATTTGTAATTCTTTTTCTATTGAAAATTTTTCATTTCTGTAAAAACATTCTTAAAGCACTTTTTCACGTGGATTTCAACAGTGTAAGTTAAATTTTTTACAACTAATATTTTAATAGTTATTAACGCAAAAATATACTTTTTAAACGGGATACCCTGTATATTTTTCCTTATCCGAATAGTGCTTTAAATTACCATTATTAAAATATAGCACCCTTTATATTTTGCTTAAATCTACTTCAAAATATAAAGGTTTTCAGTTTTTACGCGAGTTTTAAATGCACATTTTGTGAAGTAGGCTTAGGACGGAGCGGCAATATCAATTGTTTACCAGTAGCAGTCAAATCGTAAAAAAAACTCCCAGAAGTAACTCTAAGAGTCATAACTACAATGAAATTTACTAAATGCTATAGTACTTTAAACTATGTAGAAAATAAAACAAAACAACAATAAAATAATTTATTTCGAGTAGAGCAAACTAAAACAAAACAATTTTCTATAAAAGTTGCTCGAAATGTCGACCAGTTTCATTTACACATAGGCGGCACCTTTTCTGGACACTTCTTACCGAGTTGATTAGTTCAAGAGGAGTGAGAGCTGCAAAACTTTCTATCACTGCGACTTCTAATCTTACCTGGTGTTTGTAAGCAATTTAAAAATTAGGTCTTTCAATCTTCCCTAAAGATAGAAGTCCATGGGTTTTAAATCCGGTGATCTTGCCGGCCAACGGTTCGGACCTTGGTTGGCTATCCAGTTATTATCCAAATTGGCCGATAAAAAATTACTGATAACTGCAGCGTTATAAGGTGGTGCCCCGTCGTGTTGAAAAGATATATTTCTATGGTCCATTAACGGCAGTTCATCAACAAGAGGTTCTATTTGCTGCCTTAAAATTTCTAAATATCTCTGAGAGAGTGTGCCTTCGTAAATAAATAGACCTATAACCCTGCCTCTAAAAATTCCTGCCCACACATTAAATCCAAATCTACCTTGATTTCTTTGCTCCACAACTAAATGAGGATTTTCTTGTGCCCACGTATAAGAATTGTAACGGTTAAAAATACCTGCATTGCTTACATAAGCTTCGTTTGTCCAAATGCAATTTAATAAAAAATTCGGAACATGGTTACAAATCTCCAGAAACCATTGGCAAAAAGCCATACGCCGTTGAAAAATCTCCGTCTCTAAGGTGATGAACTTTTCTTGTCTTATATGGCCTGAATTTGTGCTTCTTCAAAGTACGACTTACGTTAGTGCTTGGTAGTCCAGTGGATTCTTTTAACTGTCGGGTTGAAGTGTTGGGATTGTATCCGATAGTTCCAAAAACTACTATTTCTTCTAACTCCTTATCCCTGTTTGATGCATAATTTTTGGGTCGTTTCTTTTCAAAGTGGCCACTATTAACTAGGTTATGTCGCAATTGAGCGAATATATCTTTGAAGGGTTGACGCCTCTCTGTATACCGTTCGTGATACAAATTACTTGCCGTTTCCGAATTTTCTCTCGCTTTGTATGAAACACACTATCATATCCCATTTTTCGTAACTTTTAAACTTCTTTGCGATTTTTTTTAACTAATCTTGAAGCAAAATTTGACAACTACGAGTAAACAATTGAATTAAACCATATGGCCGCTATGTCCAAAGCCTAATTCACAAAATGTGCATTTAAAACTCGCGTAAAAACTGAAAACCTTTATATTTTGGAGTAAATTTAAGCAAAATATAAAGTGTGCTATATTTTTAGAATGGTAATTTAAAGCTCTATTCGGACAAGGAAAAATATACAGGGTATCCATTTAAAAAATATATTTTTGCGTTAATAATTACTAAAATATTAGTTGTAAAAAAATGCAACTTACATAAATCAAAAATTTTCAGTAGGAAAAGAATTACAAACATTTTTCCAAAGAATGAAAAACGCCCTGTACATCTAAAACAGTACTAGATATCGATATGCGGTTTTCACCATTGAGTTTATCATAAAAATTGAGCCTCAGATACCGACATCAGTTTTCGTCTATCTCCTTTAGATAAAGGGGTTTACCTTTAAAAGGGTCCAATTTGGACCACCCTGTACATACACATAATATGCAATAGTATGACAATTAATGTCCTTCTTTTCTTTTTTTGTTATTGAATGTTCCATTCTACTAAATAAATGCATTTTTGATAACCATTCAATAGTGATTTAAAAGAATGTTTTAGCCCATTTTGTAGGAATGCTTGGAACGCACTTGCAGGAATCTTTTGAATAGCTTCTGTGTCCTCGAACAACTTAATATAAATTTTCGTGAATAATAAAATGTCACAGACTTGGCTTCGAGTTAAAAATTGACAAAAAGTAGGTAAAGTGTAGCTTGGTACATTATTGTATAATGAGCATCAGCTATCCGGATGATGATAGGTTTAGGTCGACCATAAAGAATTCTATGCATCAATTTTTCTATAATTTAAAGTAATACTCATAACTGATAGTATAACCAATGGGAATAAATTCACGATGAATTATATTTGTTGTCATAGAAAACAATCAGCATTATTTAGATTTTTTATGGAGCTTTTCGTATTTTCTATCTTGCAGTGGTGATTTCCACTTCCATCCTCTACTTTGTCGCTTTATTTGCGGATTATATTTGAAAAAATCATTTCTCGTCACCAGTAATAATAAATTTCAGGAAATTTGAATTGTTGCACAGCCAATATTTTTTTGATCTTCATTTAATGTATGGATCGAATTTTGCCCAAGCTTTTGTTCTTCTTTCTAAATCGTTGGAATTTTGTTATTGTTAATGTTTAACGCATCTTCCAACATTTTTATTGATGTGTTAAGATCATCAATCATAGGTTCATGAACTCCTGGAATCATTTCTTGTGTTCGAATATTATATTTTCTACAATTATATCAAATTTAAAATGAAAATCGAAATAGGATACAGTTTGAATTTTTAGATCACGCCACTAGTATATATTATAGAGCTTCAGATCGGAAGTCAGTAAATAAATGCTTTTTTGTTAACCACTCAATAGTGATTTAAAAGAATGTTTTAGCTCATTTTGTAGGATTGCTTGGAACGCACTTGCAGGAATATTTTGAATAGCTTCTGTGTCCTCGAACATCCTTTTAACTTAATTTAAATTTTCGGGAATAATAAAATGTCACAGACTTGGCTTCGAGTTAAAAATTAACAAAAAGTAGGTGAAGTGTAGCTTGGTACATCATTGTACAATGAGCACCAGCTATCCGGATGATGATAGGTTCAGGTCGACCATAAAAAATTCTATGCATTAATTTTTCTATAATTTAAAGTAATACTTACAACTGATAGTTTAACTAATGGGAATAAATTCACGATGAATCACATTTGCTATCATAGAAAACAATCAATATTGTTTAGATTTTTTATGGAGCTTTTCATATTTTCTGTCTTGCAGTGGTGATTTCCACTTCCATTCTCTACTTTGACGCTTTGTTTGTGGATTATGTTATATTGGAAAAAATCATTTCTCGTCGCCAGTAATAATAAATTTCAAAAAGTTTGAATTATTGCACAGCCAATATTTTTTTTGATCTTCATTTAATGTATGGATCGGATTTTTCTTTCTAAATCGTTGAGATTTTGTTATTGTTAATGTTTAACGCATGTTTCATCATTTTTATTAATGTGTTAAGATCATCAATCATAGGTTCATGAACTCCTGGAATCATTTCTTATGTTCGAATATTATATTTTCTACACTTATATCAAATTTAAAACGAAAATCGAAATAGGATACAGTTTGAATTTTCAGATCACGTCATTAGTATATATTATATAGCTTCAGATCGGAAGTCAGTAAGTAAATGCTTTTTTGTTAACCATTCAATAGTGATTTAAAAAAATGTTTTAGCTCATTTCGTAGGATTGTTTGGAACGCACTTGCAGGAATCTTTTAAATAGCTTCTGTGTCCTCGAACATCCTTTAACTTAATTTAAATTTTCGGGAATAATAAAATGTCACAGACTTGGCTTTGAGTTAAAAATTGACAAAAAGTAGGTAAAGTGTAGCTTGGTACATCATTGTATAATGAGCACCAGCTATCCGGATGATGATAGGTTCAGGTCGACCATAAAGAATTCTATGCATCAATTTTTCACAACTGATAGTTTAACCAATGGGAACAAATTCACGATGAATTATATTTGCTGTCATAGAAAACAATCAACATTATTTAGATTTTTTATGGAGCTTTTCGCATTTCCTATCTTGCAGTGGTGATTTCCACTTCCATCCTCTACTTTGGCGCTTTATTTGCGGATTGTATTGGAAAAAATCATTTCTCGTCACCAGTAATAATAAATTTCAGGAAATTTGAATTGTTGCACTGCCAATATTTTTTTTGATCTTCATTTAATGTATGGATCGAATTTTGCCCAAGCTTTTGTTCTTCTTTCTAAATCGTTGGGATTTTGTTATTGTTAATGTTTAGCGCATCTTCCAACATTTTTATTGATGTGTTAAGATCATCAATCATAGGTTCATGAACTCCTGGAATCATTTCTTGTGTTCGAATATTATATTTTCTACAATTATATCAAATTTAAAATGAAAATCGAAATAGGATACGGTTTGAATTTCTAGATCACGCCACTAGTATATATTATATAGCTTCAGATCGGAAGTAAAAGTGGTTTCGGACAACTGTGTCTTTGTTAACGATTTTAACAGACACAAAACTTTAATTTATTAAATTACGAACATAATTTCTTAGTAAACAACCTACTTTCACATTATATGAAACACAATAATAGACATATACTGTTTAATACCTTTTAAATTATTATATACTTTTTAAGTGTTTTTAGCACTATGTTTATTTTTATTTTTTTTTAATTATTTATTTATGGGACAGGCTTCTTAACTCATACAGACAAAATACAAAAGTTTACATCTATAAATGATACTTAAACTACTTAAAACTACCTAAAACTAAATGCTAAATCTAAGAAATTCAGAAAAGTACCCCGAACTGCCTCTTAAAGAGAGACAAGGAGCTGGAGAACAAGTCCAGTGATGGGCAGTTATTTACAGTGCCCATAGATCTTGTCATGAAGGTATTAGCTCCATAGGTTGTCTTATGATAAGGTTTGAAGGACAACGTAGACCTAGTATGTCTAGAGGGTGCATACAAATTAATCTGAGATAAAAGTTCTGGAATTTACAATGGAATTTAAAATTTTAAAGAACATTACAAGATCGCGCGGAACTCTCCGGTTAGACAGGGTATTCAAGTTTAATATAGATGTCAGTTTTGAATAACTAAAAGAATTATTGTTGAAGAATTTAAAATTAATATAACGTAGAAATTTACTCTGAACAAGCTCCAAGCTCCTAGCATGGTCAGCAAAAGGTGGGTTCCACACACATGAGCAATATTCCAAGAGAAGCCTAACCAACAAGCAGTACAGCATTTTTATAGAGGTAATGGATGAAAATTCTGATGAGCAACGCCTAATGAACCCAAGCATCCTCAGAGACCTAAAGGTTACCTCGGTTATTGAGGAATAAAACTCAGTGCCGAATCAAACTTAACCCCCAGATCCCTAACATTAACCACGGACACGAGGGAAGTCCCATTTATGCTGTAATCAAAAAAACAATGGATTGCGCGATCTCGAGAAAAGACACAGAGAAGCATTTAGAAGTATTTAAAACCATACCGTTTAGCTGACACCAGTCACTAAGTCTATCCAAATCACCCTGCAATCCCACACAATCCTCAATCGATCCAACCGCCGTATACAACTTCAAATCAGCAGCAAAGAGCAAGAACCTGGAAGACCGAAAGCAGTTGGCCACATCATTCAAGAACAGGTTAAACAGCAAAGGCCCCATATGGGAGCCTTGAGGCACTCCCGAGGGCACAGCAATGTTGACAGACTTAAAATTATTAGCTCGAACCACCTGAACTCTGCCACACAAATAACTCCTAATCCAGCCCAACAGTGGACCCGATATGCCACGGTTATTGAGCTTCTTAAGAAGAACACCATGGTTGACCCTATCAAAGGCCTTATAGAAATCGGTATAGATGGAATGTACCTCAGATCCACTCTCCAAGGTCCTCGACAGGTAGTCTGTATAGGAAATCAAGTTCAATTCAGCAGACTTGCCTCTCTGAAAATCAAACTGTTCATCTATTACACTGGTCAACAAAAAAAAAAAATTGCTTGTTTCCTGTGATTTTTTTTATTGTTTCTATCTTAAATTGACGCGTATTTTTTAAATATGGCAACAATTTTTCTCTAACAGCTTTTGTTTTTGAGTTATAGCTAACTACCCTCATTTACTATTTTTACTTAGATTTTCGTTTTTTATTGGACACTAAAATATTTTTTTTTTTGTTGTTTTAGATATGGCTTCGTCAAGAAGATGTTGTGTGCTTAATCCCGATTGTTTTTGCTATATTTGTGGTGAATATATATTTGCAAAATATCGAAAACCTATATCGGACTTTGTGAAAACTGCGTATCATCAATACTTTAAAATAAAATTGTGTAATCAGGACAAGCCATGGGTTCCTCATATTGTATGCCAGAAATGTGTGGTATGTCTACGGTTATGGTCCAGTGGAAAAAGAGATGCAATAATGTTCGTAACACCCATGATTTGGCGAGAACCTCGAAACCATCATGACGATTGCTACTTCTGCATTGTGAAAATAAACGGAATTAACCCTGGAAATCGAAGTAAGAGGTCATATCCTAACTTATCTTCTGATGATCCAAATCTCTGTGAACCCGAACGAAATACATCAAGTGAAGACTCTGATTCAGACTACAAACGTAGCCTTTCAGAACCTCAACCATTTAATCAGAAAGAACTAAATGACTTAGTAAGAGATCTGAACTTACCAAAAGAAGCTTCTGAAATTTTAGGATCTCGTTTAAAAGAAAAAAATTTGCTTACTCCGGAAACCAACATTACATTTTATCGTACCCGAGAAAAAAAATCTGTTACCGTATTTTTCTCAAGAGAAGGATTTAGTTTTTTGTAACGATGTTGGTGGTATTTTGCAGCAGATGGGATTAAAACAGTAGCAACCTAGTGATTGGCGTCTTTTCATAGACAGCAGCAAAAGAAGTTTAAAGTGTCTTTTGCTTCATAACGGTAACAAGTACGGATCTATACCTATTGCACATTCGACGACTTTAAAAGAAGAATACGTAAATGTTTCTGAGGTTATGGAAAAAATTAAGTATCAAGACCACAAATGGGTCATTTGTGTTGATCTGAAAATGGTTAACTTTCTTTTAGGTCAACAAGGGGGGTACACAAAGTTCCCTTGTTTCATGTGTTTCTGGGATAGTCCTGACAAACAACACCATTGGTCACAAAAAGTTTGGCCAGTGCGGGAAGTGCTAAAAGTTGGTACAAAAAATGTTATAAACGTGCCTTTAGTTAGCCGAGACCGCATCATACTTCCACCACTTCATATTAAACTCGGCATAATGAAACAGTTTGTGAAGGCGCTTGACAAAAGTGGCGGATGTTTTAATTTTCTTTCACACAAGTTCAGAAAAATTAAAAGCTGGTATTTCTGATGGGCCACAGATTAGGCAACTCGTGAAAGATCCTAATTTTGTCAAATCAATGACTGAAGTCGAATCCAAAGCTTGGAATTCATTTGTTTTGGTTATGAGTAGCTTCCTAGGCACAAAGAAATATGACGACCATGTCGAGCTTGAGCTAGGGTGCAACATGAGCATAAAAATCCACTTCCTGCACTCGTATTTAGACCGATTTCCACAAAATCTGGGTGATTTTAGTGAGGAGCAGGATGAAGGATTTCATCAGGATCTTCGGACAATGGAAGAGCGTTATCAGGGGCGGTGGGACTCACATATGATAGCAGACTACTGCTGGAGTTTGCAACGAGATCTGCCTAAAGTCGTTCATTCAAGGAAATCTTATAAAAGATCATTTGCTAGTGTTCAATAGAAATTTTGTTAACATAATGTATTATTTTTTTGGCAAAATAATAAAACTGTATATTTCAAAAGGTAAAGCTGTTAGAAATCTCCCAGTATTTTTTTCATAGTCAGGGCCCACCCAATAACAGAAAAAAAAATAAAGGAAACAAGACTTGTGTTGACCTGTGTTATAGATGGTCCCAAGTTAGATGACAATACTTTAATTACTAGATTTTCAAATAATTTAGGAACAGTACTCAAAATACTTATTGACCTATAGTTTGCGATATCAGCCCTGTCCCCCAACTTGAATAGTTTTTTAAAAATTATTGCGATGAATACTAGCTCATCTCTGACAAGTCGCGATTTACTGATTTGAATGGAAGTTAACTAAATATGTGACTCTCGTAATCATTAAACTTGAAAAAATACATATTAGAGATACCAGAAATTTCAAAAAAAGCGACGTTCTTAGCTTAATCGAGATTTAAACCCCAGATCTCTGGGTTTCTGGACCGCTGGTTTGAAAATTATTCTATCAAGGCCTGTAAAGTTAATGCATTTTTTTACCTTTTATATTACTATTGACCAGCCTTCAACTATCGGCAATTACAAGCCAAGTAAAGGTATGAGATTTATCATTACGTCTTTCAAGTTTTATTTGTCTTTTATCCGAACGTGATTCTTAGACATTCTCGTGGATTTTAAAAAATTGGAAAACGGTCCTATCTCGATTGATTTAAACTCATCTGACAGCTGCTTAATAAAGCTTTGACCTAGAAAGCGAAAGCTCCAAGGTTCGAATTGAAATTAAGTATTAAGCAAAATTATTAAGCAATAATTTGCATATCAAACTTTCCGAAAACAGTGTAAAGAATTATTAAACAAGGGCTTGACCATGTTCAGATACACCGTTCGATTTCAGAGAAGGAGTTTTCACTCATGTTGCAATTTTGTTTCTCAG
>CM032448.1:112039059-112166559 GCA_019049505.1 Pachyrhynchus sulphureomaculatus | reverse complement strand
GCTTTCTGCAACGCCCTACGGTTCCCAGTTGCCATTCACATGGCCCTCTCTATTCCTTGGTTCCAGGTACACTTAGGTCGGCCTCGTTTTCGTCGGTCCCCAGGTGTCCAATGCATTACTTGCTTCGGTATTCTCTCGTCGGCCATATGTTGTACGTGGCCATACGTAGTTGTTTATCTTGAATTTCCTGAATGATGGTCTTATTTGCTTTCATCTTGTCTCTTATTCTGTCGTTTCTAATTTTGTCTAAGCGAGAGATTCGGGCCGATCTTCGTCAGAAGTCCATTTCTGTTGACAAGAATTTCTCTTTTTCCTTTCACTCAGTTATCACACCTCTAAACCGTATAGCATTATGCTTTTAAGGATAGTGTTATATAGTATCCTTTTCCTGTTATCCAGTATATCCTTAGACCAAAGCACAGAGTTTAATGCTCCTATTACTTTCCTTCCTTTGCTGATTTTGTCTTCAATTTCTTTCTCATATCTTCCTTCACTTGTTATTTTTACCTCTAAGTACGTATATTCCTCACAGCCTTCAACTTTGATGTTATTTTCAACTACCAACTCTTCCGGCTCTCCTCCCACGCACATGTATTTCGTTTTGGTTTTGTTTATCTCAAGTCCCCATTTTCGATATTCTTCGATTAACTATTACTATCTGGTCGTCTGTGAAGTGTAATGTGTATAGTGTAAGATTGTCATTGATAGGCATTCCCATTTTTGAACACTTTCTTCACCAGTTTCTCAGTACATGTGCTAGATATATTTTAAAAGGGTTGGAGACAAGCTACATCCTTGTTTGAGGCCTTTTGATACGTCAATTGTTCGGAGAGTGTCTAGCCAACTTTAATTTTTAAAGAACATCCGTTGTACAATTGTTGTACGGCTTTTATTAAAGTTATAATAAGTAATAATAATAAAGGTACTTTCATCTGAAAATATTTTGAGGATTCCTCTATTTACCTCATCTGGCCCAACTGCTTTTCCATCCTTCTGTAGTTGTATAGCAATAATATCAATTTATCCTAAATGCAACAGTGTTACGAAGAAAAATTGATGCTATTTATTTCCCATTACTTTCCTATTTCTGCTTTCAATTCTCGATATTTGACAATTTTTTGATGTATTTACCTTTTAGGCATAGTATTTGAAAATATTTTTCTTGGCCAGCTTTACGCATTGTTAAAATTAAACCAAATTATATCGACGTGTAAACATGGCTTTGTAAAATCAAAAATTTCTGAGATTGCTCTTTACGAAAGTACTCATAACTCATATTTGAGTCACTTGATAAAAAACAACAACCTGTGAGCCTCTTTCTTGACTACAGTGGAGCCTTTGGTATTGTAAACTTTAAGATGTCATTACTATATACCCTGGAAAGTATAGATGGGAGAGGAACTATAGATTGAAATCGTATTTAATAGGCCATACAAACATTGTCAAACTTAGAAGTGGCATAAAATCTAGATCGTTATAAAACACTCTCCCAGGGAAGCCTCCTGTTACCAACATTATCTTGAATTTATGGTGATGATAACTTTTCTCTGGGTGTCTCCAAAGTTATTACAGTTTTCTGCACTAAAGACTAAAAATGTCTGTTACAGAAGAAAATAATAATGTATTGTACGTCTAAAATGATACAGTAGGGAAAATTTTAAAGTACAATAGAAAATGGCCTTTCTTTGAATATTACAAAATTACACAGAACGACTTACGCTCCAAAAAATAAAACAATCCATGAAGGGTCTCTTATAAACACTCCGGGTAATAAGAGCATACAAAAAATCAGTTATATGTATACTATCTTTGTAAAAAGTTAAGTTCTCTTTATTCATGTTGGTTTCGCTATCTACAGTCTGTTCTTGATTGAGTTACCCTGCTAGCCCTGTATTATGTTTTAGTAGATTTAAGATTGTGGTATGGCGTAGTATGTTGGAAAAAAAACTCTCATTCTACATGTTTATCAGGAAAAAATATAATCTCACAAATTACTGCTTGACGAAATAAGTCACAATACGTAATAGCTTTCGATTTAAAGTGTTATAATTACCGACGGTTATAGCAATATGTATTTTATAATGTCAGAGGAATTAATGAATTAAATTTTCCTCTTGTCAGGGTTAAAGAAAATTAATTATCTATGTGTTAGGCTATACAATACCGTAAAAGACTTTCCCGCTGTTGACGGGTTTTATTATTTGCATTATTCTATCCGGCCTTGGTATTTTTATATATTACTCTGGTGTATATAACTAAGTAATCGTCACTTAATTTCTGTCCCTTCCTCTTTTCTTAGTTTTTACAAGATGGAAATGTTAATATTGTGATATATTAAATGGTTTACTTTTTTTATTGTTAAGTGGTCATCATTACAAAAAGTCTATCGAATAATTTTCGAAAAAAGTAGAAATAGCACTCCACCAACTTAAAAATAAAAAAAATTCAAGGCGATATGGTATTACTAATAAGTTGCGCAAATACGTTGCAAAAACAACTCTCAACAAATAAGTTAAATTAATTTAATCTTTACCTAAAATAAAATTCCAGATAAATGATAACCTAGTTCTATAATCTTAATGTTCAAAAAAGAAGATAAAAATTATTAGTCAGAAAGGGATTTATTCCACCAGAATTTTTTTATGGTTGTGCTTTTAATCGATTTCTTTGCATTGCGTCTTTGACCTCGACATTACTCACAAATCCTCGTCCTCTCTAAGCGGCTTTCAAGGGTTTAAACACATGGGAATCGTAAGAACTGATCATGGCTGTATTAGAGATATTGTAACAACCGAATTTCCATCAAGAGTTGTGGCAGCAGTGTGGCGGCGTGTGTTACAGTGAAAGATAAGAACGCCTTTGGAAGTCCGTGAACTGAGAATTAATTATTGATCCACTCCTTTCCTGATAGTGCTCCAAAATGGGTTCATATATGTCCCTACGGACAGCGAAAAAGACCGGCAGAGGTTTCAGACTTGAGCTTCTTGGCTAGAGCCCCAGCCATTCCTAAGATTGCCTTTTGCTTTCTAGCTCTTAGTAATATACCTACGTCTTACTCCCTGGGACTATACGTGCCAGAAAGTTCTCTCCTCCCTTGTTATAATGTAGAAATTTGCACATATATCATCTTGTGTTCATTAGAGAACATACTAGGCACCTATCGTGCACACAATTTACGATAGGATCTGATATTCATTTCCTTGGGCACAACTTTTAAAAAAATATTTTTTTTCACGAATCATGGCATCCGCACATCCCACATCCTCATCGGTAATAACCATCCTGGAACCACCAGAACGGTGCTTATTAAAGATTAACTAACATCTGCTTTGGGAAGGATTTATCCACTAGTTCATACTGCTCTCGCTAACACAGCTGTCTCCAGACCTATCCAACTTCTTTCCATAAATGTCACGAAGTTTCACGGCCCCTGGCCACAAATAACTGCTAGCTGCTCCTCTACGGTGCGCCCAGTTAATGGCTTCGCCATCTTTTTTAAACTGCTTTGCCCATTCGGCAGGGCATTTCTCAAAATATGTATTCTCCCTTTGCGAAAGTCTTAAATATTTGGGTGTACATTTCGTATAATACTGTGAATTTTCTGTTACTTATGGAAACGCTTCCTTAGCTACTAGCTCGTATTATTTCCTCCAATAGCATTTGGAAATTTCTACTGCTACACAAAAATTTATATTTAAAAACGTAAATTAATCTCAGAACACAATAATAGTAGGATGCTAATTTTATAGCCCTCGGTTATTATAAAGTGACCAACGACCTACCCCGGAGAGTAATGAAGGAAAGCGGGTCAATCCCCATGCGTGTAAAGGTCAGGTTACGGCATACGTTAGAGAATAAATGGTAGCCGAATACTTATGCTGCAGTGGTCCAGTTGAGGCTCATTCATTTTGATAATATATGCTCTTCCAGAGAGTAGAAAAAAGGAATTAGAGTTAATTAACAAGGTGAATAAAAGCAAAGTGCATCATTATTATATTCTCTCTCTCTCCTCTCTACTACCAGCAAAAGTGTTATAATTCATGTATGTTTACTATATACTGACATACATATGAAATTACTTTCGAACACATTATTTATATTGATTTTATTTTATTTATTTATTTCAGAGGAACAAGCTATTCATAATAAAATTATAGAAATAATAAAAAAAATATGGGCATCACACGTGCCGCAGGGAAGTCTCTAGAGCGCTATAGGAGCGACGCGTGTGCGCGAAAAGTGATTCACGTTGATCTTGCATCGCTGTAAATTGTACTCGGTGGGAAATACAGTCCTGAGCAAATTGTTTCAAAGGTTCCAAAGGGATAAGGTTCTCCATATAAAAGACTGCTTGAAAAGAGTTGTACGAGGAATAACAAGCTGAAGTAGTAGCGGGCCATGTATTTCTAGCATCCACCGCTTTGGGAGAAATTAAGCGGGTTACATGTATCGAACTTTTTCTATGAAAATACTTGTAGAATAGACTTAAGTCGCCAACCGCTGTCCCAATGAATCAAGGTTGCTGGTCAGTTCTGGGTCTCCAATCAGGCAACCAGCCCTCTTCTGAATAAAATCCAATAAATGCAGTGTTTGTTTGGGAGCAGAGTCCCAAACATGGGAGCAGTATTACATCACTGGTCGAATTTGAGCTTTGTACGAAATTAACAGTTGTGGAGTGTAAAACTTTCTAATTTGAACTAAAATTCCTAGCTTTTGAGAAGCTCGATTTACTTTGCTAGCAACGTGTTCATGCCAAGACGCCTGGCAAATTCAGTGACGATGCTAAAGAAATGGAGTACCCGTGCCCCAACATAACCATGTCGGGTTCAGCAACTTTTTTTTGAAAAAACTGCCGGCTGGATTTTTGTAGCGCAGAATTTCTACTTGGTTACTGTCACCCCAAGATAGAATTTCTTTCAGGTCTTTGTTAAGTTGAATCACTTCCTGCTGTCTGCGCATAAGTAACTGATGTTTGAACTTCAAAATAAATAAAGAAATAAGCGTATTGTCATCTGCGAAGCTGTAGATTAGATTCCTAGTCATTTCCAGCAGATCGTTAATGTAAATGGAAAAGAGAGTACACCTGCGAAATCGGTCTATTGTCACTAGTAAAGAATGCTACCTGAGGAAATATAAGAGACAGAACTTCTCAGATACACCATAAGAGCATTACTTAGCCAACAAGCCATCGTGCCAAACACGATCAAATATCGTGGATGACAGACATGTGTTACATAACAAAGAATATTTAGGATATAGATTTAAAGTTTTAAAAGTATGAAGGTTCTAATAGTAAAACCTGAGTAAAATTTAACTGAATCATCACAATTTCAGAATCTTTAAAATTCGCACTTTCAAAGGAATTGCAGTAACTATCATTCACACTATGGACAGAAAATAAGCCCTTTTAAATGTCTTTATGTTTCTTTAAATCAGTTACATTAAATGCAGTAGTAAACGCACAAATTACTCAATGCGAGGACTCATAGTTTTCTAAAAATTTATTTCAGCTTCCGTTTTCTACAATATTGTAGGTAAACTTTCTAGAATATTGTTATTCTTTTGGAATATTATGTGCTTTTTGTGAAAAATCCAGTTAGTTTGAGGACTTTGATAGAACATTGTTTTATGTACAACCAAAGATATTATCTATTGATATTGACTTAATTTGTCATTAAATTAAACATTGAATTAAAATAAAATAAATATATTGTGGCATTAAAAAAATGCTAATTTAATTATCAATTAAAAAAAACCTTTTTGCCTTACTAAAATATTTGGCGGTCAAGTAATAGAATGCAAACTGCTTTTTATTATGGCTTTAAAAAGTATTGCCACAGTAGACATAAAACACTGTAGCGACCGTCCGACTCGGTATCTTTGATCTCAATGGGTTCGAGTTTACCATATAATGATCACATGACCTTTTTGAAATATTCAAATTGCTTCTTAAAGAAAAATCCTATTTTGTAGAATAAAAATGAATTTTGATGATTGAAGGGAAGAAAAAATGAGAAAAGTTTTTTTTAGAAACACAAACAGATGTACAAAAAACAGGGAGATAGGCAAAAAATACAAGAAAAAAATACATTCGGCTTCAATGCATTTTGCACGTTATTCATTTAAATATCCAACTGCTGAATTTATATTGCTCAACTATTAGAGATATTGACCGGGGGAAAAAATGGTTATTTTGAGAATATATCTCTGCACACCTTCAGCTTCACGCATATAATATCAACAATCAAGCTCCTTATATTTCAGCGAATCTCAGTAATCTGAATCCATGCACTGATTAATTCAAACTCATTCGTGTTGAAGAATTACTATTTTTGCATGTCCAGATAATAAAACATCAACTGTTTTACAAATAAAATGTATCTCTAATATGAAAACAGAATTATCATAATCTTTATATAATATATTGAAATATAGAAATAAAGAATTACGAATACATTACCTTTTAGGATCTTGGTAAATTTAACTCCTTTGGACATACCACATATATTTTTCAAGCACTAACCGCACAACAAAAACTTCCTCTTGACATCTTTTTAGTGTTCCGTACGGAACACTTATAAGATCACTTCGGTGTCTGTCCGTCTGTCACACCTGATTTTCTCCGAAACTATTTGTCATAGAAAGTTGAAATTTGGTAATAATATAGGAATTGATGGCCTCATCAGAGCCATGTAGTTTTGAAAGTTAAATTTTGACTTAAGGGGTTAGTTTAAGGGGCTGAAATCGGAAGTGAAAAAAAAATTTTTTTACTAGGTAATCGAATGTGGTGTCAAATGCAAGCTTGTGAAAACACGAGTAAAAAATATATATATAATGTAATATTTGCGCGCACTTTTCTTTGAATTATTTTTAAAAAATCGCGAAAAATGGCTGTCCGCCCGCCTTATCTCGAAAAGTACTTATCAAAAAATTTTGAAAAAATTCTGGAATATTCTCCACGGGGTGTAGATTGAACGAAAATTATCACGAGTGTATTACCTTTAATAATTTAACTGGTATATAAAAAAAACAAAAATTTCAAGGTCATCAGATTTCAGTAAAGATTGGAATCAAACTTTGTTGAAAACTCATTTGGGGTGTGTTTTGTGAAATCACTGATCATTTTATACCTCTGTAACAAAATTTTTTATTTGAAAAGCAATCAACGTACGGAACACTAATTGCGCAAGTTCAACTTGCTCTTGACCGGTTATTTATAATTATTTTCAGTTATAACGTCACACGAGGCAATTATTTATCGGAAAGGATATATATATATATATATATATATATATATATATATATATATATATATATATATATATATATATATATATATATATAATGAATTTCGGAGCACGTTATAACAAGATTCCTCCTCCTTGAAATCCAGATTTAAATATAACCCGCGATTGCGCTGGCAGCCATGTTGTCGGTGTGATAGGAGACGCATGCGTAATAAAAACCCGGACCTAAAAATTTTCTTAAGCATCGCTACCGTGTTTTATGTTTACTGTGGTATCAGCAAACTACTTCTGAAAAATATAAAAAAAGAGGAACACTATTAGGGATGAAGATTGTGCTTTATTTTATAAAGATCAGGTAGTACGACTTTTCTATTATTAACGAAGTACGTTTCAGCAATAAAAAGTCAGTAATATTTGTAAAAATATAAAGTTTAAGTTTAGTTCCTGTTGTAACGAAGAGAGAACTTGGTTGGGTTTTCTTTTCGTATAATCCCAGACTGCTGCAAAGAGTTATTTGGGTATTAACTACATTAGGGCTGTTTATGTCATAATCGCCTTAGGACCATTTATGTCTTAACCACCTTAGGGCTATTTAGGAGACAAGGGCTGTTTATGTCAAAATCACGTAAGAGGTTGGCCAAAGCCACATGGAAGCTGAGTTAAATGAAGATTCCTGTGCATAAACATTTTGTGGGTAACTATTACACGTCCACCTGCATATACATCAAATGCTCATTTCTAAGGATAATTAAGAATCTACATCGTAGCTACTGTATCAGCGATAATGAATTACTTCCATTTAACTGTTGCAGGAACTCAGCAAAGCAATAGGATATAATCTCCATAAATGCATATATTATTTGACTTAAATTAATTGGAGGATTGTTAGACTAATATTAAAGTACTTGAAGTCACCAAGTTCTGAGGCCTGTACTGATCATTGCCCTCGGAGAATGTCAGCCTCACTTCTTGTCTTTGAAGCCCCACGGTGGATGGAAATCTTTGTTGCTGAAGGAAATGTGGTGAGTTCAATCAATAATAAAAAATGTTGAATAAAATTCTAAAAGGTGAAGTTTCAGTTTCAGGAGTTGTACCAACTAATTCAGAAATAACGGACGATGTCTCTAGCTGAGTTAGCGAGTTCACAGTAAATCTTGGTTCATTTAGTGGTTATACAGTTAGTGTTAACACATAGGGATTATTAAATAATTAGTTGGTTTGGTGGTATTGGTTTTTGATCAATTTTTAGTGTTCCGTACGGAACATTTATAAGATCACTTCGGTGTCTGTCTGTCCGTCTGTCATAGAAAGTTGAAATTTGGTAATAATATAGAAATTGATGGCCTCATCAGTTTTGAAAGTTAAATTTTGACTTAAGGGGTTAGTTTTGGGGGGTGAAATAGGAAGTGAAAAAAAAAATTTTTTTACTAGGTAATCGAGTGTGGTGTTAAATGAAAGCTTGTGAAAACACGAGTAAAAAGTATATATATAATGTAATACTTACGTGCACTTTTCTTTGTATTATTTTTAAAAAATCGCGAAAAATCGCTGTCCACCCGCGTTATCTCGAAAAGTACTTATCAAAAAATTTTGAAAAAATTCTGGAATATTCTCCACGGGGTGTAGATTGAACGAAAATTATCACGAGTGCATTACCTGTAATAATTTATCTGGTATATAAAAAAAAACAGAAATTTCAAGGTCGTCAATTTTCAGTAAAGATCGGAAGTAAACTTTGTTGAAAACTCATTTGGAGTGTGTTTTGTGAAGTCACTGGTCATTTTATACTTCCGTTACAACAATAACAGCAATCAACGTACGGAACACTAATTGCTCAAGTTCAACTTGCACTTGACCGGTTATTTATTAAATATAAAATTAAAATAAATTAAATTACTCGTTTAAATATATAGACCTTAATTACTAATTAATTAGTTTTGGAAATATGTGCAAAATAATTTTTGCGCTAGGACGGAAAATATCTCGCGTGCGGTATTGCGGTAACATTAAAAAAATATTTTCAATGAAAAAAGTGTCACTTTGTACACTGATATTAATGCTCAAACATTATTTTTTCCGGTTGTAGAAAAAGTTATTTTTGGTCTGTTGCTAAATTTAATGTAATCGCGTAAGTTTAATTTGACTAAGTATATTTATATATCTTAATGCGAAAAAGAACCACCGTTATTACTTACACAGCATTAGAAGGTGAAGCTGCGAATGTCTTCCAACAAAATCACGTCATGAATTAACAAGGAGCTTTGCAGCTAGCAACCTTGACCTAACCGAAACCTCATCCCTAGACCTAAAAAACCCTTCTCATTAAAGATAAATGCCTCACGTCACTCGTTACTAACTTTACTGCTTGTAGGGCGTGACTTACATATAGAAAAAAAAACTCCGTAACTAATCTTATATGAATTTTTTATGCCTACACATTTTACTTGTAAGTTAGATAAGGTATTTGCTTAACGTAGTAGTCAGTAGAGTTTTTCATTCTATACGCAAAAATTACTACAAAAATTTTTTTATACGAAACTACTCTTATGCATGTTGTTTGCCTTAATAAAGATAATAGATGATCCACTCGATGGTAATCACGAGACCGTCGCCACTTGTTGAAATTAATATCTTTTCAAAAATTGACAAAAACGAGGTCATTATCTAAAATTTTGGAAAATTTTATAGAAAAACTTGGTAGCATGTCAATTTTACTTTTTAATTAATTTTAGCAGTACACTTAAACTTTTAATTTTTGCTAATAATCAAGTTTTTATCACGACAAAAATGAATTAGCGTTTTATTAAGCTTGTTTCCGTCACTGAAGCCAATCATTCCTGATATACGTTTCACAGTCCTAGTGCAACCTTTGCAATAAAATCTTGCATCATCATAGAGATCGTTGGTTCCTTTAATGATTGCAAGACCTCAGGAACTTAATTATAAAACTGTTCAGCCCCAGCATCGGACTTACCCGCTATGAATGTCTACATCAGTATTATGTTCATATTGATAGGTTCAGTGCCTAACTGCAGGACCATAATTCTATATTATGTTTAAAACTTATGAATTGGTATCCGATCAATGAAACCCTAAAAGAAAGAATAAATAACCTAACATTCAAACGAGTGTTCAGCTCTTGTTGAGAAAATTGAAATGACGAAGGACAGAATTTCTGTAATAGCCTTCGCAAAAATAAAATTAGAATTACCCTAGAAAATTCCCTATTTACATATATATATATATATATATATATATATATATATATATATATATATATATATATATATATATATATATATATTAAAATGCAATAATTTTTTATTACTCGTATTTAATAAACGGAATGGATTCAGGAAGTATAGTTATACTTCCAATTATAAAATTGCAAGAACGTAATTCTATCTGAATACACTACTACTTCTCTGTTGGTTTACGGAATCGAAAGCCTTTTTGAAGTCTACGTAAAACAGCAGAGATTCTTGGAAGCTCTTGCTAAAAATCGATACTCCATTGTAATTAAATACATATATAAAAATGCCACCGCTAATGTCAAAACACAAACTAACCAAACCACCAGCAAATTTCAAATTGAAAGAAGAGTGCGCCAGAGTGGTACACTCTCTCCCAAGCTTTTCGTAACACTTCTAGAAAGTATGCCACAATCAATAAATTGGGAAAAAATAGGACTTAACATTGACGGAGAGTTAAATCACCTTTGTTTTGCCGACGACAGTGTCTTAATAACAGACAATGTGCAAAAAGCACAAACTATGCTGCATATGCTTCAAAAAGCTTCAGGAATGGTTGGTTTAAAAATCAATCGATCCAAGACTCAGTTTATGACAATTCTTGTATTAAACGACACTATAAAACTGAATAACGTGGAGATTGAGTAAATATACAGATATAAATACCTAGGACATGAAGTCAGCATAGGACGAGAAAACCAAACACATGAAATTCAGCGTAGAATACCATATATATATATATATATATATATATATATATATATATATATATATATATATATATATATATATATATATATATATATATATATATATATATATTTATATATATATTATATATATATATATATATATATATATATATATATATATATATATATATATATATATATATATATATACGTGTGTGTGTGTGTGTGTGTGTGTGTGTGTGTGTGTGTTTCCGTATTTCCTTCTTGGGAGTGGAAATAGATCAGAGATTGGACTGGAGGGCGCATGTTGAGAATGTGGCGTTGAATGTTTTAAGGTATTTCTATGCTTTAAGAATTATTTCTGAAAATGTTGGATTCGATGCTGCTCGGTCAGCTTATCATGCCTTCATACAGTCAAGAATAAGATACGGTCTTATCTTTTGGGGTAATTCACCGGAAATTGAAAGAGTTGTAATTCTTCAGAAAAAATATATTAGAGGTATATTTGCAATGAAGGCGCGTGATAGTTGTAGGAATGTGTTTAGAGACAGAAAGATCTTAACCATTATTTGGACAGTTTTATGTTTGTTTACACCCACAGCAATATTTTTGAGACTTACATAAACAATCACAGGTATGCCACTAGACATAAATTGAATCTGCTTCCTGAAAAGTGTAATTACAGCTACATACAGAAAAATGTTAATTATATCATATTAAACATATATAATAGTTTCCCAGAGAGTGTACGCGCGTTATGTAAAACCGAGGTAAAGAGACTTTTAACCAAATATCTTCTTAAAGGAGCTTATTATTCATTAAATGAATTTTTCTCAAGTTCAGTTGAAATTAGCAGGATTTGATAGCTCTCTCAGCAGAGATGGTTTCTTGTCTTTTCTGTTATGCCTCTTATTTCATTGTGTCTTTGTTACTATATTGTAATTTTGATCTTAAAGTGTTTTACTTATTTTCCATTTTTTTTTCTTTTTCTTTTTTATTTAATTATGGGTTATTGTAATCTTAGTTAACATTGTTTATTGTCTATTGGCTTACATAAGTATAGCCTATTGTTACATGAAAACAAATAAATTATTATCTAAATTATTATTATTATAACATTTAGTTCTAACAAGATGGTGTGATGTATTGTACATTAGGGCAAAGAATTGCATGTTCAGCTATAATTCGGATCAGATACAAACTGTTTGGAGATCTACTTCTTGGCGATAAATTACTATATGAAGGGCTTGGAAGGAAGCTAGTAAGCTTAAAGGGGCCACGCTCACGTAAGCAAGAGAAGGGAACACAATTAGCAAAGGGACTGGCGTGCACGCACACCCCTACTCCGCCCACGTCTAAAAAACTGTAGTCTGCTGGTAAAGAAATTTCTCAAATCTCACATTTATAAAAAGTTTCTGTAAGTGATTAAATTTTTTCAACTAGTCCAGTAAAAAATTATTCCTTTTTTGTTACATATCCGATATACCATTTGTTCGGAAGAAATACAGTGGTGAACCACATTCGGAACCTACCTTACCTTATCTTAGTGTAAAATTTATGTCAAGACCCGTTTAGTTATTACTGTGTGTTGTAGAACAGATAAATAAATAAATGGTAGTTCTTACCTTCATAAATATTGAACAAAACCTAACTTTTAATTTTAATAAAAATTATTCTGTACAGTTACAACTTCTGCTACGATTTTACTAGATTATTACTACTTCATAAACAAAATCTTCTAATTTTTCATCCTAGTATAGAGAAACCAACATTACCAGAGATAAAACAACCACAGTGCTCTGGTTTCGCTGACCTAGTTAAAAGTTAAAATATGCACCACATTATTAAGTAACTTCACTAGCAGACTTTCATAGTCGAGTCCTGAATTATTTTTTTTTAAATTAACTTCATTTACAAACTTAGTTTTAATGAGGAATCATTTTCAGTCTTTCACTGAATTGTTACGAGGGTGTTTGATTCAGTTTCTACATAACTATAAAGGAAAATTCTCAGAGTTAAAAAATATTTTCCCACCTAATAACTCTACACCAGAGGCCTGCATAAGTAACTACGAAGTCGTTAGATTATAAGTAAAAAATAACCGGTCAAGTGCAAGTTGAACTTGCGAAATTAGTGATGCGTACGTTGATTGTTTTTAAAATAAAAAAAAATTATTACGGAGATATAAAATGATTAGTGACTTCACAAAACACACCCCAAATGAGTTTTCATCAAAGTTTGTTTCCAATCTTTACTGAAAACTAATGACCTTGAAATTTTTGTTTTTTTTTATATGCCAGATAAATTATTAAATGTAATGCACTCCTGATAATTTTCATTCAATCTATACCCCATGGAAAATATTCCAAAATTTTTTTCAAAATTTTTTGATCAGTACTTTTCGAGATTAGGAGTGGACAGCGATTTTTTAAAAATCATACAAGGAAAAGTGGGAGCAAGTATTACATTATATATATATATATATATATATATATATATATATATATATATTTACTCATGTTTTCACAAGCTTTCATTTGACACCACACTCGATGATCTAGTAAAAAAAATTTTTTTTCACTTCCAATTTCACCCCCCAAAACTCACCCCTTATGTCAAAATTTAACTCTCAAAACTACAGGGCTCTGAAGAGGCAATCGATTCCTATATTATTACGAAATTTCAACTTTCTATGACAAATAGTTTCGGAGAAAATCGGGTGTGACAGACAGACAGATAGACATGACACGATGACAACTATGCCTACTTCGGTTATTTCGAACCGTGTAGCTGTGTACGTAGGTGGTGAGTATTAATCGGCGTCGATATGATTCGTCTCATCGTCATCATTTAAGCAATAAGTATAAACAGCATCTTGACAGAGATCAACATTTTCGTTAAGATGAATTGCTCCTTATCCAGTAGATGTATGTGATTTTGACGATATTATGATACAAATGCATGCACTGAAAGTTATAAAAATAAGGGAGTAGTACTAGCTGGTGAAAATAATCGTCGTAAAATACTGTGAATATAAAAAATATTTTAAAAGAAATTAGGCAGCATTATTACGGTATCGAAATAATCAAATATTAGATTCCGTCAATGAATTAAAATCGCTGATATTAACAGTAAAATCGAATGCGGACGAAGAATGACAACTAGCCAAGGAGGCTTATCAGAAAGCTGAAAATGAAAGACAAAAAGCGGAGGAAACGCCTACGAACTGAAGAAGAAAGATATAGAGTTGAGGGAAGGAAAGAATAGGTGGAAAAACGTAACAGAAAATTCTGTGCACAATTAGAAAATAATATAGAAAGTTTACGAAGTGATATTGCTCCAAATATTGTCCTCCGCACTGTGGGCCAGGAATCTGATTTTTCGTTCAAAATTGTCATGAGCCCTCAATTATTAACAAAATCAGAAAAAAACTTCCAGATATTCGTAAACGAATTCTGGATAAACGTAAGGAAGCCAATTAGCAAAATATAACCACAAAATTTTTTAAAATTGCGAAAAGCAGCACGGAACCGGGAGGTGAAAGTTCACGTTATTTCAAGTTTTCCGGTTCAAAACTGGTTTCTGGGGTCGCCGAATCTATGATCGGGGTCATTTTCATCATATGCACCCTTTCAAGGAGGGATTGGAAGGGGAGAAATTATAATATTCACCCCAATTAGAGTTTCGCGTTCAAAAGTGATTCCTCGGGGTTTTCTGAGATCACTAAATCTATTTCCACGGTCATTTTGTTCATATGCACCATTTTGAGTGGTGAAAATGAGGACTGGATGGGGAGAAATTACCATATTCTCCTGAATTAGAGTTTCGCGTTCAAAACTGGTTCCTCGGGGGTCCGATAGGTGAAATTTCCAAGTTCACATGATTTCAAGTTTACACGTTCAAAACTGGTTCACTGGAGGTTTTTTGGGGTGGCTAAATCTATTTAGCAACCCCCATTAACACCCCTCAAAAGGGCGCATATGATCAAAATGACCCCGAAAATAGATTCGGCGACCCCAGAAACTCCTAAAGAACCAGTTTTGAAGTCGAAACTCTAATTCAGGTGAATATCGAAATTTCTCCCCCCCCCCCCAAATCCTCATTTTCACAAATCAAAAGGGTGCAAATGATAAAAATGACCCCAAAAATAGATTCACCGACCCCAGAAACCCCAATGAACCGGTTTTGAACGTATAAACTTGAAATCAAATGAACTTCGAAATTTCACCTCCCGGTTCCGTGCTACTTTTTACAATTCTAAAAAAATATTGAGGTTATATTTTGCAAATCGGCTTCCTTACATTTGTTCAAAATTCATTGACAAATATTTAAAAGCAAAACTGTCTGATTTCGTTAATAATCGAGGGCTCTAGACAATTTTGAATTAAAAATCAGAATCCTGGTCCACCGTGCTCCGGCCTATAGACAATAGACATACAATAGACAGTTTATTCATGTTTTCGGCTACAAAAGTTGTAGATAAGACATGTCAACAGAGGGATGTAAGATCCCACCTTAGGTAATATCAAAAATAATAAAATAAAAAATAAGAAATCTTACTATTAAACACATTAATACACAGTAAATACAAGATATAAAAAAAACACACTATACATATTTATAACAAACAAATTACATACAAGATACATACTGAAGATGCTTTAATTATGTAAGGATGTTATAAAGAATAACATTCACACTCCGCCCAGCCGACAACTTTCAAATTCAGTTACAGAATAAAAAGTTTTATTTAATAGTATAGTTTTAATTTGGTTTTTAAAACGTGCCATAGATTCAATCCTTTTTACATTTTCCGGCAGTAAGTTAAATAGTCTGCAACCTAAGTAATGACTAGTTTTTTGAACATATTGATGATTTTGTTTTTCAATATAAAAATTTTCTCTGTTTCGAGTCGGATAACGATGAAAAGATCTATGCGAAATGAAGCTATCTTGATTTTGGTAGATATACATTAAGAGTTTATATATATATATAAATACTTGTAACTGTTAATATTTTTCTATTCTTAAAGGCTTCCCTACATGATGCGTTATATGGCATACTAAAAATTAGTCTCATGATTTGTTTTTGTATTACCAGCACTCTGTCAAGTTTCTGCGCACTTCCCCAAACCGCCAGACCATAGGACATAGCTGGGTACGCAGTAGCGTTATAAGATTGGGAACACTTAATGAGTTTTTTAAAGATTTTATCATAAAAAAACATTTATTTAGTCTTGAGCAAAGGTCATCTATGTGCAGACTCCATTCGAGGTTTGAATCTATTATGATTCCTAGAAAGTTTGAACTATGGCTAACAGGTAAATTCATATTATTAAATACAATATTTAGGTTTATTGGTTTGCGCATTTTTGTCTTAAATTCCATAGACACGGTCTTTGATAGATTTGTTATATATAAATATATATATTCTTTTTACACCAGTTTGAGAACTCAGTCAATATTATTTTAATTTTTTCCTCCAAAAGTTTCTCATCCTTGGCTGACTATGGTCGCATCGTCAGCGAACATAAAAACGATTCCACATGAAATGTATTCAGGTAAGTCGTTTATGAACAACAACAAAAATAGAGGACCCAGGACCCTGCCTTGAGGGGTCCCTAAGTCACAGTTTGTCATTTGCGAAAAAATATTACTAATTTTTATTTTAAAGTTTCGACCCTTCAGAAATGAATTAAACCATTTATTTAGTGGTCCTCCAATACCTAGCCTTTCAAATTTTTTAACAACAAAGCCTGGATCTATTGTGTCAAATGCCCTTGTTAGATCAAATAGTAGAGCTACTACTTTCTCATTTATATCAAGTTTTTTATATATATTCTTCTTTATAATGTCGATCGCTGCGGTCTCTGTAGAGTGCTTTTCTCTAAAACCGTACTGGTGTGAGGTTAGAACTTTGTTATTATCAAGAAATGGAGTTATCTTATTTTTCGAAAACCTGTGAAAAACAGTTAAGCCTATAATTTTCAATTAAAAGAGGATCACCCTTTTTAAATACAGGTAAAATGTTATCCTCTTTCAGTCGCGAAGGGAAAATAGCTTCATAAACAGACATATTTATTAAATAAACCAGGCAAGCAATTACTTTAGGCGAACATCTCTTTAACAAAGCAATAGGTACCTCATCTGGTCCCGTTGATTTTTTATTGGGTAACTTTTTTATGGCAGACCTAACATCCTGTGAAGTTACATTAGTATATTGAAAGGTATCAAAACATTTTTTTGATACAGAGCATTCCTGTGATAAACCGTTACTGAAGTGAGAATTTAATTTATTTTTTACAACAGTAGGTAAATAGTTACTGAAGCTACTTGCTATGTCTTCTGCATTAGTAAGAGTGACATGTGCATATTTGGTTAATGTATCTTTTGGAGTTGTTTTAGTTTTTGCCATTTAAAAAATTAATTATATTCCGAGTGGTCTTTGTTTTGTTTTTCGAGTTATTTATTTTCTTTTTCCATTTCCCAATGTAAATTTCTTAAGTTTTTAAGATCCTCTAGGAGTTCATTAGAAAAATTAATTTTTTTATTGAGTACCTTATTTTTCTTAACCTCTTTATTTGGACAGCTTTTTTGAAAGCACCAATCAAACACATCAAAGAAGTGTTCAAAGTTTTTTTCCATATTGCTCTGAGTAAAGTCTATTTTTAATGAATCAAAAAGAAAATTAAATTTGTTAATTGAACCATTGGTACCGGACGTCTTCGATTTGGATTATACCATACTGCTTTGGAATGAGAGTGGCAATTGATGCAAAAACAACCCAAATCATGAAAGCATGCTGAACGTAGACTATTCCATCGTTCTGTGACAAGTGTAAGAATTTGAAACGACGTTTCACATGCAATCGATGCGGGCAAGCAACCGAAAAGAAAATGTAAGCATTTGAGGTGGTATGCTCGAGAATATATCGCTCGAGTTCCAAAAAAGCGTAGAACCGACGCAGAAGAAAAACAAATTCTAGATATAATAGAGGATGTATTGACAGAAGGTAACAACGCTCATAAGTTGGCTAACGATAATGTGGAGTCTTTAAATATTTGAAGCATCGAGGCGTTTTTAAAATTGATGGGCTACATGCTTTTCCATACGTAAATATTTTTTCATATGTTTTACATTTTATAAATAGCTGAACTATTTGAGTACCTGTGTTCATAATTTCGTCAAAATATAGTTATCACATAAACCACTTCTTTTTGTGGCACTCGCCGCTTTTAATTTTCTTGAAAATATGCATTATAAAAATAAACAATTTTTAAATACATATATCTCACGAAAGGCCACTCCTTAACTGAATATGCATAACAGAAGTGACCATCGGTACAAATTCCGTCACATCGGTAGACAAGTCCTAACTTGAATATTAATGCATATCGATTTATGCGCTGCGATTACTAATGAGTCACCTTGTCTCCAGGCTGCGACGCGATGATGCCTACGATGCTGTCTTTACGATTATATACTTGCATCGTTGCGTAAGATAATTGGCGATTATTGGGCCTCCACTCTACACTAATACAGTTACTTTAGCATTATCGAGTTGTCTTATTCCATCAAGAAAAAATATTATGTTTGTACCTCAAAAACGTCGCCAAAGCGGCTTCCAACTCCGAATTTGAGGATAATCTTCTACAGCTGAGGTCTGCTCTTGAAAAAAATAAGTCGCATAGGGCTAAATCAAGGCTATAAGATGGATGTTATAATTCGGTAAAGCCACGCTTGCGATAATGTTTGAACTGTCCAAGCCCTATGGATCCTGCAGTTGTCCAGCAAAAGCAAAATTTGGGTTTTTCATTAATTCGAACATTTTTCTCCAATGGCTTGCTTTAGATCCCAGATTACCCTTCCCTGATCCTCTCCTTTAATTGTCAACCATTTTTAGATATATTAAATAATGGACAAAATTCCTATGCAGTGTTAGAAAATTGTGTTCGACCTGGGAGGTGGTCTTGCTTTATAGAAGGGCTCCAATAAAACATCAAAGTCTCGTCACAAGTGACAAATTACGAAAAATAACTCTCATTATGGGACAAAAAATTTTTTTTGAAAAATTATTTTCTCACTAACTTCTACTCTGGTGTAGGGGATTTCAAGATCCATTGTTTAGAAACTTTATTTATCTTCATATACAACCTTAAAACTGTAATTATGGATTCTATCTAACAGTAGCAAATCCTTTAAAAGCCTGTTAGTTTCCTCACTTTTGTCTGAACTAGTCTTTCTTATCTGTGATTATTTGAATTACGTCTTGGTCCCATCAAGACTAATTAGAACAAAATATTACTTCAAAATAAATATGCCCGTCATTCCCGTGCATCTGGGATATTCTCTTATCAATAACTTTTGGTCCATTTCCCTCTTTAATGAAAAACTTTGCGAAATGCTCCAAATTACTTTTATTCATTATTTGGAAGAGAAAAATCGTAAAATTTTAAAACGAGATGAAGTCTGTCAAAATTGTACTAAAGAACTGGTGTAGCAATTTGACAAGCAATCATTTTTAGTGTTCCGTACGGAACACTTATAAGATCACTTCGGTGTCTGTCCGTTTCTCTGTTCGTCTATCCATCTGTCTGTCTGTCACACCCGATTCTCTCCGAAACTATTTTACCTGGAAAGTTGAAATTTGGTACTAATGCAGGAATTGATGGCCTCATCAGAGTCGTGTAGTTTTGAAAGTAAAATTTTGAGTTAAGGGGTTAGTTTTGGAGATGAAATCGAAAGTAAAAAAAAAAAATTACCAGGTCATCGAGTAAGGTGTCAAATGAAAGCTTGCAGAAACACGAGTTCAAATATATATATATATATATATATATATATATATATATATATATATATATATATATATATATATATATATATATATATATAATATAATACTTGCGGACACTTTTCTTTGTATTATTTTTTAAAAATCGCGAAAAATCGCTGTCCCCCCCTTATCTGAAAAAGTACTGATCAGAATATTTTGAAAACTTCTAGAATATTCTCCACAGGGTGTAGATTGAATGAAAATTATCACGCGTGCATTGCCTTGAATAATTTATCTGGTATATAAAAAAAACAAAATTTCAAGATCATCAGTTTTCAGGAAAGATTGAAGAAAAACTTTATTGAAAACTCATTTGGGATGTGTTTTGTGAAGTCACTGATCATTTTATACTTCCGTAACAAAAGTTTTTATTTTAAAAGCACTCAACGTACGGAACACTAACTGCGCAAGTTCAACTTGAACTTGACCGGTTAGTTTTTCTGTGAGGTCATTTTCGTGGCCAGGTTGAAACACGCTCATGGAAACATTTTTTTGAAGCATTTTTTTGGAAAGTTACGTTCTAAATACTTTCTTAAACAGAAAATAATCTTTGCCACAGTGGCTAACAATTTATTCCGGACAATTTCGACATATCGTAACATTAGAAAAGCCAATAAAAATAAGATACGATTTACAGTCATACCTTTGCCTAAATTAATACAAAATAACCAGTCAAGTGCGAGTTGAACTTGCGCAATTAGTGTTCCGTACGTTGATTGCTTTTAAAATAAAAAATTTTGTAACGGAAGTATAAAATGATCAGTGACTCCACAAAACAAACCCCAAATGAGTTTTCAACAAAGTTTGTTTCCAATCTTTATGAAAATTGATGACCTTGAAATTTTTGTTCTTTTTGTATACCAGATAAATTATTAAAGGTAATGCATTCGTGATAATTTTCGTTCAATCTACACCCCTTGGAGAATATCCCAGAATTTTTTCAAAATTTTTTGATAAGTAGTTTTCGAGATAAGGCGGGTGGACAGCGATTTTTCGCGATTTTTTGAAAATAATACAAAGAAAAGTGCACGTAAGTATTACATTTTATATATATTTTTTACTCGTGTTTTCACAAGTTTTCATTTGACACCACACTCAATTACATAGTAAAAAAAAAATTTTTCACTTCTGATTTCACCCCCCAAAACTAACCCCTTAAGTCAAAATTTAACTTTTAAAACTACATTGCTATGATAAGGCCATCAATTCCTATATTATTACCAAATTTCAACTTTCTATGACAAATAGTTTCGGAGAAAAATCGGGTGTGACAGACAGTCGGACAGACAGATAGACAGACAGTCGGACAGACAGGCAACGAAGTCATTTTATAAGTATTCCGTATGGAACACTAAAAAGTATTTTGTCAATACTTCTTACGTTTAATGTAAGATTTGACAAATAAATAATTATGTTGCACTAAGATACAGGTATTTCTAGTTGATTCAATTAGAAGCCACAGTATAATATGTTAAATAAATGTCTTGACGGACCTGGAAACAAAAATAACTAATACCTACTAAAGCTGGGTTAATATGTGGGTAATTAGTTGTTGCTTTTCCATCTATCAAACTGTCATAAGATACAGTTTTCGTCGTATCATGACTTATCAGCTAAGCTAGAATCGACAGAGAAGAGAATAAAAAATCAGTATCTTTACTGATACATTCAAGAAATATTGCAGCAACATACGAAAAATCGTATTTCTGATTGATGTCAACCGAATATTAAAACGCGTACCAGCCCTCTACCAAAGCCTTTTAAGTAAAAGCCACAGATTGATCTGAATTACAATGCATTGACTAAAAGATCAGACTTAAAGAAAATCCTTTCTTAAATAAAAATACATTTTACTTTGGTTAAAAGATAAACACTTTAATTTCCCTTTTCTTGTTAGCAAGTTTATGCTGTATATTTAGTCAAAGCAATTGCAAACACAGAAACAGGAAGAAAACAAATCTGATTTCCAGTAAGCACAAAGACGTTATTGCACTTCTCTTAAATATTCTGTTGGTCCTTTGTGCGATTCCTAATGTCTTTGTTTCATTCTTGCTGGGAAGAGTTTGTATAGCTTTCATTTTATGCATGATAAGATCTGACTATATAATCGTTAAGGTGCCGGTAAAAGAAAGAATAGCTGAAAGCAATGAACATAATAATTTATTAATTCTGGCAGAGGAGCAAAACACATTCTTTTTGCAAAATTCGACATTATTCATCAACATAGTCTCCTTCAAGCGCGATACAATCAGTCTACCGCTTTCCTAACATTTCTATATCTTTCTTGTAGAAAGATTTATCTTTGCCTTCCAAATGGGACTCAGTTTCGGAGATAACTTCCTCATTGAAGCCAAATCTCTTTCTCGTGAGCCTTTTTTTTGAGGTCTGCGAATAGACAATAGTCGCTGGGGGTGTAACCATTGTTCTTGTTCGTTTGGGGCCGTTTCTTTGCGATTTCTGCCTTTAAACGCACAAATAACTTTATATAATATTCGCTATTGCTGATTTTTCCCTTCTCTGCAAAGTCGATGAAAATTATTCCAAAATACAGAGGCCAAAACTTTCCCAGCTGACTGTTGTGTCTTTTGGTCGCTTCGGGCGGCTTTCACCGGCTGCTATCCACTCAGCTGACTACCGCTTTGATTCTTGTGTGTAGTGGTCGATACATGTTTCATCCGTTGTCACATATCGCATGAAAAAATCCTTTTCATTGCGCTTAAACAGGCAAACAGCGCTCAGAATTATTAACACGTTGTCGTTTTTGGTCCACTGTGAGCAAACGCGGTACCCATTTCGAACAGAGCTTTATCATGTCCAAATGTTCTTACAAAATATGACCAACACGTTCTTTTGATATCTTTCGAGTGTCAGCTATCTAACGCAATTTCATTTTACGGCCAAAAGAATTTTATCGATTTTTTTTTATGTTTTCCGATGTAACCACCTTATTTGGGCGTTCAGCATAATTTGTGTCTATACCACCGCATTTAAATTCAACATACCAGTAAATACCATCGTCATTTAACTACTCTAGTTCAGTCATTCCTCTCTGACAGGACCTTCCAAGTGCGTGTAGAGCAATACCTTTCTGAAGTTAAGAGAATTAGAGCTGGAATCCCGCAGAGCTCCGCTCTGTCTCCTCACCTTTTCAATATCTACTCATCGGACATCCCCAGGGATCAGTATACTACCCTTCAATTGTACGCTGATGACACGGCCATTTCCACTTCTTCCAGGGTGATTGACAACATCACGGCCCGACTTCAACGTCACCTAAGGCGTCTTTCTGATTGGTTTGACCGATGGAGGATTATGGTCAACCCAGCCAAGACCGAGCCCGTAGAGCCCCTCCTCAACTCACTATGAATGGAACTAGAGTCAGATGGGCCAACAACATCAAATACCTGGGCCTTCTATATGACAAATGACTTATGTGGAAGGACCAAGTGCCAATGGTCGTGTCAGTTTCTAGTACCCGCTCCTGAATCGTCATAGTGAATTGTTAACTAATAACAAGTTGCTAATTTACAAATCGATCATCAGGGCCGGACTTATGTATGGCTACCAGGCCTGGTGCCAGATGTCTAAAGCTCATCGGGTCAAGGTCCAGACCGTGCAAAATAAAGCCCCCCGCATTTTAGCAGGAGCTCCTTGGTTCGTCGGCAACAACCAGTTACATAGGGAGTTTGAAATACAAACTATAAAAGAGTTTACGTGTAACGCCCTGCTTCGCTTCCTTGAGAAAGCCGCAGCCCATTTTAACCCCGAGATAGCTAACACTTTCAGAGTCAATGTAAACGTCGGAAACCGATACTTACGACACACAGACATTCTACCACTAGACTAACATTAGACTCAACCTTAGAATACCCTTGATTTAGCATTTAAGGATAAGGCCGTAGTTTAGTTGAGCAACTCCTTCAGTAAAAAGTGTAGACATCAGACACAACTAACACCATTGTAACACAACCCTACCCAAAATTTGGGTTTAAGGTAGCATAGTTCAATCATTAGAACACTAACCATAGTGTTCAAAAAATCACATCTAGACATCAAAAGTTCAGTATGTAAAAGGAATAAAGGGGTTTTTCCAGCTCACAAGGAGTTTTAGTGGGTATGCTAGCCCTTCAGGTTGGTGAGCCCCACATAACTGGAGCACTTTGGGGCACCCTTATGGTGAGGCAGACTGCTCCAGAATTCTTAAGGCGGATTTCTCCATGTAAAAAAAATGCCAGTAAATGATGAGTGATTTTAACCGTAACACTTATTAAGCCATTCCTTCCTTGAACAGTGTTTAATCAACACACGAAATTCGATTTTGTCCACTGTTTTGAAAATATCAAAAGTGGCGTCACTAAAAGCACTGTAACTTGTAAACTAATCGTCGAAATGTCATGAAATTTTGACATGTATCGTTTAAAAGTAGGTACTTCTTAAAAATCATATGGAATTTTTGAAAAGGGCAACATCTATGTACCAGACCAAAAACGTTTCAGCCTTATATATATATATATATATATATATATATATATATATATATATATATATATATATATATAAATTTAGGATAGTTTTTTGTTCTTGGTCTTGCGGTCAATTTTTAATGAAACAAGTTTACTTTTGGTTAACGTTTCGGTTTATTTTATTTAAACCATCTTCAGAACTACAAGAAAGAAAAAAAAATGTTTAAGATGTAAAATTGATGATTAGTGTTGTTTTATATAGAAATATATATAAAGAATAAATATTAGTGTTTAATTATAGTTTTCCTACCTTATATCTAGTTGGATCTTTTGTTTACATGTTTACAGTTTCACAGTATTTATTCATTACCGGTCAGGAAAAAAAAAACATATATATATATATATATATATATATATATATATATATATATATATATATATATATATATATATATGTATGTATGTATATATATATATATATATATATATATATATATATATATATATATATATATATATATATGTATGTATGTATGTATATATATATATATATATATATATATATATATATATATATATATATATACACATATATATGCGCTGCCACTTTATGTTTCATTGACAGAAAATAATTTCGATCAAGTAACTAGAAGATGTAGTTCATTTCCTTCTCGAAATACACGTACCGCCTAACATCTTCAAAATCATAGAAAATGTATTTTTTTATGGGTACATCACAGGTGCTTCAGTGAAATCCCTAAAGAACTACAGGAGCGATGTGTGTGTGTGGATAAAGCGTTTCGAGTTAGTCTTGAATCGCTGTAAATTGAATTCGATGGGAAATACACTCCTGGGTAAATCATTCCAAAGGGATGAGGTTCTCCATATAAAAGACTGCTTGAAAAGGGTTGTACCAGGAGTCAAAAGCTGAACTTCATACAAATGTGAAGTACTAGCGCGACGTATGTTCCTAGCATGCACCGCTCTGGAAGGAATTAAGCGGGCTACATTCATCTAACATTTTTCATGAAAGTACTTGTAGAATAGACTCACGTCGCCAACCGTTCCTCGATGTTGCAAGAATTCAAGGTTGCGGGTGAGTCCTGGGTCTTCAATTAGGTGAATAGAATCCAACACATTCCGTGTATTTTTAGGAGCAGAACCCTAAACATGGGAAAAGGATTTCATAGTTGGTCGAATTTAAGGTTTGTACAGAATTAACAGTTGTGGGGTGTAAGGTTTTCTAGTTCGAAATAATATTCCTATCTTTTGAGAAACTCTATTTACTGTCCATGCCAAGACATATTTGCACTCAAATTAACGCCCAGCAAACAGAGTAACGATGCTAGAGGAATGGAGTGTCTCGACGCACCTATATCCGATCCAGCTACGTTAACTATTTTACACTCTACTTGGTTACCTCAAGATAGAATTTCTTCCAGGTTTTTCTTAAGTTGAACGATTTCCTGCTGGATGTGCATGTTTGCATAAGTAGCCGTTGTTCTAGCATTTAAAGTAAATGAATAGATAGGCGTAGTGTTAGCTGCAAAGTTGTCGATTGGATTACCGATCCTTTCCAGCAGATCATTACTGAAAATAAGAAAGAGAGTAGGAGCCTTGATACATGCCGGCGTTGATAGTGAAGATATTATAAAGAAATCCATCGACCGCCAATCGTAAAGAACTTTCCTTAAGGTAACACAAGAACAATAAACAAAATTTTCAGATATACCATAAGATGCTGTAAACAACGAACTTATAGAGCTAACAGCGGTAACAAGAGGAATTAACCAGAAACACAAAATTGAAAAACCAGCCCGCAGGGAGGACGATAATAAAAGTGTGCTTAACAATACAATATAGTGAGACGAACAAACAATTACGCATGTTCTACGTGAACATCTTCGCGCGAGTGACGAAGTCGGTATGGTACGAGCGAGAAGAAGAAAACAAAACATTTATCGAAGTCGTGTGAGCAATTTTTGAAGCATTTATAGCAACATTTACTAACGTTATTGTAAAACTCGCGTCAGCTGCTAGTTGAATTCGGCACAAGGTACAACCTCTCACGAAAAATATAGTGTAATTATACAGAAACGTCAATGAGCGCCATAAAAATTTTAGAATTTAGAGATATAAGAAAGATTTCAGATTGGCTACAGTTATTACACACAGAACTCTGTTCACACTCACCCACTCATCTTCATCATAATCAACAAATTTTAAAACATATTTCTTTCTATTTATGCATATTGCCCTTCTTTACTTTGTACATATCTTTTAAGAATACATACTCAGTTCTTGTTTGATTTTTCTCTATGTGTGACAGCTTCCGCGATTTCGGCACGTCTCGCGTGGCCCGTTGCAAGACACTCACGTACAACACAAAGGACTTATATTGAAGTATGCAGCGGAAATTTGGATAGAAACACCAAAAACAAAATAAATTTCCAAAACTACAGAAATGAAAATACTGTGCAGAATAGTGGGAACGGATTTATTGGATACAGAGAGAAGTGACTACGTTTAACAGGCATGCAAAATAGATAACATAAATGCCGGTAAAAAGAAAGAATAGTTAGAATCAAAAGCAAGAGACTACTAGTATTTAAGTATTCCTTAAAAATATGTACATCAAATTTGTAATTTAAAATATTCGTTTATTTTATGTTTTTATTTAAATTAATTTAGACATTCATTGAGCTTTTTTCCTAATTATTCTGCTCTGTTTTAAAGTTACTATCAGGTGTAACTTTAAAGTTAGAATCATTTTTTGTTTTTCGTTTAATATTTGGGTAAAATTATTTAATATTTTATTTATTTTGAAGCTATGGTTACAGAAATATTAAGCGTTTCACGGTAGTAGACTGATTTTCATAAAAAAGAAAACTTTTTCTGGTTTTTATTTTAAAGTTTTATGTCTAATTTGAACTTCTATAAATAAAAAAAAAATTAAACATTATTGAACTCATATGTAATCGAATTTAAAAAATGAAACAACAAATTATCGTGATATTTTTGCGATTTTCTTATAATATTTTTAAATTGGATTGCGTGTGGGTTAAACAATATTAAAAATTTTATTTTTTTAAAGAAGACATATTAATTTTTTAATTTTTAATATCAACTGGAAAAAACGATTTCGGATTTGTTTTAAAACCAATATCATATAAACTAGCCTCAGCTAAATTTATTCATTTTTTTTTTATATTAGTAAAAATATTTAAAAATGGTTTTTTTGCCTTTTAAAAAAAATGCAGAGCGGAATTTTTCTATAATGGCTTGAAATGTTGCTAATACCTACTAGAATCAAAACCCATCAACATTTTGGAACCACGCTATATTTTTATTTGATTCGGCTCCAGGACACCGTGAAGATGAATAATAATAAGCAAGAAACAAATCCTTGAGGAACACCTTTTAATATTGCTAGAAAATTCCGTACATCGCCTACACATTTTACAAAATTGTTAAAGTTTTCTTAAATACCAAGGTACGTACATACTAATTCTATTAAAAGGATATTAAAAACATTTTTTGAGCGCCACCCCCTTCACACCAGTGACATTGCTCACAAATTCTAGATTTCCTCTCTATTGCAAGTACTGTAAATGTACTTACTTACTTCCTCTTCTGAGTACGTTACAAACCTGTTCTACTTCGTTATTAAGCCTCTTGTGATTCGGATGCCCAGCTGTCTCTCCATCTCTTTGGTGGTCGTCCTTTTAGTCTTGTTTCAGTGGTTTTTTCTTCATACATATTTTTATCATTCTCGTATCTTTCATCCTATGTACATGTTCATGCCACTCTCTTCTTCTCTTTCTTCCCCATCTGCATTGCATTGTTCTCTTATGGTATGGTTACTCACTCTGTCTAATAAACTTTTTCCGGTTATTGCTCTCAGTATTTTCATTTCATTTGTTCTTAGTAGCTGTTTGATTTTGTTTGTGTCTTTTTTTTATAGGTCTAGCATACGTGCTACAGGTAAGTCCCTAAAGCACGGCATGTGTGCGGAAAAAGCGATCCACGTTGTTCTTGAATCGCTGTAAATTGTACTCGGTGGGAAACACAGCCCTGGACAAATTATTCTAAAGGGATGATGTTCTTCATATAAAAGACTGCTTGAAAAGCGCTGTATCTCTGTCCGTGTTTCTATGCTATAAGCAACGCAAGTTTTATATATTCTTGTTTTTGCTTTTACACTCAGATTCTTGTTTTTCCAAACTACATCTCTCAGGGCCCCTGATATTGCTGCTGCTGCTTTATTTGTTTGTTGTCTCACTTCTTCTGTTATATCTCCGTAGTTAGTAATTAGTACCCAAGATATAAGAATTTCATTACTTGCTCTATTAATTTTCCATTTATTTCTAATTTACACCTTACTGGTTCTTTAGCTATTGTGATGAATTTTGTTTTGTTGGTATTTACTTCCATGTTGTATCTTTTTCCTACTTGTTTGAATTTATAAAGCAGTCTTTGTAGGCCGTGTTCCGATTGTGACATTAGAACAATTTCATCTGCATATCCCAGTATGTTTATATGTTTATCTTCTAGTTCGTATCCATCGTTGACTAGTTTTACTTCCTTAATGATTTTGTACATTATTATGCAGAACAGTAACGGGCTTAAGCTATCTCCCTCTCTTACTCCTACTTTTATATTTATTTGTTTTGTTAATTCGGTATTACTTCTTATTTTTGTTGTGTTACCGTGATTGAGTTTTTGGATTATTTGTGGTATTGATTACGGAATTAAGTCCTTTATTAATTCTAACATATCTTTCAACCTGACTCTGTCGAATGTTTTCCTTAAGTCGATGAAACAAAAAAATGCTGGTTTCTGGTATTCTACAGCGTTTTCTCTTATTTGCCTTATTGCAAAGATATCGTCTGTGGTTACTCTGTTTTGGCGGAACCCTTGTTGCTCGTCACTTATGTGAATATTGTTTTCTATTTCACTTTTCAGAATACTTGTGAACACTTTCATAATACTTGCTTGCAGTGTTATTCCTCTATAGTTGCTCGGGTCTTTTTTGCTGCCTTTTTTAAATATCGGTATCGTGATGCTTTTTGTCCATTCCTGTAAATATACCCAATTTCAAATCCACATCTCGTTTCGTTCGGTAATTAAGATGCGAAGAAACAGATTAAAATTTAAGGGTATTTTTTTTCACGGGGCTGATGAAAGCAAAAACTGTTAAAAAGATTATACCCATACTTGAGGCTAATATTTAAAAAATCTATTAAGACATAAATTAAAAAAAAAAAAAAACAAAACTCGATATTTCCCTGGACATGCTATTTCTATATATAAATCACACAATTTTTAGATTCCTCGACTCCAAGAATACCAAAAAGGACATACATTATCACATTAACCAATTGAATCGGTGAGTTCGACAACCGTACATGTCCGAAAATGTCATTTTGAGAAATTTAAGAAAAACTGATAATCTTTTAAATTACTTATTTCTCAGGTTTGGCATACACAGAGAAGTTTTAGATCTGGTGATCTGGGATTTATATCTAGTAATAGTTTTTCTATAAACGAAACGGTCTAATAGTTATAGCTAAAAGAAGTTAGTGGACAAGTACGGTTTTCGAAATCAGTATCGTAAAAAAAAAAATAAAACAGGTGAAAAATGATTACATTTTTAATAGTTCTAAAAGAATAACAAATAAACATTTTAATCGTCATTTTCTGCCGTTGTCGTATTACAGGATGTTATATGGTAGAAAAATTCTAACATTTCACCAGTCATATATTGCATAACTTTTTTAATATCCTCGACTTTTTTCTCATTAATAGGTAGAGGATCTTTATAAGCGCCAGCAGTCGGTAGAGAAGGACTTTCCTTATGTTGCTTTAATAACTTAAATGTGTAGGAGAGAAAACCGTTTATGTAATTCCACGTTGTCACATAACCTGGAGTTGAACTGTCATAAAGAAATTGCCTATAGTTTGACACAGCAAAATTTTCTTTTCTAGTATTATCACCACTGACTAAAATAGAACACGTTTTTTTATAATCAGTCGGCTACCACTTTTTAAAATCAATAATATCGTTATGTCGAATTAACTTTACAGTAAATGGCTGTTTTTTCCATGAAGATAGTATTATTTCTTGATATTCTTCTGGAATATAAATTCGATCGTGTTTTTTAATCACCCTCTTGACACAACCAAAATCCCTGTCGCAGGGCAAAAATGAATGCCCTCTTATTGGAAAGTAATGGTATATTTTGTTAAATCTCTTGGTCACCTGCAATGCTAGCAAAAAGCGAACCATGGTCTGGTTACGATTCTGTCCCGCACATCCATCAGAAAATAAGTGTAACTCAGTGATTTCAGATGGTATGTGGTTCAATATATAATCATAAAGAAATGTGCATACTTCATTAGATCCTTTTAGAGCTTCACCCTCGTGGTAGCTATAAAAATGACCAGTGTTGTCTTTAAGATTATGAATCTGAAATGCATATACCCAAAATTGCCTCAGATAAAAAATTTCTTGAACCGGGATATGTGGGAGGGGCATATTCTGCATATAGTCAAAAGCTAGGCCCATTACTTCTGGTCGTTCCTTACACAGAGATTGCACTTCTTTTAGTTTCGTGTAAAACTTTTTTGCGCGCCTTTTATGAACTATGAGTTCCGCTGCTCTCTTTGCATTATCATTAAGATTAACATCTTTAAGTTTAGCTCCAAGGCTTTCACATACCGAGCAGACATCAATCTGTGGTCTTCCAAACCTGAGATTGTAGTTTTCATTATAATATTTTAGATAGAATTCGTATTTAACCAAATTTTCTAGCTGTGGATTTTTATCTATAAACAGATTGTACATTTTCTTCACATTTAAAGATGCATCCAAATAATGAATGGTTTTTGAGGAGTAATGGGAAACTTTAACCGGGAATGACTCAATGTGTTCTTTTATTTTCACAATCCATTCTTCGCATATTGCACGAGGTCTGTTGTTGTGCCGGCCTCTTAAATCCTTTCGTGATTTTGTAGCTAGAAGTAAGGTGTTTAAACGCTGAACTTGCCAATGAGATATGGCATGAAGACTGATAAATGCCTGTTTACATACGGAAATTCGATTTGATTGTTTCATAACAAAGTACAAAAAATTTGATTTTCTTTGTTGTTTAGGTTTTACGCCTCTTATCCGATGTCTTTCAATAGGCTTTGCTTCAATAAGCCCCTGCAAATACGTATCTTGTTCATTTTTTGGCTTACCGTCGTATAATTTTGATATTATTTCTGTTTTCTCTTCATCAGTAAACTGCTGCATGCACTTTTTTTTACACCTTAAAAATGTATTCATTAGTTAAAATTAATTAATTAAAAAAAAATGTAAACTTACATGCATGTAGGTCCGACAGTTTTCGCTTCAATATGTTTTCCGTTTTTACCAACATATTCCTGACCGTGCAAACGTGCTATTTTTCTTTGGTTATGTTTCCAACTAACAATATTCCTTTTTCTTTTTTTGTTGCCATTGCTAGTAACCACATCTTCTCTGTCACAGGATGACATATTTTATTTAAACAAATTTAAAAACACACGATAATTAAGCTATTTTAATTAATAAAACCCACACGAAGTCAACTCTTTCTTTGTAAACAAATAACTGCAGATATTTTAGTAGCTGAGATGAAAAACCGTACAAGTCACGGACATGTACGGTTTTTCCAGTCATCACCGAACGGCAGCCTACTGTAGAGCGTTAACGTTTAAGTATATCGTACGGTTTTTATGCTCAGTTGATAGGGGGATATATTTAAAACAAAATGGCTATCTCAGTTTAAAATGTCAAATTTTGGACTTGTACGGTTGTCGAACTCACCGATTCAATTATATATTAGACCATCAATAATTGAAAGTAATGAATAAAAAATACAATTTTTATATTTCTCAATTTCAGAAACTCTAAAAATGACATATAATACAATATATACTCTTTTAACTTCCTCCCTCATCCATTTAACTTCTTATGTTTAACGCTAGATTATTATGACAAAAATTTTTCATAGTCACAGCCAAAAACCGACAAAACCACCCTTTTTCCCCAAAGTGATATCGCCCAAAATAAACAGGTTCTATTTCGATCTTAAATATTATATGTGTACCAAACTTGAAACTGGTATATCATTTCGTTCGAGAGTTACCGTGCCAATAGCCAGACAGGCCAATGAAAAAGAGGGTTATATTTTTCGTGATCCGGAAACGTGAAGAAATGCAAAACTTGCGATGCGTGATTTTTCGGCTTCCCTCTAGCTAGGGAAGTAAAAATGTATCTAAAACAAAATCATGGAAAAAATCATTTTCTGGCTGCCGTGCGTATACAAAAAAGAAACAGTTATTTCTAAAAATACATAAATGATGATATATAAAACTATATTTAGACCTATCTTAACATATGGCAGCGAGAGCTGGGTACTCACAAAAGAAACGAGCAGTAAATTTGAAGCAATTGGGATAAAGTATCTTAGAGCAGTAATCTGGGGGCATGGCAGTGCCCCCGCCAAGTCGAGCAGAAAGCACAGCCGTACCATCCTTTTCTCGAAGTCACTCACGGCACTTTCGATCTCCCTGTAACTTCGTTGTGGATACAGCTAGAAACCTGAATTTTCAGTAACCAAGAGGACATACTATACTAGCTATATTTCTAAATTATCTACTATTTATACCTTATAGATTACGAACTATCGCCAGTCGAATTTCTTTAATTTTGTCACTGACACTCACCGATCATCAAAATTCTAAGGTACTTCTAACAGACACACAAACTTGAAATTTTGAATTTAATTAGTGTTTAGCCTATAAAGGAAGGAAAAATTGAAACATTCCGAAATTTCAGTCCCGTTTTCTAAATTGTACAGTCACTTAAGTCAAAAAAAAGGGTCAACCTCGGAATGAGAGATAATAAGCTGTAAACTTGTATAAACCTTTATTTTGGCATTCTAAAAGTTGTCTCAAAAGTCTCATAAAGTCTCGTGTCCGCGTCTTAAGATATTCAAGGTCAAAGGTCACCAAAATCGGTTTTTCGCAAATATCTCGCTTCCTATGGTTTCAATGATATTTACATCTATTATAAAAATTATAGAGCATAAAATTCTCTACAAATTTTGTTCTAAACTTTTTTTATACGCTTAACTGTTTTTAAGATAGAGCGCGGAGAGCGCGGAGAACGCTCACCCATACATAGCATAATGCAGGGTCAACTGTGAGTCCCGGTAAATAATACGTTGTATAAAGTTAATTAATCACTAAAAAATCCATAATTATAAATAATTTGTATTATTTATTAATTAATATATAATATTTAATAATATTTTTCATCTATCAAATATATTCGTTTAATAATACTTACCTACTTCGTGTAATTAGAAAATTGTTAAGTGAAATACTTTAAGTATATTTTAATTATAAAAAAGTATGAAGATGATGCTTCCATGGCAGCAGGGCTAGAAGAGAATATAGTTATTAAAATAGGAGCAAAAGTCATGTTAAAACGAAATATTGATGTGAGTCTTGGCTTAGTCAACGGTTCTATGGGTATAGTACAAGGAGTAAAGGTTGATCCTGAAAATACAAGTAAAATTAAAAAAATACATATTACATTTAATAATGAACATCTTTACGAGCTTGGTCCAGTCAAAACTAAATTTGAAATTATTAATAGAGCTTATGTTCATCGCGAACAGTTTCCGATATGTATAGCCTATGCTATTACCATACACAAAAGTCAAGGACTAAGTCTAAACAGTGCACTGATGGCCATCGGTTCTTCAGTGTTCACATGCGGTCGAGCATACGTGACACTTTCGAGAGTGACAAATCTGGGCGGATTACATCTAATTAATGTCGACTTCGGTCGTATCAAAGCTCGAGAGTCCGAGTTATCATAGCCTTTGAGAAAAACCAATAGAGAAAGGGAGTGGGCTTTAAGAAAATCCATAGCTGACGTACAAGAAATATTACCCGAGAAGAAAAAAAAAAGAGGACTATCTACAAAAAGAAATGAGATCCCATCAAAAACATAAAATGTAAAAAAAATGCCAAGTCTCGCAACGCAGTCCTTCCACCACAAAAAGTTGTGAGATCTCATATAAAACCAAGTCAGTTATTTTTGTTAGTATCTATGGAAGCACCTGTTCAACAACTTTAACATAAATTGTTATCTAATTAGTTACCTACCAACATTTATAATGACCGTATCAAAATTAGACATCTTTATTTCTATAATAAATATAATGACTTGGCAATCGCAAGGCAACATAATCACATAAGAATAATCTACTATTTCAATTGCTAAGTAAGTCTAAACACTGCACTTAAGAATAAAGTATTTTAAATAGTAAATTCTTATATGTTTATACTTTATTCTTAAGTGCACTGTTTAGGCAATCGAAATAGTAGATTATTCTTATGAGATTATGTTGCCGAGCGATTGCCAAGTCATTATATTTATTATAGAAGTAAAGATGTTTAATATTGACACGGTCACTATAAATGTTGGTAGGTAACTAATTAGATAACAATGTATGACAAAGTTGTTGAACAGGTGCTTCCATAGATACTAACTAAAATAACTGACTTGGTTTTACATGAGATCTCACAACTTTTTGTGGTGAAAGGACTGCGTTGCGAGACTTTTTTTACATTTTATGTTTTTGATGGGATAGGCATTACAAGAAGAGATAAGATTAGAAACACCGAAGTGAGAAAACAATTGCAGATAGAACCGGTAACGACAACGATAAAAAGGAACCAACTAAGATGGTTTGGCCACTTAGTGAGAATGAAGGAGAGTTAACAAGCAAAAGTAATATGGGAAACTCGAACGATGCGGAAAAGACTAAGGGGTAGACCAGCCAAAACTTGGTGAAATGAAGTAGCTGAAAACTTGAAGGAACGGAAAACAACCTGGAAGAAAAGAAAGGAAAGGGCAAAAAACAGGAAGGAATAGGTAAAATTTGTATACAATTTTTAGATAGAATGTATTTAACATGAAAATGTACACCTTGACACCTAACGGTACATCAAGGTATTTGATTAATAAATATGAATAAAATATTTCTAAAAAATATCTTTTCGTAAGTTCATAGAAACAGAGTTAACCCTTTTTAATTATTCAATAAATCGAAGTTCAAGGATAACAATAAAAAGTAAAAGTAAATTAAAAAGAAATTAAAATCTAAGATCCAAGTAAACAAAAAATGTCTAGACAGTAAATATGTAACATCTCGACATGGAAAAATGGTTGAAATAATATCATTGTATTTCTCTTTTCAATTAACTTTGCAAAGACCTTATTTTCTGAGCTTTTAATGTTATAAAGAATATGAATTTGGAAATTGAAATTGGACTTACAAAATAATTTATCTATGGGGTTTGTAGTCCGTGGATAACAAAAATATATCTGTGTTCATAATTTAAGAACGTTTGGCAATAAGTTGCCGTTATCAAAATAAAGGTGTTTATCCTGAACACATTTTATGGGAAGAGATCGAATTGGTAAAGAAGAATGGCTCTTTATGATTCACACCTGAATGGAGCCTTGTATTATACATAACCACTTGTGTTGGGATATGAGAATTTCAAAACTCATTTCTACGTGTTATTAAAATTTGACGTTAATTACGAACTAAAGAAAGTTAGCCGAACATGCAGCTGAGATAAATATTGCACTTGGCTGCCTATTTTTTACACAGTAATTCGTAAAACAACTGAGATGTTAGTATTCATTTAGAGGTCTATCTCTCCATCCCCTCCAATTACACGAAAATTTTTAAACTTAATTTTTCTTTTTTTTTATCGTTCATCTCACCTCCTAAATAGAGATTTATTTATACATCATCCAGCTACATCGGTGCAGATGGTATAATATGCGTCACGTCAAGTCCCACAATATTAATTTGTATTTGACTGTACCGCTATCAAGGGTTTTATCACATTTCTACAACAACTATTACCTGTGTATGTGGCCAAACCAAATATACTTAAATAAATTAATAAATAAATAGATACAATGACCTGCCGGGATTGCAACCCGGGTCCCTTGGTACCGTAAATTGGAACTATATCACGGAGCTAGAGCCCCTAAAAAACATCGAAAATGCCTAAATAGATTTAATGTGGACTACCATTTTCTAAAACGAAATGAAGAGCCCTATTTTGAGGAGCAGGAATTACCTTGTACAAAAGAACCATTTTACATAAATAGGAATTTTCATCCATACTTTTCTTATGCAATACTTCATAGAGTAGTCTCCCAACAGTCGGTTCGACGGTTAATATCACGGATGAACTGAAAATGGCTCACCATGTTGGATAGACAATATTATTACAGTTAACTTTTTTCAAAGGTTTTTATTATATATATATATATATATATATATATATATATATATATATATATATATATATATATATATATATATATATATATATATATATGTACAGGGTTACAGGGAAAGTCGTCCTAGATAATTAAGGACATTATAGTTTAGGTCGTTTCTGATCGATTTGATTCTATGACATGATCTCCTAAACTTAACCGTTTTCGAGATATTGAAGTTTAAAGATTTTCTAAAAAAAAACATGTTTTTTTTGCTTTTATATCGATCTTTTTTTATTAGAGGTTCTCGAGTGCGATTTTTTGGTTATTTTTAGTTAGTCTGTATGTCAAGTATTAAAAATAATCAAAAAAATTTGAACTAGTTACTAACAGTTTCAAATGGCGGCTTGTTAATGTTTCTAAATTACGAATTTTTACCAAGTGTTTCCTACTTTAAATCAATAAAGAGAAAAAAAATGTATGGATTTATTCTGCAAATTATTTTTAAACTTTTACGTCTTTTTAGCTAGCAAAAAAGGTATAATACTAGGAGTTTAATAGGAAAACTGTACACAGAATGACACCTAAAGCGGGCTCGGGTAGCAAAAGGTAAATTTTTAGTTCTAGGTGAAAATAAGAAAAATACACAAATAAAACAAAAAACCTTGCAATTTAATATTTTTTATTAATTATAATTCATGTTCTATATGATCGCCCCTATTTCTAACACAAATTCTCATTCTTTTTCTTAAATTACTTTTCACAACGCTGGTTGTGAGGTGCCGCCTCATTTCGTCAGCCGCATCAATTATTTTTTGTCTTAGGACATCCACGTTTTCGATAGGAGTCATCTGGTCGTATACGAGACTTTCCATGTGACCCCACACATAAAAATCCATCGGTGTTAGGTCTGGGCTTCTCGCCGGCCAAGGTATGGGTCCGCCTCTTCCAATCCATTTGTTGAGATAATTGTCATTGAGCCATGCACGAACACTTCCTCTGTAGTGAGCTGGGCAGCCATCGTGTTGAAAGTACATGTTTTATCTCAAACCAATAGGTAGGTCTTCCATCAAATTAGGTACATCGTTCCGCAAAAAATTGTCGTATTTCTCGCCATTCAAATTATCTGGCAGGAAGAATGGCCCAACCAAATAATTTGAAATTATACCCATCCACACATTTAAGCTGAATCTTGTTTGTGATTCTTTCGTTCTTTTTTTGTTTGGGTTGCCTTCCTCTTTAGAAGCCCAATAGTGGGCATTGTGGTAGTTTGTATGACCGTCTTTGTCGAATTTCGACTCGTCAGTCCATAGTATTTTCTTAAAAAAAGATGCATCTTCGATATCGGTATTGAGCATAAATCTGCAGAATTCTAATCGTCGCAACGGATCCCCTTCTTCAATGACTTGCACGGGCGTATAGTGGTAAGGGTGTTGCCCAACAGTATGCATTACAAACCATACCTTCCACTGCGAAATATCAAGCTGTTGTGCGACAACATTTGTAGATATGGTTGGGTCCACCTCGAAGAGACGTCGTATTTCGTTTTCTTCGTCTTCGTCAAAGATACGTGGTCGTCCCATGTCAGTCCGCTGTCTTTGTACGGAACCAGTTTCTCGTAGTCTTCGATAAGTTCCATCAAATACGCTAGCATCAGGTACACGACGAGTAGGATATCGCAGCATGTATTCATCACGTGCACGCGACGACACTCCTTCGCAAAATCCGTAACACATTAGAATGTCAGCATATTCCTCGTTGGTATACGTTGCCATATTCACAAGCAGAGATCAAAATCCACTTACGAGCCAATTCACACAGTCAGAAGATGAAACACAGATATTTTTTGAAAAGCAGGGTATAGCACATCTACCACGGACGAATCGCATGAGCAGACTAAAAATCATTCAATAATGTTTAGTGAACAGAAAATGTCACTCGCACAGAGAGTACCCCGACCGGAAAAAACGCTTACCCAACCCTTTTTATTGTTTGAAGGTGCAGGTAGTAAACCGGTAATTGGTAGTATCTAAATTCTATTATTATGTTACTCTACATTTGGGCCTATTGAAATCTCATTTTCTTAGAATTTTCAATAGATCCAGTAGATATTATAACGACTTTCCCTGTAACCCTGTATATATATATATATATATATATATATATATATATATATATATATATATATATATATATATAAACAAAAATTAATTTGTATAAGGTTTACCAGCCCCAAGTTAGTCATATAGCTGCACAATACTAGAAACACTGCCACACTCACATTTCATGAAAATAAAAGAGAACATGTAAAACAAGAAAACAATACTGACATGTAACCAACAATCAAGCGGATAACACTGACTTTCCTTAAACTTCTAACTACTACAAATGAAACAAAATTTAAAAAACAGGCAACAAAACCATGTACCATTTACAGTGGTTTGGCGTATTAGTAAAATTTTTTTATATATCTAAAATATTACAATAGGTGTTGCGTAAACTATTGGTGCCTGACTTGAAATTAACACAGTATTTATTTTTGTTAATCTGACACATTTCAAGAAACAACCGATCCCTATAATCATTTTCTTTTTCCAATATTTTTACATTTACAAAATCAAATTGATCTCCCGTTTTCAAATGGTGATCCACTACGGCACATGATCTCTTTTCCAACTGGCAATCACTTTTTTGTTGTATTAATCTCTGCTTCAGCCATTGTGAGGTCTCTCCGATATAGCAAGACTGACAGTCTAGACATGACAACCTATAGACAACATTCGTATTATAAAGTATTGGAGCTTTGAGGCAGGTAAATAAAGTATGGTTGCTGAGACTGTTGTATTTGGTTATTTTAATGTGCGGGCAATCCTTTAAAAATGGAGACCACCGAGTCTGTCAACCCACGTATAAACGGTAGTTTTTTGTCTTTGATTGTGATTATTTTCTGTAGGGCCATCAAAATTATTGAAGTTATAAATGTATTTTTTTAAGAAATGTTTGCGATACATATTATTTAAAAAAAATTGCTATAGCTTCTCCAGATTGACTTGTAGGAAACTTTTAGGGCTAATATGTATCACTCTGTTGTTGTCAAGTCTAGACTGTAAATCTTGCTATGTCGGACAGACATCACAATGGCTGAAGCAGAGATTAATACAACATACAAGTGATTGGCAGTTGGGAAAGAGATCATATGCCTTAGTATATCACCATTTAAAAACGGGACATCCATTTGATTTTGTAAATGGAAAAATATTGGAAAAAGAAAATTATTATAGGGATCGGTTGTTTCTGGAAATGTGTCACATTAACAAACATAAAGACTGTGTTAATTTTAAGTCAGACACCAATAGTTTAAGCAACATCTATTGTAATATTTTAGATATATAAAAAATTTTACAAACCACTGTATACATGCTTTTGTTGCCTTTTTCTTAAATTTTGTTTCATTTATAGTTGTTAGAAGTTTAAGGAAAGTCAGTGTTATCTGCTTGATTGTTGGGTACATGTCGGTATTGTTTTCTTGCTTTACATGTTCCCTTTTATTTCATGAAATGTAAGTGTGGCAGTGTTTCTCGTATTGTGCAGCTCCTGATGAAGTTGCAATATAGCAGCGAAATATTAAGTCAACAGCAATTGAGTTTTAATTAGTGATAGACCGCGTACCTGATATATATTCAAAATTCCTTATAGAGTACGGTCGAGAATTTACTATCGAATATATATATATATATATATATATATATATATATATATATATATATATATATATATATACGAGTATATATATATATATATATATATATATGTATATATATATATATATATATATATATATATATATATATATATATATATATATATATATATACCTCTACACCGTAAGATAGAAGAGGAAGGATTATGTAAGTATGTATGTATGTAAATATATATATAACACATGGGGTGAAAAGTCCCGGGCCTAACAAAGAAAACACGGTTTTTTTGGTTCAAAATTAGCTTTATTCATCAACGTAATCTCCATCAAGAGCAACGCAATCATTCCAGCGCCGCTCTAACATTTCAATACCACTTTTGTAGAACGATTTATCTTTTGCCTCAAAATAGGCCTCAGTTTCAGCGATAACCTCTTCATTCGTGCGAAATTTCTTACCGGCGAGCATTTTTTTCAGGTCTGCGAACAGCCAGTAGTCGCTGGGAGCCAAATCTGGCGAATACGGTGGATGTGGGAGCAATTCGAAGTTCAATTCATGTAGTTTTGCCATTGTTTTGATTGACTTGTGACACGGTGCGTTGTCTTGATGAAACAAAAATTTTTTCTTTGCCATATGCGGTCGTTTCTTTGCAATTTCGGCCTTCAAACGCTCCAATAACGCTATATAATATTCACTGTTGATGGTATTTCCTTTCTCAAGATAGTCGATGAATATTACACCACGCACATCCCAAAATACCGAGGCCATAACCTTTCCAGCCGATTATTGTGCTTTCGGGCGCTTTGGACGAGGTTCACCAGTTGCTGTCCACTCAGATGACGATCGTTTGATTCCGGAGTGAAGTGATGGATCCATGTTTCATCCATTGTCACATATCGACGCAAAAATTCCGGTTTGTTACGTTTAAACATGGCCAAACACTGCTCAGAATCATCAACACGTTCTTGTTTTTGATCAACAGTGAGCAAACGCGGCACCCACTTTGAACAGAGCTTTCTCATAGTCAAATGCTCATGCAATATAAAGCCAACACGTTTCTTTTGATATCTTTACGATGTCAGCTAACTCACGCAACTTCACTTTTCGATCATTCAAAACGATTTTATGGATTTTTTTGATGTTTTCTGGTGTTACCGCCTCATTTGGACGTCCACTGCGTTCTGCATCATCGGTGTCTCTACGACCACGTTTGAAGTCAGCAAACCAACGTTTTATTGTTGTTTCTGATGGAGCGGAGTCCCCATAACACTTTTCAAGCCATTGCTTCGCTTGAACGATATTTTTTCCCATCAAGAAGCAGTGTAAAATGAAACACGAAATTGTTTTTGATCCATTGTTTTGAAAATAACAAAAGTAGCGTCACTCTTAGCACAATAACTCACAAACTAATGAATAGAATATCATGAAATTTTAACAGCTGTCTTTTGAAGGTTAGTATTAACCGCCATCTATGTGTTAGGCCCGGGACTTTTCAGCCCATGTGTTATATATATATATATATATATATATATATATATATATATATATATATATATATATATATAATATTGTGATTAAAATGAACCCATCATTGTCTTCCGTAGAAAAGATCGAAATTATTAACATTTGTAACGATAACTATAAATGTGCTCGAGAGGCAGGTGCAATATTGATTGAAAGACACCCTAAGAAAATTCTACATTACCCTACTGTTACGAGCTTACTAAAAGGATTTGAAGAAACTGGTAGTGTAGAAAATCAGTACAAAATACTTGATGAAAAAATAGTGACTACTAATAAAAATAATAAATAAAAATTTGAAGGTACTGCTGATAGTTTCAGAAACACCGCAGGTACCAGTTGCTCATATTTCGAGGGTGACAAATACTGAAGAGCGACCAGTATTAAAAAAAAATAAGTTTTTTTTATACATACCAAAATTTGTACTAAAAGACCTGGATTATAATGCCAGTTTTGATTTCTGTGCATGGTCGAAGAAGATTTTAATTTTCCTAGAAAAATTTTATTTTCAGACGAAGCAACATTTATTTTAAACGGGACCGTAAGTCCATAAAATTGTAGGTGGTCGGCCACTGAAAATCCAGTATTTATTATTAAAAAGAGCCGTATAGTTTTGAAGTTTAAATGTATGTTATGTTGTGCAATCTTAGATACGAGAATTGTAGGGCTCTTTTTCTAAGAGATAATTTAAATGCTGCTAGATACTTATTATCATTACGGACAGATTTGTGTTTCTAGATAATCTCCCTTTAATGCAAAGAAGGCATGTGTACTTTCAGTAGGATGGTTCTAATAAGGAACTGGCTACACGAGAAGTTTCGCAACCAGTGGATAGGCCGATTCACAGAAAATTCCTAGCCTGTCAGACCCCCAAAAGTTTCACCTTTAGACTTTTTTGTGGGGGTACTTAAAAATGCAGATTATAAAAAATGCGTTTTTGTAACCATGAATATTTGAAACAAGCTATTAGAAACTGTGTAGGCCAAATAACTCCGGAAATGCTTATAATGTTTCAAGAGAAGTGCGATCTCGAATAATAATATTTGATGCAATTTGATGGCAATACGGAGTTTGACATTTTTAAATTATGTTCATTTTGTTGTTTTTATTATTATTAATTTTTTAGTACTTAATATGTACTTTTTGAAAGAATAAAATTGAATGTTCTAACAAAGTGTCAAAATATTTTTTAGAACAGGTGAGTTGGCTCAAGCATCTAGAAGTTTAGGCTATTAAGATACAAATCATTGCAAGAGGAATTGCAAAATTTATGTTTTAAATTTAAGTAAACCTTTATAAGAATCAGAAAACTGATACATTCTAAACCCTTAGGGACACGTATTGTTGTAAAACACCGAAATAGCAATTAGATAAAAATCACTGCAATAAATTGCGTTTATTTAAATTTTTCTTCTAGTTGTCAAAAAAATAAAATAATATTTCTAATTATGATCAAAGGAAAATAAAAAAATAAAAGTTGTTAGCTAGATAACGAAGCATTAAAAAAAATGTGATTTTAATTTTTTCTATACAGATGCTCAAAACTGTGTAGGGAGGGTTTGAATTAAATTGTAAAAACTTTTTCCCTTTGAGTTTTCTCGACATTCTGTCAACTAACTCGACTTTTTTATGATTCAATCAGCCATATATCAAATTTTTAGGTATCGAACATGCAGAACTCATTATCAGAAACAGAAATGTTGCTAAATCTAATAATAGAAAATTTTCCCATATGTTGCGAGTTTTTTACTTTATATGTATATATATATATATATATATATATATATATATATATATATATATATATATATATATATATATATATATATACAGGTGTACAAGTAGAAAATGCGGATTTCAGACAACAGATGGTGCATCATTGCAATTTGTGCTATAAAGATTTGGCACTGCGCCATTTTGTTGTGTCATCAACAAGTGTCAGACGGGCATGAATGATAAATTGGAAAAGTGTGTTCATAGTGTTGTGTTGTTGTGTTCAATATGTCGAAATTTATACCGAACAAAGATCATTAGCTGACAGCATTAATTTTTTGTTTTCATTTGAAGAAAACTGCTGTTGAATCATACCGATTACTTCGAGAAGCTTATGGAGAACATGCTCCATCGCAAGATACGTGCGAACGATGGTTTTGGCGTTTCAAAAGTGGCGACTTCGATGTTGCAGACAAGGAACGTGGAAAACCGCCAAAAAAATACGAAGATGTGGAATTGCAAGCATTGTTGGATGAAGATGATTCACAAACACAAAAACAACTCGCCGAGCAATTGGGCGTTAGTCAACAAGCTCTTTCAAATCGGCTACGAGAGATGGGAAAGATTCAGAAGCCGGTAGATGGATATCATATGAGTTGAACGACAGGCAAATGGAAAAGCGCAAAAACACATGTGACATTTTGCTCGCTCGGTACAAAAGGAAGTCGTTTTTGCATCGCATAGTTACAGGTGATGAAAAGTGGATTTATTTTGAGAATCCCAAGCGCAAAAAATCATGGGTAGACCCAGGCGCACCATCCACCGAATCGCTTTGGCAGAAAGACGATGCTCTGTGTTTGGTGGGACTAGAGGAGCGTGCTCTATTATGAGCTGTTAAAACCTGGGGAAACGGTTAATACTAAACGTTACCAACAACAATTGTCCGATTTGAACCGTTCGCTGCTTGAAAAAAGGCCAGAATACCGAAAGAGGCAACACAAAGTCATTTTTCTTTATGACATTGCTCCATCACATACGGCAAAACCAGTTCGCGACACGTTGGAAGCACTCAGCTGGGAAGTTCTACCCCATGCGGCTTGCTCACCAGACTTGGCTCCTTCCGATTACCACTTGTTTGCATCGATGGGTCACGCACTTGCTGAACAGCGCTTTGGTTCGTACGTAGTTGTGAAAAAATGGCTCGATGAATGTTTCGCAGCAAAAGGGGAAAATTTTTACTGGCTTGGTATTCACAAATTGCCCGAAAGATGGGAAAAAATGTATAACAAGCGATGGAGCAGAATTTACCATGTTTTTTTAGAAAAAAAAATCCGCATTTCATACTTGTACACCTGGTATATATATATATATATATATATATATATATATATATATATATATATATATATATATATATATATATATATATATATATGTATATGTATATGTATATATGATTTTTCTTTTTGACTAAATTACTTAAAAACAAAATAATATAAATATTACATAATATCTAAATACTATTATTACAAAACTGCAATCATTTTCATTTGGTCATCCTCAGCTTTTTTATAGCATAATCAGTTTGACAAAAAACTCCAGTGTTTACGTTTAAGATATTAACTTATTATGACTGAACGACTATTCACTTGAAAAATTATAATTTAATTTCACCCTATATCTCCTTAGTTACGTCAAGAAAGTGGTTCAGTGACCCGCACAGTTATTCTTACGTATAGGGAGAACGGCGATATTTTATGCCTTTAATTAACAAGCGCTATCTTCCTTATTTTCATTTTCCTGTTCAGTATCAGGACAAATTTTAGGGTCCGTACGTTTGCTGCAAAGCTTGTGTTCCACAATATAAGCTAAATGATATCGACATTGCTGCGCCAAAAAAATCAAGTAAGTGATTGTTTCTGTTCTTCAATTAATAAAAAGTGTATAAATAATAAGTTCGAAAACTCAATTAGATATTTAGACTTATTGTCTGAAAAAGAGACCAATCCCTTATAAAATTGAGTTGCCTGTGACGTTCGAAGAAATGTCTTTCGTCCCTAGTCAGGAAGATGCAGCGGAGTGCGATCCAACTTATGAATATATCCTTAAATACGAGGGTTGTGTAAGAAATAAGGTAAACTCGCCGCGCGAGATGCTAGGCGAAATCCGGCAACACCGCCGTGTGCGCTGATTCCCCCACTCTAGATCCCGCCTTGGTAGAACTCGCTGCGACGTTCAGTGCCGGCCTGACAGCCATCCGCGATGGAACCCCCGATCGCCGTCACCGCCAGGTGCGAAGTTCGTGCGGTAATCCGATTTTTACACGCTAAAAAGTTACCACCGGTTGATATTCATAGGCAGTTGTGTGAAGTTTATGGGGAAGCTTGTATCAGTGTTCAACACGTCCGCAAATGGTGTAGGGAGTTCTCCGAAGAACGCACAGACATCCACGATGAGCAAAGAAGCGGAAGGCCATCGATCTCCGACGAAGATTGAGCGAATTCTGCTCGAGGATAGGAGGATAACGATTCGGGAACTGGCTGCCCGGGTTCCTGAGGTTTATGAAAAACCAATCCACACGATTTTGACTGAAAGGTTACGTTATCACAAGGTGTGTGCGCGGTGGGTCCCGCACATGCTTTCTGAAACCCACAAAGCCGATCGCGTCAAGTGTGCCCAGGAGTTTCTTCGAGAATTCGCCGAGAATACCGAAGATTTCTTAGACTCCATTATTACCGAGGATGAAACGTGGTGTCATTACGTCACCCCGGAAACAAAACAACAATCGCGACAATGGCGCCATACCGGATCGCCTAAACCGAAGAAGTTCAAGCAGACGCTGTCCGCAGGGAAAGTGATGGTTACGGTCTTTTGGGACCGTAAGGCTGTCCTGCTTGTTGAGTTTATGCCTCGAGGGATCACAATAAATTCAGAAAATTATTGTGAGATCTTGAAAAAACTCAGAAGAGCCATCCAAAATCGCCGGAGAGGAAGACTGACAAAAGGCGTTAGACTGCACCACGACAATGCGCGCCCGCACGTCTTTCGCCAAACCAAGGATTTAATCGACAATTTTGGCTGGGATCTCGTTGAACATGCTCCCTACAGCCCTGACCTTGCACCGCGTGACTTCCACTTGTTTCCAAAATTAAAGCAACACTTGGGTGGATAACGTTTCGAGACTGATGAAGAAGTGCAGGAAGCGGTCACCAAATTCCTCCACGGACTGGCGGCGGACTTCTTTGAAGCGGGATTCCAAAAGTGGATTAATCGTCAACAAAAATGCATGGAAAAATCTAGAGATTATGTTGAAAAATAGCTAAGAAATTAAGCTTTCCAATGATATATTTTTCAGTTCAAATAAAAAATGCCTTACACCTGAAAAAAATGTGGGAACCTTATTTTTTACACAACCCTCGTACAAATCTTTGAACTAAATCTAAATCCTCTCGAGACTACTTTGAACTGTTACTAAAATGTCGTTAAAAACTTATCGATCAAACATAAAATGTAAAACTATGAAGATTTAATTAATGAACTTTTAATATCTTTTAAAACTTCAGGATAATACATATCAGTAAAAAATTCCCTTATTATTACTCGACATTATTTCCCGAAAATGTTGATATCGTTAGCGACAAACTCGGCTAAAGATTTTACTACATTTCCTGCTTGGAGTAGTCATACTATGTGAAATGGAACTCGCAAGTGTTGGCGGACTGTGTTGATCACTTGGCAGCTAATTATTCATGAAAATGGTAAAATATTAAATGTGTGTTCTTTTATACCCTAGTTAGTGAGCTCAATTTTAATTTTATACCTTCTTTGTGAATATTTACCATATTTTTCACCTTCTCATCATCATCAATTGCACGGATTTATTAACTGTATTGAAGGCAAAACTTTTACAGATGAGAAAAAGCTAAAATGGCACGTTTTTTGTCAGTCAAAGTCGGTGGGTGATATGTCGCCACTTAATATGAAAAATATATTCTAAATTAAGATAAAATATAGGTACATATAAGAAATCCCCTTTACAAAGAACAACCCACCACTTTAATATCATAAAAAGTGTTGTGTTGGAGTGTAGTGGGTTAAGAGCCTGCATAATAAACCCATATGAAGCTAGTTTTTTGGGACACTATTTCTAGCAAAATTCAAACCAAATTCACAACAAATGTCAGTAACCCAATAAAACTCTATGCACATGAAATAACACGACTAAGAAAGTTCTCAGGAAGTCAGTCCCAAAGCAAAAACAACGTTCTTCTGGCTTCCGCAACAGGCCAAACATCCGACCCCGCTGTTCTGAGAATGGCGTCTGCTGCAAAATGATTGCCACTTAAAAGGGCAGTGTATTTCAACATATATAACATACATTTTAATAGTTATGTAGCGGGATGAACAGTACGAGAATTTTTAATGAATGAAGAGATATTGAATTTGAATGATATTAAACCGATGGCAGCTGGTTTCATTTTGGCAATTTATGTATTTTGTGGGTATTTTTTAGGTAGTAGTTAATGCAGAAATAACGCCCGTAGTAGCATTACTTGTTTTAAGAGTGCTGTGCAACACAAATGTGTTTCTGCCCCTGGGCCACGTCGATGGATATTATAACATCCCCGTCAATATATCTCATTATTATTATAGTAAGAGGTATGGTAAAATCCCTGTAGTGGCGGGAAGTGGACTATAAAAAATATATTCTTTTGCACTACCCTATATATATAGCTTCTATAAATCTAGATAACAAAACTAACGCCTACGAGATGCCAGACACAAAGCACAATACAGACTACATAAACAATAGTTGGGTATAATTTTGATTCTATTTTCAATAAAATCGATATCTATAGGATTCAGGTTAGAATTAAGGACGATTAATTTTAATAATAAATTACTACACTATGAAAATACATCTACACCGTCTGTCCAAAAAGTTCCCACACTGCCCTAATAAAAAAATAGAAAAGTTAAAAGTGAACATTTTATTACTTCAAATGTTCTACATAGTCCCCTCCGAACTCAATACAATGTTTAGAACTTTCATACAACTATATGAAACTGTTAGAAAAACCTTCTGTTGAAGATCGTATTTAACTCGTGCGTCACAATATTTGTAATGCCCTCCAAAGCATCACAGCGTTGGTCCTTCATGTGAAGTCTAATTCTTACGCATAAAAAATCACTAGGGGCTAAGTCAGGCACATAAGGAGGGTGGTGGCGTACGGGCACTTGTTTTCGCGCCACAAATTGTCAGTCGGCGCGTTATCATGATGCAAGAAAAAGTCCTTTGCCAAAAAGTTCAATTTTTAGTACAATTATAGCACATTGCTCTAAATTTGAAACTCTTAAGTTAAGCGTAAGAAGAAATGATTGATATTTTTAAATACTTATACGAGGGTAACGTTTTAAGTTTTTACAAAAACAATGAAAGAAAAAAAATTGGTACAAATCGTTTTATTATTTGTCAAAATATTCGCCTTTAAGAATTATATACTTTTGCATGCGTTCTAACCAATTCTCGAAACATTTTTTTCACTCTGAAGTTAGTACTTTAAACATGGTTTTGGAAGGATTCAACAGTTTCTTGAGGTGCCATTCGGGAACAAAAAGAAGTCTTTAGGCGATAAATCAAGTGAATACAGGCAATACGACATTAATTCTAAGTTTTTCTCTGTCAAATAATCAGTTAATCAATCTGTCGCTGACGGAATACCTGCCATAGTTCTCAAAAACTTTGCGAGGGAACTAACACCAATTTTCTGTAGACTTTTCAACCTATCCTACAGAAAGGGAATATTTCCTTCCTGCTGGAAATGTACCACAGTTCAGCCGATACCTAAAAAAGGCAAGAAGACCTTGCCAAATAACTACCGACCAATCGCACTGCTTTCAATAATAGTCATGGAAAAGGCTATCAATCAGCATTTCCTAAAATATCTTGAAGGATTCAACATTATTAGCGATCACCAATATGGCTTTCGTAAAAATAGATCAACAGGAGATCTTCTGACTTATGTAACACATGTTTGGAACAACGCAATTGAACACTTTGGAGAAACTCGAGCGGTTACTCTTGACATATCCAAGGCATTCGACCGTGCTTGGTACGCTACGCTACGCTCTTATGGTATATCTGAAAAGTTCTGTTTGTGGCTCTCATGTTTCCTCAGAGAGCATTCTTTATGAGTGGCAGTCGACGGATTTCTTTCTAACACCTTCACTATCAACGCCGGTGAACCTCAAGGCTCCATACTGTCTCCTACTCTCTTTCTCATTTACATTAACGAACTGCTGGAAAAGACCGAGAATCCAATCTCGCTTATCTCTTCATTCGCTTTGAATGTTCGGACATCGGCTACTCAGACGAATATCCGCAGACAGCAGGAAGTCATCCAACTTAACAAAGACCTGGAAGAGATTTTATCTTGGGGTAACAGTGACCAAATGGAATTTAACGCTACAAAAGCCCAGACGGCAGTTTTTTCTAAAAAAGTTAACGTTGCTGAACCCGATATAGTTATGTCGGGGAACTTCATTCCTCTAACATCGTCACTCAGTTTGTTGGGCGTTAATTTGGGAGCAAATATGTCCTGGCATGATCATGTTGCAGGCATAGCAAGGAGTTTCCCAAAAGTTGGGAATATCATTTCGAACCAGAAAGCTTTACACTCCACAACTGTTAATTCTTTATAAAGCTCAAATTCGGTCAACTATGGAATACTGTTCCCATGTTTGGGGCTCCGCTCCCTAACATACACTGCATTTGTTGGATTCTATTCAGAGAAGAGCTGTTCGTCTGATTGGAGACCCGGACCTGACCGGCGGCCTCGATTCGCTGGAACATCGAAGAACGGTTGGCGACTTGAACCTGTTCTACAGGTATTTTCATGGAAAGTGTTCGAAGGATGTGGCCAGCTTAATTCCTCCCAGAGCGGTGCATGTTAGAAGTACACGTCGCGCTAATACTTCACCTCCGTATGAGGTTCAGCTTTTTACTCCTCATACAACGCTTTTAAAGCAGTCTTTTCTATGGGGAACATCATCCCTTTGGAATAATTTGCCCAGGACTGTGTTTCCCACCGAGTACAATTTACAGCGATTCAAGAACAACGTGTCGCTCCTGTAGCGCTTTAGGGACTTCCCTGCAGCACGTGTGCTAGACCCATAAAAAAAATCAATTGTTTCACGTGCTCTGTAAAAGCTGGCATTGTCATGATGCGACATTTTCGATTGTTTTTCCTGATTTCATCAATGACTTTTGGCAAACAAATTGTTGTATATTATTCAGCATTACCTGTTCTTCGATCTTCTATGCGTACTTAATAAAATTCGTTGTATCCTACCATCGTACTACGTAACTTCTGGGATAAGTACCAGTTGATTCCGTTCTTTTGTTTGTCAATCCTAGCCTAACTGACGAGCCGAGATACGGCGAAACGCGTCTCAGGATGGATTTGACGGACAAGAGAATAGCTAGTAAACTGCTGGAATATGGACTTCTGTCTATTTTCAATTGCTTTATAATAACTATATATGCCTGAGGAAGGATCCCTCGAAAAGCGCTACCTGCCTTTAAGCGTTGAATATGTGAACCACTCTGTCGGCTCGAAAGGTGCTGTGTCAGCTTTCGATGGAGTAATAGGTATGCGTACTTAATACAATTCAGGTTTATGTATTTTTTAGAAAACGGTTTATTTATACGATCGCTACAAAAAGACAACTAGACACACCTGTCTGAAACTTCACAGCACGCCATCTAGCAGATAAGACTTAATAAATATCATAATAATATGGTCATCTTGGCGCCATATCTGTGTCAAGCCGAGAACTTTTGGAACAACCCACGATACATGAAATGATGTAAACCATACAAACTTATATTCGAAACAAATCCAAAAAAAACTAATTGAACTTCTTTAATGAATAGAATTCATCAGTCTGTTTCGTCCTTAACGGACCTTAAATATAAGCTGAACATAAAGAGTACCCTTAAAACAAACTTTTATCACGAAAACAAACATAAAGGCTATGCGTGAACGGCCTGTTAGCTTTTATATGATACCGCCTAAGTTCCTGAAAGGATATACAATGAAAATCCAAGATTTTCCAAGACTAAAAGTAAGAAAATATAATAATAAAAGTAAAATAAGGATTTGCGCAACCCGAAAACGAAAAATTTGTGTTAAAGGATGTTCTAATTGACTTCTTGTAGGATAAAATCTTTCTAAATTCTTATTAATGGGGTCCTAATAAATAATATTGGATATGCTGATAGTATACTTTTAACAGAAGGTGCAGAAGATCTACAGACACTTCTAAACAGGGTCAGTACGGTCAGTAATCAATACGGTTTATAAATGAATACCAAGAAGACTAAATTTATGATAATTTCTAGAGACCGGATTATATGCATTTGCATGTTTTTATATGCATTTGCATATTTAGACCATTCTCACCGATTATTGCATATTTTACCCAAAATCTAGTAATGATGCATATTTTCCCTATATTTACAATATTTCTCGGTATTACTAGGCAATTGCATTGCTCAGGGTATTGTTAATGTCGCCGTCTGGAACCGATCTTATCGCCGGAACATTACCTGCAATAGTCTAAACATCGATTAGGTTATAGTGCCAAGGGAATACCCAAAATTACGATGGTATTTTATTCTTTTGTTTATTGGTCGGGATATTAAGTGGTAAGTAGTTAGTTTCTAAGAATATTTGTTTGAGCGTGGATCAAATAAACAATTTTCTCGAAGACGAATTTTTATTTTAAAACAAGATATCAGTTTTAACATTATTGTTGACGACCTTGCATCAGTGTAGTCTTTTTGCAATTTTTAACGTGTTGTGTTAAAGTTTAACGTATACCATGCCACCCGCAAAAAAAGTGTCTCTTCATGGGTAGCTGATTATCCTGGAACATTTACATAGGACGGAAATGTTTTATATTGTCGAGTTTGCGAGAAAAATGTTTCGTGCACAAAAAAGTTTCAAATTGACCAGCTTGTCAAGACAAGTTTTCATATCGGAGGATTACAAAAAATGCCCACGACAACAACTTATAACAGCAAGTAGCAGTGATTCCACTTCTATACGCAAACAAAAAAACACTTTAGCATGGATTTATGTGAAGCATTGCTTGCAAGTAATATTCCTCTCCACAAACTTACAAATCCTACATTCAAAGATTTTCTGCGAAAATATTGCTTGAATCAAAAAATACCAGACGAATCATTACATACCAACAATTTACCAACATGTTCTGGAAGAAATACGTAATGAACTTAAGGATGACATTATTTGGATTTCAGCTCATGAAACTACCGATAGTTGTGGTCACTATATTGCGAATTTAATTGTGGGTGCATTAAGATTAGATCCTTCCTCTTCCTATTTGGTGGCCTGCAAAGAACTTGACAAGACAAACCATTCTACGATCGCCAGATTTGTGAATGAGAGTATTAAAAAAATATTTCCTGAATCTTCTGCAGATGAAAGAGTGTTTATATTTCTCTCAGATGCTGCTCCCTATATGATCAAGGCAGCCAAAGTCCTCCAAGTATTTTATCCAAATTCAATTCATGTGACGTGCTTTGCTCACGGATTCCATCGACTCGCTGAAGAAGTACGATCCACTTTTGGAAATGTAAATAAACTGATTTCATCAGCAAAGAAAGTGTTTTTTAAGGCACCTGCTTGCAATAACGCCTATAAGGAAAAACTGCCGAATGTGCCTTTACCTCCTGAACCATAGGGAACCTATAGGGAACATGGATTGAAGATGTACTATTTTACAACAAACATTTCAAGGCCATCAAAGGTGTAGTAAATGACTTCGATAGTGCAGAGGCTATCGCAGTTCGTCAATCCAAGGAAGCATTTAACGATTCTGATGTTAAAAAAAGCATAGCTTTGATTAACACTCACTTTTCCCACATACCTGCGGGTATTAAAAAGCTTGAAACTCGAGGTTTGGCGTTGACCGAATCAATTCAGTTAATGAATAAAATCCGTCAAATAAACTCCACATTGCCAGATGTATTCCCGCGTAGAGTTAAAGAAAAGTTTGAAAACATTTTGTGCAATAACCCAGACTTTGAACCTTTGTGTCAAATTGATAGTTTTATTAATGGGACGGGTGAACTTTTGCCAGAAACAATAAGTGCTAACATAACACCCAAATTCAAATACTGCCAAGTTACCTCAGTGGATGTGGAACGGTCTTTTTCCACTTATAAAAATATTTTAAGTGATCAAAGACACAATCTTACTACCCAACATTTGGAACAATACCTTATTGTTTACGTGTACAAGAATACAAATGTTAAATAATTTTAAAAAATGTTAAATAATTGTTAATTAAATTTAAACATCGTCGATAACTTGTTAATTTTATGCTGATTTTGAAATAAAAAAACTAAAAATTACTACTTTTATTATTATTTAATATTGCATATTTTGACCCTTTTCATGCATATTTTAAGCATTTTTCTTGCATATTTGCATGCATATTTCAAGATTTTTCTGTTGCATATAATCCGGTCTCTAATAATTACTAAGAAGTGACATATACGTGCAAAAATTGAAATTGGAACAGAGCAAATAGAACAGGTCGGCAGTTATAAATATCTGGGGACATTGTTTCATGATGAATGGAGACAGGACATGGAAATTAAAAGTAGAATCGCACAAGCCAGGCAAACGTTCATAAAGTTGAGAAACATTTTATGTGACCGCATTCTTAAGATAAATGTTAAGAAACGACTGCTGAAGTGTTATATTTTTCCTGTGGTTTTATACGGAATGGAACATGATATGTGTAAGTGAATAACTGCATTTGAGATGTGGGCCTATCGGCGTATACTGCGAATACTTTAGGTCGATCAGATATGTAATGAAAAGGCGCTTCGCAGAATGAACACCGAAATGCAGCTACTTTTAATAATAAAAAGGAGAAAACTGGAATATCTGGGACACATTACGCGAAGTGAAAAATACGAACTGTTGCAGTTGATAGTTCAGGGTAAACTGTGTGGTAAGAGAGGTCCAGATCGAAGGCGTGAATTCTAGCTCAAGAATCTTCGCAAGTGGTATGGGAAATCGACTACATCTCTGTTTCGTGCTGCAGTCTCAAAGGTTAAGATTGCCCTGCTGATCCTCGACCTCCGGAGTTAGGAGATGGCACAGAGAGAAGAAGAAGGATAAAATCTGTATTTTACTTCTTACTACGCCGTAATAGTCATCTCATTTAATGTAAATTTGGCTTCTTCTTCTTTTATCATATATATATATATATATATATATATATATATATATATATATATATATATATATATATATATGCAGGGTTACAGGGAAAGTCGTCCTAGATAATTAAGGACGTTATAGTTTACGCCGTAATAGTCATCTCATTTAATGTAAATTTGGCTTCTTCTTTTTTTATCATATATATATATATATATATATATATATATATATATATATATATATATATATATATATATATATATACAGGTTTACAGGGAAAGTCGTCCTAGATAATTAAGGACGTTATAGTTTAGGTCGTTTCTCACCGATTTGACTCTATGACATGATGTCCTAAACTTAACCGTTTTCGAGATATTGAAGTTTAAAGATTTTCTAAAAAAAAACATGTTTTTTTTGCTTTTATATTTTATTAGAGGTTCTCGAGTGCGATTTTTTGATTATTTTTAGTTAGTCTGTATGTCAAGTATCAAAAATCATCAAAAAAATTTAGACTAGTTACTAATAGTTTCAAATGGCGGCTTGTTAATGTTTCTAAATTACGAATTTTTACCAAGTGTTTCCTACTTTAAATCAATAAAGAGAAAAAAAAATGTATGGAAGTTATTCTGCAAATTATTTTAAAAACTTTTACGTCTTTTTAGCTATCTAAAAAGGTATAATACTAGGAGTTTAATAGGAAAACTGTACACAGTACTGGATCTATTGAAAATTCTAAGAAAATGAGATTTCAATAGGCCCAAATGTAGAGTAACTTAATAATAGAATTTAGATACTACCAATTACCGGTTTACTACCTGCACCTTCAAACAATAAAAAGGGTTGGGAAAGCATTTTTTTCCGGTCGGGGTACTCTCTGGGCGAGTGACATTTTCTGTTCACTAAACATTATTGAATGATTTTTAGTCTGCTCAAGCGATTCGTCCGTGGTAGATGTGCTATACCGTGCTTTTCAAAAATATCTGTGTTTCATCTTCTGACTGTGTGAATTGGCTCATAACTGGCTTTTGATCTCTGCTTGTGAATATGGCGACGTATACCAACGAGGAATATGCTGACATCCTAATGTGTTACAGATTTTGCGAAGGAGTGTCGTCGCGTGCACGTGATGAATACATACTGCGATATCCTACTCGTCGTGTACCTGATGTTAGCGTATTTGATGAAACTTATCGAAGACTACGAGAAACTGGTTCCGTACAAAGACGGCGGACTGACACGGGACGACCACGTATCTTTGACGAAGACGAAGAAAACGAAATACGACGTCTCTTTGAGGTGGACCCAACCACAAATGTTGTCGCACAACAGCTTGGTATTTCGCAGTGGAAGGTATGGTTTGTAATGCATACTGTTGGGCAACCCCCCTACCACTATACGCCCGTGCAAGTCATTGAAGAAGGGGATCCGTTGCGACGATTAGAATTCTGCAGATTTATGCTCAATACCGATGTCGAAGATGCATCTTTTTTTAAGAAAATACTATGGACTGACGAGTCGAAATTCGACAAAGACGGTCTTACAAACTACCACAATGCCCACTATTGGGCTTCTAAAGAGGAAGGTTAACCCAAACAAAAAAAGAACGATAGGATCACAAACAAGATTCAGCTTAAATGTGTGGATGGGTATAATTTCAAATTATTTGGTTGGGCCATTCTTCCTGCCAGATAATTTGAATGGCGAGGAATACGACAATTTTTTGCGGAACGATTTACCTAATTTGATGGAAGACCTACCTATTGGTTTGAGACAAAACATGTACTTTCAACACGATGGCTGCCCAGCTCACTACCGAGGAAGTGTTCGTGCATGGCTCAATGACAATTATCCCAACAAATGGATTGGAAGTGGCGGACCCATACCTTGGCCGGCGAGAAGCCCAGACCTAACACCGATGGATTTTTATGTGTGGGGTCACATGAAAAATCTCTTATACGACCAGATGACTCCTATCGAAAACGTGGATGTCCTAAGACAAAAAATAATTGATGCGGCTGACGAAATGAGGCGGCACCTCACAACCAGCGTTGTGAAAAGTAATTTAAGAAAAAGAATGAGAATTTGTGTTAGAAATAGGGGTGACCATATAGAACATGAATTATAATTAATAAAAAATATTAAATTGCAAGGTTTTTTGTTTTATTTGTGTATTTTTCGTATTTTCACCTAGAACTAAAAATTTACCTTTTGCTACCCGAGCCCGCTTTAGGTGTCATCCTGTGTACAGTTTTCCTATTAAACTCCTAGTATTATACCTTTTTTGATAGCTAAAAAGACGTAAAAGTTTTTAAAATAATTTGCAGAATAACTTCCATACATTTTTTTTTCTCTTTATTGATTTAAAGTAGGAAACACTTGGTAAAAATTCGTAATTTAGAAACATTAACAAGCCGCCATTTGAAACTGTTAGTAACTAGTTCAAATTTTTTTGATGATTTTTGATACTTGACATACAGACTAACTAAAAATAACCAAAAAATCGCACTCAAGAACCTCTAATAAAAAAAAATCGATATAAAAGCAAAAAAACATGTTTTTTTTAGAAAATCTTTAAACTTCAATATCTCGAAAATGATTAAGTTTAGGACATCATGTCATAGAATCAAATCGGTCAGAAACGACCTAAACTATAATGTCCTTAATTATCTAGGACGACTTTCCCTGTAACCCTGTATATATATATATATATATATATATATATATATATATGTATATATATATATATATATATATATATATATATATATATATGTATTTGATAAGAAGAAGCCAAAAAGTTGAATTCTGAGCATTTATTAAAACAAATTACATATGGTATTATAAATTTGTAACTCTGAAGCTAGAATATCATATTACTAATGTTATTAAATTATGTGTGGATCCACCACCCATTTTAACTTTAATTTTAAACAGATTGTCCTTCTGATATGTTATATTTTCCAGTTATATTAACTTGATGTGTTTGTCAATGACAAATATAAAATAGACTTACTACCAAGTGAACCGGAATAATGAAAAGAAATTACAGGGACTGAAATGTAGAAGTTAAGGGATTTCGGACTACAATAATTCGTGGATCAAGACTGCAGTGTGTCATGGGGTGTCGTCGTCGATAACCAAGTATGTTAAATGTGTGAGCGTACATGTATCGCTTTCTTTTTAAGCACCTTAAAAACTCTTCGATGGAAAGTTTGTTTTATAGTTAATCCTGGAGACCTTGTGAAGATTCCTTGATTATAGAAAAACAACAAATTACCATGCACTTGGTTTTTAATTAGCTCATTCTCGCTTTCTTATAAACAGAAGAATTGGCAGTTTGCCATTTTCAGTTTTGATGTGTTTCGGAATACATTTGAAAATTTTAATGCATCACCAGTGATCAAACGACTAAAAAAATTAGCTTTCTTTTAAGGACGTGCAGATGATCAAGAGACACGTCATTCTGAATAACCTTTGGCTTTATCGTGAGGTTCTGTGGAGCAATGTTTTCTCAGGTCAAAATTCTGTTTTAAAATTTGATGGATTAAACCGGTTTAAAAACTAACTAAGGATCATTTTCAATGTTGGTCGATGATCTAACATTACAAGAGCTCACTCTTTCTATATTTTCGTCTTCGTTTGAGGTCGATGGTTTTTCCTCATCAGAGCGACCTGTTACGTATTTTCGGTCATGTAAAGAGGTCTTGTGTCATCTAAACACTTGCATTCTAGATAGAAAATGCTGTTCGTATGCCTTCATAACTTTTTATAAGTCACAGAAGTGGATTCGGCAAGTTCGATATAAAATTTGATGCCACAGCGTTGCACAATATGTTCCGGTCTATTCTCGTAACGTACCTCACAAACACACTTGCATCAGACGCTCTCAATGATCATGTAGCATGTGTAAACTGAATCTACATCAGGGAACCTAACTGCCATGTAGAAGTGGGAGATACTAACGTTGTCCATTCGTTGTTTAGCGTTGCCAGAGCCATTAATTTCTGTCCTAACAGGCATGAGGGGCTTTTTTTTAAGACAACTGAGACATTTATATTTTATAAAATTTTACTTATTCTCGTGTTAAGTTTTCATCAAATAAGGTGCTATTGTGGCGCAATAAGAAACAAAATACTAATTTTATCCTACAAGAAGTAAATTAGAATATTCTTTAAAACAATTTTTTTATTTCCGGATTGCGAAAATTCTTACTGTGCTTTTATTATTATATTTTCCTACTTTTAGTCCTGAAAAATCTCGGATTTTTATTCTATATTCTTTCAGAAACTTAGGCGGTATCATATAAAAGCTAACAGCTCGTGTACGCATAGTATTTATGTTTGTTTTCGTGATAAAAGTTGGTTTTGAGGGCACTTTTTATCTTCAGCTGGTATTTAAGGTCTAGTAACAACTAAAAAGAGTGATGAATTTTGTTCATTAAAAGGTCTAAATTCTTTTTTATAGATTTATCTCGAATATAAGTTTGTGTAGCCTACGTTATTTAATCTAATTACAGTGGATTACAGAGATGAAAAATTATGTATTTTTGTGATCTCCTACCACCCACAGTAGTTCAACCCTGTTGTTCCTGGAGGATAATTCTAACAGATCACGTTTACACTCTTTCGTGATCTTGGAGTAGGCCTGATTGATATCTAAACCCTTTAAAGCAACTTGATAGTTTGAGGGAATAGCTATTTCTTGGTAGCGGTATTCCAGACTCAGATTCTCCAGAACATATGCTTGGATTGCGTAAATTTCTGCCTGAAATATTCTTATACTTGTCTCAAACTAAATCTCCTCTCTCTACTCCGATAGAAAATTTTGATCCGTCTGTGTAATAAACTAGACCAGTTGACTTCGTCAGAGTTTCCACCGTCATCCGTTGATTTGGATCGCACCCAATTCTATATGACTTTTAGAAATTATAAAAGACAATGTCGTCGATTAGATCCATAAGTCTTGTGCGCTTAAATTGTAGAAGTTGTTCCATTTCCCATTTGTTCTTAATCGATAGCCTCACTTTTTATGTAGGGATCTGGGGTATTAGTCCTAGAATTACTTCCACAGCTATGGTGAAGATGCTATTCGTAGCCCCCGTGTAACATAAACAAGCTAACTTGTGCAGCCGATTTAGCTTCGTGGTAGTAGTCCTCTGCTCTGTTTTCGTCCACCCTACTGTAACAACTAACAGAGTCGTTAAATTAAAAGTTCTTTTCACAGGTAAATTTTTAGAAAAATAATGAAGTTAACAATTATTTATTATATACTCAATACTATCTAGATTTAGCGTATATAAATGAAATTAATTAAACCAGGTACATTCAAATGGAAATATGCACAACTCGTAATATGTACTGTGCGCTCGATAAATAAAACATAATTAAAAAATATTCTCTCATATTTATTCTAGGTAACAAATTAATTTTATTATATTAATGATTAAAAATAAAATCACCCGAGGTCCTCGTGTATTATATGTACTTTATTAACGCAATATCTGCAACATAACAGAAATGTGATTAAACATAATATACTACTTTATGGAATTCTTAGTCATACGCTATTATTCTGTTAGGCAAGTATCTATAGACTATTTGTTCAGAATTATATAATACATAGGCGGAAAATAGGCGAAACTTTGGAAAATTGAAACATTGTACCTGTTTATTAATCAGAATATTAAAATAATATTCATAATTACAGTATTTTTGATAAAATTTATCATTGAGTCACTTATTACAGATTTATTAATTTTAAGGATTAATGAAGTCACAGACAATAAGCAGCTTCGTTTTTATAGAGTCAATTCACTACTGATATATTTTAGATTTCTGTATCTATAATATATATAACATGCAACGTCTCTCTGTCTGTCTGTCCGTCTGTCTGTCTGTCCGTTAGTGCGCTTATTACTGGAGAACCACTTATCCGATTTACGTGATTTTTTTTTAAAAAAACATACATATGTTCTCTGGCCAGGTTATAGAATATAATTTATTACATCAAGTAATATAATAAGCAGTGACGATAATAGTGAATCAAGTCGGAAAAAAGTTTGCCACTAGCACGTTCTCCTGCAATACACTGCCTAAACCATTAAATATGGAACAATATCATGTAGCAAAGAATATCTGTAATGTATATAAAATGCAACGTCTCTCTGTCTGTCTATCCGTTAGCGCGCTTATCACTCGAGAACCACTTATCCGATTTACGTGTTTTTTTTTTTAATTCATACATATGTTCTCGGGCCAGGTTATATAATAATAATAATACATAATATATATAAAACGCAATGTCTCTCTGTCTGTCTGTCCGTTAGTGTGCTTATCATTCGAGAACCACTCATCCGATTTACGTTTTTTTTTTAAGTCTTAATTTAATATTTATCAAAAAAAAATCTATAACATATATAAAACGTAACGTCTCTCTGTCTGTCTGTGTGTCCATTAGTGTGCTTAGCACTCAAGAACTACTTATCCGATTTACGTTTTTTTTTTTTTTATAAAATACAAAGGGAATAAACAGAGACAAAATGCTAATATGTAGGGAAAAAGATGGCAGTTTAGCATTAAGCTTGACAGAAAGACTGAATAAATGGGCGGAATACTTTAAACAAACGTTAAATGGAGATGAAAATGAGGAGTTGAATGAGAAATAAAAAGCAAAATTAAGTGAAGGGTAGGAGGGGACAAACAAGCCCTGCAAAGAAGAAATAAGAGAAATACTCAGAACCCCAAAAAAAAATAGGGCCCCAGGTGGAACTGGTATAACAGCAGAAATGATAAAAGCTGGAGAAGTAGATCTGGAAAATGAAATATGCCGGTTGGTGCAAGAAATATGGGAAACAGAAAAGATGCCAGTGAGCTGGAGAGAGTCGCTCATTTGTCCAATATACAAAAAAAGAGAGAAACTATGTGTGCTAATTAAAGACCAATAGCCTTACTGGATGTCGTGTATAAGATAGTAGCGGTGACTATCAAAAACCGACTAGAAGAGAAAGCCGAGTCTGTTCTGGGAGAGTACCAGTGTGGATTCAGGAAAAATAGATCGGTTACAGACCAGATATTTTCGATTAAGCAAATCCAAGAAAATAGCTTAGAACAAAATTTGGCACTACATTTGGTCTTTGTGGACTCTGCAAGATAACGGAAGAACTAAAAATTCCAAGTAAATTGATTCGCATGGTGAGAATGATCCTGAATGACACAGAAAATAGAGTGTTGGTTGATGGCAAAGTATCAGACAATTTTAAGGTGAAGGGAGGATTAAGACGGGGGGATCCAGTGTCGACATGTCTATTTAATTTGGTACTAGAGAAGATGATCCGGGAGAAATAAAACAAACGAAACAATATACCAACAAATCTGCCAATGCTTGGCCTATGCAGATGATGTAGCAGTAACTGTAAGAGCAAAAGAGAACCTCAAAAAAGTCATAAGTAGGATAGAAGAAAGGGGAAGGATTTTATGTTATTTCGATGAAAGATCGGAATCGACTGACACTTTTACTAAAATACGTCGTAGACAAATGTTCCCTCTATTTATTTTTTGTTGAATCGCTAGAATTACATTTACCAAAAATGAATTATCGCGGACATGTTCTTACTTGACAGACTTTATAGTGAACTTAAACCACAGAAATTCAAGAGTCTTCTAGAAAAACTGAACAGCAATTATGGCAATGTTCTTTTGCATACAACGATGCGATGCATAGCTAAACAGAGGAAAAGTTCTCGAACGGTTTTATTCCTTGCGACACGAAATTTTTTGTACTTACAACAAAATAACAAGATTTACAGTGAACTTGAAAATGACAATTGGTGATGTCTTTTAAACCTTTCTGGTTGATATTTCAGAAAAACTTGGGGAATTAAATCGTGGCTTACAGGGCGAGAATAAAATGATTTCACAAATGGCCAATAAAGTATTTGCTTTTGAAGATAAGCTAAATATGTATTACGAGGAAATGCAAAACAAAATATTAGTCAACTTTCCAACACTTCTTAAAGCAAAATAAGATGGTACTGATATTTCTCCACAGAATTATGTGATCATATCCAGTTACTCAACTTCATTATTCAAATAATTTAAGAATAGATTTCAAGATTTAAGAAACATCAAAAAGTGTCCGATACTTATCTAAAATCCCTAGTACTTAGAAACAGACAAAACGCTTGTATGAAGTAACTTCGCACTCGCTTTTAAAGTGTTTCTAAGTTTAAATTTGACCATCAATCAAATACGGCTCCTATATTTGGTGTTCTGCTTCGAATCGTGCTGTAGATTTGGTGAATTTCGTTAAAAAAACACTACCTCTTTGACCCCATAGAATTTACGATAAATTTTGATTCTTTGAAACCCCAAAAAAGATTGATTGCTTGAGTTTTTTCATAAATACTTCCTGAGGAAGTATTTGATGGATGTTGCCCGCTTGATTCCTCATAGAGCAGTGCATTCTGAAAATATCCTTCGCGCTAATACAGTCAGATTCACCTACTTGTCAGTTATAGAATAAACTTCTTCAAAAACTTTTTTGTGACGTAAACTTCGTCCTTTTGAATTGAATCGTCCAGAACTGTGCTTTCTTCCAAGAAGAATCGTTCTTTTCTTGTGCTGATTTAGCGATTTGAAGATTTCTTTGAAGCGCACCAAAGTTTCAAAATTTAAGCCTCTTCAATTTTAATGAACCAATGCCAAAATTTGCTATGTTCCGGCGCTGGTATTTCCTACAGATCTTCAGATAAAATATTGACAGTTTATAAAGAAACTAGTCGTGCCCGCGGCTCCGCTCGCGTGTACTTGATTCACTACTATCGTCACTGCTTATTCCTTATATTACCTAACGTAATAAAATATATCTCCCATTATCTCTACATAATTTCCATTATCTAGGCTTATCTCTGCTCATCTCCCATTATTTTTCCTTATCTCGCAATATTTCTCCTTATCTCCCATTATTTCTCCCTGTCTCCCATTATTTATACTTATCTCCCATTATCTTACCTTATCTCCCATTATTTAGGCTTATATCGAATTATATAGAACATATATATAAATTTATAAAAACACGTAAATCGGATAAGTGGTTCTCGAGGGATAAGCGGACAGACAGAGAGAGAGACGTTGTATTTTATATATATTATAGATATAGATTATTATTATTATATAACCTGGCCCAAGAATATATGTATGAATTTAAAAAAAAGACACGTAAATCGGATAAGTGGATCTCGCGTGATAAACGCACTAATGGACAGACAGATAGACAGAGAGACATTGCATTTTATATATATTATAGATTATAGATATTCTCTGCTATATAATATTGTTCCATATTTAATGGTTTAGGCTGTGTATTGCAAGGGAACGCGCTAGCGGCAAACTTTTTTCCGACTTCATTCACTATTATCGTAACTGCTCATTCCTTATGCTACCTATCATAATAAAATATAGCCTATAACCTGGCCAGAGAACATATGTATGTTTTAAAAAGAAAAGTACGTAAATCGGATAAGTGGTTCTCCAGTGAAAAACGCACTAACGGACAGACAGACAGACAGCGAGACGTTGCATTTTATATATATTATAGATTACAGATAACTTGGAAAACAAAAGCATGGAGATATCTCTCGCGTACAGTAGAATAACTTGCCTGGCTTATTGCTGTGCATATGGATTATTTAGAAATAGAACACGATCAAAAAGAAATGCTGACAGAAATGTTGTACAATAAAATGAGTACAGTGGAAAATAATGAAAAAAAAAACTTTTATTTAAATTTAGTCATACTATGTATTATTTTAAATTTTACCTCTAAACCCGAACCTTGTAAGGGTCAAAAATAAACGAGATGCCAGCTTTCACGAGAAGCTAACCGTATTAATTAATAATAGGACCAGCGTTTAACGAAGGCGTATTTACTAACTCAAAACCACATTTTCGAGAATATAAAGGAAGGGGATCGAACTTAATTGAGTTGGATCTAGTTCTCAGTAGGAAATGATATTATACGGTAAAAAATGTTGCTTTAGGCTAGGTCTATGTTTATTTCCTTAATATTAAGACTTTGAATTCACAGCGAGTAACGGGAAATGAGTAAATCCTTGGTTGGTGAGGAACTTGAAAGTTACGTCCCTACTTTCCGCTCTGGGATAATACAATTAATGCTTATTTTAATTAATGATAGAATAATGCTGGTTCTTATTTAATACAACTTATTTACATTCGCGCATGTTCGAAAATACTCATAAATAATTTATTTATCTTTTTTCGAAGCTTATTTCTATTTTCTATAAATGCCTGATTCAAATCAAATGTTATTGTTATTTCCGAACTGAAATGATATCCAAAGGACTAAATATTGGTGGTCAGCCCATGGTTGTTAGAGAAGATAAGACGAATTCAGATTTAAGAAGAAACAACAAGGTACGATGTATGTGGATGACATGTCAAGAACGGTATCTGTTGATACACTACCAGAAGTAAATGAGAAGATACGAAATGCAATGTGTAGAATGATTAATTATTGTGAAAGAAATAATTTAATAGGTATAATTCTTTTGGATTTCTTCTGTCTCAATTAGCAAAGTGACGCTGACGTTTCGCCGCTCATCCTGCCACCTTCTTCGGAACTTGTTCCGATAACTGACTTCTTTCGAATTCAGCAATTCGATTTGCACGCACTTTTTAGTGTTCCGAACGGAATACTTATAAGATCACTTCGGTGTCTGTCTGTCTGTCTGTCCGTCTGTCACACCCAATTTTCTCCGAACTATTTGACGTAGAAAGTTGAAATTATGTACTAATATAGAAATTGATGGCCTCATCAGAGCAGTATAGTTTTAAAAGTTAAATTTTGACTTAAGGGGTTAGTTTTGGGGGGTGTAATCGGAATTTAAAAATAAATATTTACTAGGTCATTGAGTGGGGTGTCAAATGAAAGCTTGTAAAATCACGAGTTAAAAAATATATATAATGTCTTATATGCGCACACTTTTCTTTGTATTATTTTGAAAAAGTCTCGAAAAATCGCTGTCCCCCCGTCTATCTCGAAAAGTACTGATCCAAAAATTTTGAAAAAATTCCGGAATATTCTCCACGGGGTGTAGATTTAACGAAAATTATCACGAGTACATTACTTTTAATAATTTATCTGGTATATAAAAAAAAAAATTCAAGGTCATCAGTTTTCAGTGAAGATCGGAAACAAAGCTTGTAAAAACATCAGTTCAAAAATATATATAATGTCTTACATGCACACACTTTTCTTTGTAATATTTTGAAAAATTGCGAAAAATCGCTGTCCACCCCTTCTATTTCGAAAAGTACTGATTCAAAAAATTTGAAAAAATTCTGGAATATTGTCCACGGGGTGTAGATTGAACGAAAATTATCACGAGTGCATTACCTTTAATAATTTATCTTTTGATTTCCAGTTATGTTTTACAATACAATTAATAGGGTAAAAATATTTGATAAATGTCAAGTGAGACAGTTGCTGGTTTATGAAAATCATCATTTTTAGTGTTCCGTATGGAAGACTTATAAGATCACTTCGGTGGCTGACAGCTGTCCGTTTGTCTGTCACACCCAATTTTCTCCGAAACTATTTGACATAGAAAGTGCAAATTTGGTACTAATATAGGAATTGATGGCCTCATCAGAGCAGTGTAGTTTTAAAAGTTAAATTTTGACTTAAGGAGTTAGTTTTGGGTGTGAAATTGGATGTGAAATTTTTTTTTTACTAGGGAGTTCAAAAATTTATATAATGTAATACTTGCGCACACTTTTCTTTGTATTATTTTTAAAAAATCGTGAAAAATCGCTGTCTTTTCCCCCTTATCTCGAAAAGTACTGATCAAAAAATTTTGAAAAAATTCTGGAATATTCTCCACAGAGTGTAGATTGAACGAAAATTATCAGGAGTGCATTACCCTTAATAATTTATCTAGTATATAAAAAAAAAATCAAGGTCATCAGTGTTCAGTAAAGGTCGGAAACAACCTTTGTTGAAAACTCATTTGGGGTGTGTTTTGTGAAGTCACTGATCATTTTATACCTCTGTAACAAAAATTTTTATTTCAGAAGCAATCAACGTACGGAACACTAATTGCGCAAGATCAACTTGCACTTGACTGGTTTTTTTTATTAGTGGACCGAGGTGGAAGCGAGCAGGGCTTCATTAATGATCTGTTCTTAGTCTGGTGAGAGGTAAAGACCAATGCCACGATGAAGGTTGTTGGCATGTTTAGATATTTTAATGGATTCCCGAATTTTCCTAGGATAGAATAAGAAATTTGTTGTAAAGAACTTTGATTGGTCAAAGAGAATCTGGTGTTCTGTTTCATGCTGGTGTTCTGCAAGTGCTGAAATGGAAATGTTACGAAGACGAACTGACCTTTGATGTTCTTTCATTCTAGTATACATTTTTCTGCTTGTTTTACCGACATATGATTTACCACAGCTACATTGGTTACTATATACCCCTGAGTGTCCGTAGGGAATTTTATCTTTACCAGATTTAAGAGGTTGTCAGAGGTTAGGGCAAGTAGATAAACGTATTATTTTATGTTTCCATAGAATTTTCGAGAAGTGATCTCTCTTAATGTATGGAAGGACTACAATCCTGAGAGACTGATTTGCTTGACTTCTAGTCTAGGAAGAGGTATGTTTTTAAATGGAGCGGGTTATATCTCGGTATAGAGCACTTCTTTGATTTTGAAAGGGTAAAAATTCTAGAAAATAATACAAAGAAATGATAGTCTTTCCAAATGATTGAAACCCGAACTGCAGGCCTTAACGATGTATTGAACCCATCAAGAGTAGAAAGGATTTCTTATTTACAATAACTGAATACACGATTTCTGTACATGTTTGCGATGTTTCGAACAAATCAAAATTATTGCAAATTCACTTTCATATTTATACAACCATTACATTACTATTGCGGCTTTCTTATTTTTTTCCTTGTGGTTAATGCAAAATAACTGAAAACGCACAAGACCCATATTTCAGCAGTCCACCCCACTGTTCTCTTATTCGGCAAATCTATCCCGAGACGCGTTTCGCTATATCACAGCTCGTTAGTCGGGCTAGGATTGACAAACAAGAGAACATAATTTACTGGCACTTATCCAAGTAATCACGGAACACGATGGTAGGATACAACGAATTGTATTAAGTATGCATACGTAATACTCCATTGAAAGCTGACCCAGCAGCTTTCAAACCAACAGAGTGGTTGACATGGTCAACACTTAAAGCAGCCAGCGCTTTTTCGAAGACTTCTCCTCAGGCATATGCGATTAATGCTAAATACCTGCATTTTACATTCACTACATATGCCTAAGAAGTCTTCGAAAAGCGCTGTCTGCTTTTAGGTGTTGACCGTATTGAAAGCTGCTGTGTCAGCTTCCGATAGAGTATTAGGTATGCATATTTAGCACAACTCGTTGTATCCTACAATCGTATTTTTCCTTGGTTGTTCTAATTATACAGGATAATGTAACTAATGAGTCTGCCTTACTTCTGAAAGATTATGACTTGCAACTAATCGCCAGACAAGCATAAAATGTAATTATTCTTTATTTTTTCTGTTTCAGCGACATGATGTCCTGACATTTCATTTATAATTTGAAATTTTAAATTTAACCTTTAGCAGACATTTACATAATTATATGGTTTTATAATGAAATTTATTACACTTCCAAGCGCAGGGGTCTGATTAAGGCAGAAATAATAAAATACGATGAATTAAATTTTAAATTTTTATTTCTAGGATCTCATAATTGCTGCTTCCCATCTCTTCAGATCTTCTGTAAAATATATAATATATTCTTATAGTTCAGTGAAATTCATTTCACTGAAATTTCTTTTCAAGAAGGGGGAGAAAGAGAAATAAATGAGACTAATACAGATATTCATAAAGGATGAATTTGTGATGAACCAAAAACTATTTCGTAAACTTAAAAAGAATGAGTTTAAGTCAAGAAGATATTACTAATGAGTTGCTTAAGTAGGGTGCAAAAAAACTAGTTCAATAACTCTAATTAATAATTTTTTTACCCAAAATGAAATTCCAGATGAGTGTAAAACCACCGTTACACTTTTGGTGTTCTAAAAAGGAAATGAAATGTACCAGCCAACTTCAGAGGGATATACTTTCTAGTTACAACTGTAAAACTAACGGCTAAATTAATAACAAACTATCAATGAGCACATTGTACTGGCATAGTAGTAACAGGGGTTTACAAATGGAAGGTCTTGCACGGACTCCATTTTTATCGTAAGGCAAACTACCGAGAAGTCGATAGAATACAATAGGCCCTATTTCTTATGTTTCATTGGCCTAGAGAAGGCTATTGATTAAGCACAACATATCACATTTACGAAAGACACGTATCGCAAACATCATTCAAGACTCAAGAAACGGCATCGGAGCTAAAATAAATGGTGAACTCACAGTACTTAAGGAATAGAATGGGACAAACATACCGTTTTTCAAGGAAGAACGTATCCGCGACTACTATGCATATTAGTCAAAGTATCAGTTGATTCCGAACTTTCGTCGAAAGCATGTAAAATCCAAAATGAGTCACTTGTTTGCGCGTCGGTTCTAGGTAGTCTTTCTTTGTTCCCATCCAAAGGGGCCTAAAATGACATATTCCGCGGCCCTAAATATGTTTAGAAGTCGGTGTCTTTTCTAAAGAAGTGGGTAAATCATTTTAAGAGATGAAAAATGTCAACGACTTCCCAAAACATGGCTCGGTAGGTGAAGTCACTCCGAAAGTCGAAAAACGAATCGTGTCTTTTTACGGGGCTCGAAATTAACGCAACGCAATCCAAAAAATTATTTCGTAGTGCCGTACGTTTGAACAAAGGCAAATCCTGTTTGATGAAGGTGGATAGATACCAAATAATACCACTGCTACTGCAAGTTATCCGGGATATAGAAACAAGCGATAGGGTCATTTTACTCGGCACACACGTAACTAATAAAAGATGACTCGAGCTAGAAGTAAGAGAAGGATTGGGAGGGTAAAGGAAGCTTTGGGTAGAATAGTTAAAATCTTGAGAGACCACCCTATCTGGAAAGCAACTAAGTATAGTTTTTTTTCCTATTGTAACCTATGGGTCGGAATCAGCTTCAGATTTACCCTATTTTCCGTCACTTTTCTGTGAGCAAGTACCAATCGTAAAGAGGCTAAATCACCACTTCATGTGATGCTGTTATTTACATAACCTCAAAATATAGTCTCAGAAGCGACATAGTTCGACAAGTACAATTTGAGATACTGTATTTCAAATGCAAAAAATGGGACTGAAGTATCGCAAATGATTTGTTCAACTTTAAAATTCGGTGCTCCGATGCGTAAACCTTGCAAAACATGTTACAAGCAATTTTAAACCGGTAATTGCGATCTTTTGGTTCATGAGATGATGAAATATTTTATCTTTTTTTTTCTTCGCGTGCGATATTTTTTGGATATGGCTCCGACTGATTATTATTTATTTCGGTTGTTGCAACAGGTTTCGACTTCACACCAATGGCAGACATAAAAAAGCCTAATCAATTCATCGACTTGAAACCACCACCTTTTTTCGGAAAAGGAATCTGTCAGTTATCTTAAAAATGAGCAAAATCTGCGGAAAATAATAGATGAGCTGTACTCTACTTGTACACAACAAAATATTTTGTTAACGCACAAAAAGTTCCGAATTAATTTATACACATCAAGATTTTGTACTGGAAGTACTAGGCCATTATTTTTACCAATTTTTGGATCAATTTAGTAATCCAAATTTGATTAAAATATTAATCACTTAAAACATTTCCATCGTAACGTACATTACAAGGGTGGAAGTCTGGTAAATTTCTACGAAATGGCGGGAAATTTTGTTAAGCAGCATGACTGTTGCTTCTAAAAAGATGCAATTGATAACAGTTGTAAGTGAACGGTGTTACACGTTACACGCCAAGTATTGTGCAAAGAAAAAAATTCAAACGTGAGCATACGAGCACTGCAGATGCTGCACCTCCAGAACGCCCCATTAAAAGGTTTCTTTTGAAGAAATGGGCGACAAAATTCATGATATCGGGATGCAAGATCGTCGGATTAAGCTTCATGAGATTGCTGTGACGACAGGCTTCTCATATGATCGGGTACATAATCTCCTGTATGAAATTTTAAAAATGAGAAAACTAAGTGCACGATGGGTGCCTTGTTTGTAGACTTCGGGTCAAAAAGGCACGAGGGAGGACATTTCAAAATCGTGTTTGGAAAAGTTGCAGCCTAATTCAAAGGACCCTGGTGTCGTTTTGAGTCTATAGACGCAACCTGGGTCCATCATTACACCCCAAAGACAAAACGACAGTGGAAATAGCGGGTTGGCGAGGGTGAAAAAGTATCAAAAAACCAAAAATAGTTTTATAGGGGGAGGGGGGAGGAAGTGATGGCCACTATTTTTTGGGACTCACATTTCTGACTATTTGGAAAAGGGTAAACGAGCGACTGGTTCTTATCAGGCAACATTATTGGGTCATTTGCATAGTGAGTTTAAGCAGAAACGATCAAGATTAGCGCTCAAAAAACTGCGCCTGACACTTTCGTCAAATGAAAAGGTTATCTGTGCTGTAAATGAGTATTATGTATAGTTCGAAATAATTCTTTTTCTGAGGAAAAAAAAGTAGAATCTCATTGGATCAAATGTATTCACTTTATTGAAGATTATGTTGAGAAATAAATTTTTGTATATATTATTTAGCTTATTTTTTACAAGACTTTTTAATCCATCCTTGTCTTAATAAAAAATATATTGGTAAAATAACTTTAATCTAAGCCTTGCAATTATCCAGGATCTGCTGACCTGGTTCATTTGTTCCATTTTACGTAAATCTAAATTATCGGAATATTATATATATTATATATTAATGGACTTATAAATTAACTTATAAATTAACTTTTAATGAAAATAAAGATTGTGAATTTACATTTTTATTGTCACAAAACTGGTAATAAAAGCATTATAGTCTAATGAGTCTTTCATAAAATTTTAACGCTTAATTAGATAATATTTCATACGAATTTTTTCTATCCATATGAATTGGTTTTTAATGAGAAAATTAAAAATCACCTAAGTCTATTAGTCAACGTAAAGGCAGTTGAATTGAATACGTAAGATCATTTGCCTGTACGAACGAGACAAAAATTTATTTGTCAACATAATCTCCGTTAAGCTCACAACAGTTAAACCAGGGAAATTTCATTTTTTTATTTCCTTATAAAAAAATTGTTTTGAATCGTCCATAATACCCGTTTACAGCACAGATAACCTCTTCATTCGACACAAAACACAAAAAAACTATCAAAAATATTTTTACTTGTCTAAAAGACAAAGATGAAGTCACAAAAGTTTTAGAAGTAGTTTACAGTATCCCTTGCTCTCAGTGTGAAAAAATCTATATAGGACAAAGATCTAGAATCATAAAGGACAGAATCACTTCCCACAAAAGTGATTGCAGATTAAAGAAAAACTCTTGTGCGCTTGCCCAACATAGAACCCAATTTTCACATGAATTTAATTTTGCTGAAACCAAAATCCTATGTAATGAGAGAAATCTCGGCAGGAGAATCTTTAGAGAGATGGTGGAAATCCACCTTCAACCGAACTCGATCAATAAAAAAATTGACATTGAGGATCTGAGTCTAATTTTCTCCAATTTATTACAAATAGGCAGTCAGAGTGAAACTCTTACAATATATATATATATATATATATATATATATATATATATATATATATATATATATATATATATATATATATCTGACATATCTCTTTGATAATAATCCCACTAATTTTCACTAACTTTTCAACTTTAAAACGATCAAACAAAATGTCAACGTCATTCTATTTTCAAATATAAATTAACCACAACTTAACTAAGAGATAGAAACACACTACCCTTAGCAAAATGACAAGAAAACATAACAAAAAAATTCTTTATAAATTAAAATCATTTTGCGACCACACGATTCTCTGTACTCTTCCAACAAAATGAAGTAAAATTTTATTATATTTCTCCAGAGATGAATATGTCGAGTTTTCTGATGAATAAGTGCAATAAAGTGCCCCCACAAACAACAATTTTTGAACACAGCACTTAGCAGTAATTACTTTAATGTTACATATAAAATAGGTTTGTTCTTTACTTTTAATCTCAAAAATACTAATATTCTACTGTAATTATAGCCCTGATGAAGAAAATGAAATATTTTCGAAAGCTTGGCATAGCTAAAAAGGTGTCCAAAACTTTTTAGTTCTTTTCCAAAGACCGCTTACCCCAAGAACACAATACTGCTGTTTAACTAGTCAGTCAAGACTACCCTTCTCCTCTATATATATATGTATATATATATATATATATATACATATTAGTTATTATATATTAAATAGGGGATGCGCTTAATACAAATAAAAATATTTAGCAATGTTTTAAATAGCTGGGATCCACTCTAAAAAGCGTAAGAATAAGCTGTGCATATAGCTGAGTTTTTTAAATAAGAAGCTACCACAATATACATAGTACTACAATTTATTTTGTATTTGTTGACTGACATAAGTTGCTTCGCCTACAAGTTTAATAAATCCAATACAACTGTTTCGATTCTCGTTTTAAATTTTTCGGCGAAATACTGGGAGATGACGCAGATATGAGATTTTATTTAGAAATTAAAGTTTCATTATCGAAATTATAATATGAAACAAAGAGCTGTAATCAAATGTCATAGCACAAATGACACAGAAGCATTTAAAATAATAAATTAATGGTATATGGCAATGATTGTTTATCAAAACACACACTTTGATTGTAGAGTTTATTTCCTTTTAATCCATTTTTCATGTTACCTAATTTATTCCCAATCAACCTGGTTAAGGCACATCATTTTTCTTGGGTTTTGGCCACTTAAGCGATGTTAAATTCTCGGTAAATTTTTAACACCAAAAACAGTGATTTATTATGGAGATAATTAAAGCAAGGCCACTCAGTCTAGATTATCCCTACAGCTTGTTAGGCATTTCTTTACTTAGTAAATTAAAATTAATTTACGAACAAGCTGTTTTTTTTTGTAACTCAAATGCGGGTTAATCTTTTTTTAAACATGATTTTGTTTAAGGTATTTCTTACAAGTAACTGTTAAAAGTAGTTTTGCTTGAAATTTTAGGAAATAATAGATTTTAGCCTCATGTTTCTACTGTTGCAATATAAAGATGGTGTACCACTACATATTGCTATAATGAATTATAAAAGTTTTAGATATTTAACACGTAAAAGATAGGAATCCATACTTTTTCTTTGATCAAAAGCATGCGTTTTTACAGTTTTTGTTCGTCGTATGTGCATTAAAAAGTAAAATAAAAAAATTACTTTGTTTTCGTTTGTTAAAATCTAAAGTCCGTTTACTTCCTAGCTGTTGCAAAAATATTAGATAAATATTACTTCTTGATGTATTTTATGAAGCAAATTTTCGCTGTGGCAACGTAGTTTGAAGAAGACTGCGCGCATCAATGCGGGCGTTCTTTCAAATTTTGAATCACATATATGCATCTCTCTGTTCAGACTTTCTTTTAAATCGCTTTCTGCAATCATTTATTCTCTCAAGTTGTTTTCTTTTTATGAATCTTCCTTTATATCGCTTTCGATTCGACATTATAAGTAAGTATTATATTTTAAAATAATTGTTAAAAAAGAAAACTAATAAAATATAAAGCACATTAAAGCCACTCACATTATAATTTTGGTATATACAGCGATACTAAATAGAAATAAATAATACGCGATTGCGTGCGGCGGGAAGCAAGCGAGCAGCTGCGTTGCCACATTCAATACACACTGAAAAATAAATTATTTTGCATCTTTCTCTAACAAAATACTTTCTCTGTCTTCTCGTAAGAAATACTTTAAAAAGGTCTATAGTTTTTGAAATAATTATTTGGAGAATAATCCTAATAAAAAGAGTGTCTTCCAATGTTGTCTGCTTGGACGTTATTTTTAAAAATAATTGCACTTAAAAGATATCATTTTTTGTGGTTTAAGTAGAAGATTATAAAATATCTTCCTCTACTTTGAGTGCCATATCCTATGCCGAACGTTGGAAATCATTTGTCCAATCCAGTCTTCATCATTCATCAGAAAATATTCACGGTCTTCTCAACTTGTTTGAAAATAATCGTGGCGTCCGTTATAGCGAACCGGGTTTCTGGCTTCGGAGCCACGAATATTGTATTCAATATTGACTTGGAGTATAAGTTTTGGTATGAAGTATTGAGCTCTTCTCAATACATGTCGTAAGTAAGATATCTTACATTGTTTTATAATTATTTTTTTTTTCATCTTTTTCAGGGACTATATAATAGTCTGTATAGTTTAAAAGATTCAATTCAGTTTAGTGTAGGTTACTCTAGACCCTTGTGGCAATTAATTTATTCAGTAGGTTTATTTTGCATTACGCTACAAGCTTGGTAGTGTTGGTAGTATATTTTTCTTTGGAGTTTTCTTAGATTTTCTATATTACTTAATTGGACGTAATATTTCTTATTATTACTTTATTGCAGGGTCAACGAATCCGTTTATATATCAATATTTTGCCTTGTATAGTTTTTTTATTTCTGCTCGACTTTTAATAGTACTATAGAATAAACCTTTATAAAAGTATTTTCTTGAACAGAAAATGATGCTGACACCAACTTAGCAGAAAATAACCGGTCAAGTGCAAGTTGAACTTGCACAATTAGTATTCCGTACGTTGATTGCTTTTAAAATAAAAAATGTTGTTACGGTGGTATAAAATGATCAGTGACTTCAAAAAACACACCCCAAATGAGTTTTCAACAAAGTTTGTTTCCAATCTTTACTGAAATTTTTTTTTTTTTTTATATATACCAGATAAAGTATTAAAGATAATGTACTCGTGATAATTTTCGTTCAATCTACACCCCGTGGAGAATATTCCAGAATTTTTTCAAAATTTTTTGATCAGTACTTTTCGAGATAAGGGGGGGGGGGACAGCGATTTTTCGCGATTTTCTAAAAATAATACAAAGAAAATTGTGCGCAAGTATTACATTATATATACATTTTTTACTCGTGTTTTCACAAGCTTTCCTTTGACACCACATTCGATGACCTAGTAAAAAAATTTTTTTTTCACTTCCAATTTCACCCCCAAAATTAACCCCTTAAGTCAAAATTTAACTTTCAAAACTACATGGCTCTGATGAGGCCATCAATTCCTATATTATTACCAAATTTCAACTTTCTATGACAAATAGTTTCGGAGAAAATCATCGAGTGTGACAGACAAACAGACAGACGGACAGATAGATGGACACCGAAGGCATCTTATAAGTGTTCCGTGCGAAACACTAAAAACAGTTACAGTGTGTTTTTTATTCTTATTTTGTTCACCTGTTTTTCGGACATCGTGCCTCTAAATCAAATTCCTCTATAATTTTGGGTAGAAAACTCATCATTGGGTAAATTTCTGATTTTCTTTACGACTGCCTCGTTTTTATGTTTGTAGTATCGCATTTTTCCAAATCACTCAATCAGTTAATAAGGTATAATTATTTAAAAATCCTGAGATTTTCATAAATGGTACAGCGATTATTTTTTCCTTTTTCACTGCCAAGTGATCTTCGCTAGTTTTTTCTGTTACGAGCTTTATCTAGAAGTGTTATTTCGGTACAAATATTGGTCTATCAACTTTTCCTGACGTGCTGCCACCGTTTTACCAAGCTTTACTTCACCTGCTTACATTTCAGTTCAACACGACTCATTTCCCACAAATTGCAGACCTGTGAGAGTTGCAAATATGTATATCTAGGCATATTAGTGTAGAATAGATGTTGATTTCAGACAAGATTTTCCACCAACACAGACAGAACGTCCTGAGAGATGTTGATCTCCTATTCATCCCACTTTTTTCGGCTGGAGATCGTAAGAGAGCCTCAAATGGTCCTCTATCATCATAGGCCTAAATAATAGCAGTGAAATGTCCTCGTCCGCTTTTGAAGCAATTTTTGTATGTCCCAAATCGCCAACATCTTTCCAGCGTCTAGAATCTGGCATCCATATGTACGGTGCTGCTGTAGTCCTATATGCAATCGCAACTTATAACGAGACCTGCTTGATAAATCAGTGACTTTCATAAGAGATGGCGCTCAAATCGTTGCCACCTTTTATTTTTGTTATTTACAACCTCATTTAAGATTTCATACCAAGTTTCAAGTACACGTGTCGGATAAGGAAATTTTTAGAGCGTTTTCAAGTGAGTAAGTTTGTTAAAATAGAAAAAAATAAGTTTCATGTTCTAATGAAACATTATTTTTTGCCTGGAAAAATCATTAAGGAAACTGAAGAAAGATTAACAAGGTATTATGGGAGCTCTGCTCCATCACATGTAATAGTGTACAAGTGGTCCACTGAAATTCGTTGTGGTCGTACAAGCACGAGTGATGTGGATCGCCTAGGACGTCCAAATGAGGTTACATCCTTAATATCGTATTAAATAACCGTCGACTAAAGATATGCGAGATAGCCAATATGATAAACATCTTAAACGAACGTCTTTTTAATATCTTGGGTGAACGTTTCGACAAGAGGAAGCTGTCAGCAAGGTGGGTGTCATGTTTGGTCATGGTCGGTCAAAAACGAAATCGCGTAACCGAAATGCATTCCAAGTGAATTTTTTTACGGAGATATATTACCGCAGATGAAACGTGAAACCATTATTATACTCCAGAAGCTAAAAAACAGTCGAAATAATGGATTATTTCTGGCGGAAGTGTTGCGAAAAAATGCAAAAACGGTTCGGCCGGCTGGAAAAATCATGACCACAGTTTTCTGGAATTCGCTTGATATAATCTTCATCGACTACATGGAAAAAGGAAAAAAAAACTATCACAAGACAATATTATGCTTCATTATTGGATCGATTTCACGTTGCGTTGATGAAAAAGCAACCCCATTTAGCAACGAAAAAATTCTTTTTAATTATGATAACGCACCAGCTCACACGGCTGCAATTGTCATGGCCAAAATTGTGGAATTGAAGTACGAATTGCTTCCTCATCCGCCTTATTCTCCAGATTTGTTCCCCTGTGACTTCTTTCTCTTTCCAAATCTGAAAAAATTGGCTCGGTGGAAAGAGGTTCGCGTCCTGCGAGGAGATCATCGATGAAACAAATGCGTATTTTGATGACTTTGAAAAGTCATAATTTTTGGGAGGTTTAAAAAAGTTAGAAACTCGTTAAGCAAAATGTATAGACATAAAAGGAGATTAAGTTGAGAAATAAATAAAATTTTTGAGTATTTTTTTTTCTTTCAAAGTCACCAACTTATCAAACTGCCCTCGTAGCATGCACGTTAGCTTAAGCTTTATTTATAAGTTCCATTATATTTTCAGTCAGTACTGTTCTGCATCATAATTTGTTTTCTGTAAGCTTCGTCATAAACTGAGATTTTTCCAGCTGTTATAAAAAAAACACTAACGAAAGCTTGTAAAAAAAAATAGACAAAAATAAGGCAAATCAAGTCCCGCAATTATTCTAGGTTTAACGATATTGTTCATTTACTTCATATTGACCCGAAATAAAATATCGTCAGCGACTTTCCGAATGAAATGAGCTTTTAATCCGCTGAATTTATATTTCACTTTGAATGTGAATAAAAATTTCAACTGACAAATGAATTAAATTAAAGTCAGACAAAAGTTAAAACGTCTAAATAACCAAATAAAAGTTTGAATTTGAATTGAAGAAAATTGCCTTTATTAAAATTAAATACACAAAAGAAAAAAAATTGTAGAATATTCAGAGCGTTATGAGAATGGTTTATAGCAAAACTCTGGAAACGTTTCGTTGATGACACATTCGTAACTTGGTCACACAATCAAGAATCCCTTCCCAAATATTCATTGCATCTTTAATATTGAAACTAATAGTACTCTCCATTTCCTAGATAATTATTAGTCGAAAGTCGTACATACATGACTTTAGATCACTCAATATACAGAAAGCTCACTCGCACGGATAACTATCTTAACGCTTCCTTGCATCAACATCTTGCCTAAAAATACTGAGTCATAAACTCCTTTGTTGATAGAACTATATCACTCTCTCAATCACAATCTCATCAATCAGAATTAAAACAATCAAATTTCCAGTACTGACTGCGGAAACATAGCATACTAACCTCTCATACCATCTCAGATCTGTCAAAGATAAGATTTGCTTTGAAAATCCAGGAATCTACATTATTTAATGTGGCTGTGATAAAACTTATATTGGCGAAACGAACAAAAAAATATAAACTAAAATTAAAGAACATCAAAGGGCAATAGGTCTTCGAAACATTTCCGCCTCAGCACTTGCAGAACACCAGTATGAAACAAGACACTAAATTCATTTTGATTAATCAAAGATTCTTGCAAGAAATTCCTTTTTCTATTCTAGGAAAATTCGGGAGTCTATCGAAACATCCAAACATTCCAACAACCTTAATAGTGACACTGACCTTTACTTTTCACCAATCTGGGGAAAGATCATCCATAAAGACCCAACCCCCCACACGCTGGTGCACTAATATGAAAAGACGTGTGCAAGTGAAATTAAATTAGTTCCGTCCTAGATTACGAAGAAGTCAGTTCTTGGAATAAGCTCTGAAGAATCCGGCAGTATGATTGACGAAACGTCGACACATTACTTTTTCAATTAGAAAAAAATCAAGAATTATACAAGGTGAGTCAACAATGGAGTAAAGTTCATTATCTCATTTGTTTCGGGAATGACGAAAAAATATTAAATACAATAGTTTTAGGGAATGTTAAGAAGCACAGTTTAAAATTATTTTTGAGTATACAGGGTAGTTCAAAAAAGTGTGCGGCCGATATAACATATGTTTTTTAAATGGAACATCCAATATTCTAATTTATTTTTAATTTCCGTGTAAACTTTTTTATTAATAATGTTATATACCTAAACCTAGTAGTTTTTCTATTATTTCAATTTTTTTAAAAAAATACTAGTTTTCAGTTTTGTAAAAAATTGCCAGTAGCCCCATTGTTTCTGGAGGTGGAATACTCATAATTGGTACGAGCGTTCTATAGAGATGAAAAAAAGATATATGTAAAGAAATTTGAGGTAGATGCTACAGGGTGTTCAAAATAAATTTATGCATTTCGACTATTTTAAATTGAAAAATCTCAAATTATTTAAATGGCACACCCTATATATTATTATTTTTCCTGATAGATTTTACAAAACCCTCCAACTCTTATTAAGTATGTCATATACCTATTTCTAATAGTTTTCTATTTATATTAAATTTTTCAATTTTTACCGTTGTTTTTAATACACTTACGCTATAACATTACAGTCGCCAAGACAAAACAAAAATGTAGCTTACTTACCAGTTCTAAGTCAAACAAATATAATGTGTAATATATGCACATTCATTTGTTTAAAATAACTTTCGACGGGCGCTAAAAAACTTTTCTCGAAATCAACATTTGTTGTTCGCCGTTCGTATTCTCAACGCCACATATAAGCTATGCGTAAAATCAGAGAAAAAGCCTTTTACGTAAGCAACGTCTATCGAAATCGAACACTGCATATGGCAACTTAGACAATAGCATATTTACGACTCCTTCCGCTCTTATTCTTTAATTTAACGCTCTATGTAGATTTATATGTGATTCAAGATAGAATGTATAAAATTTCAAGCGCACATTGTAGTTATCAACTATAAAATTCCCAAAGTATTTCGAAAAATAGCTTATTACGTATGTTGCAATGCTCAATGAAAGAACATAAGCTTCGAGCGATGCAGAGGGCGAAAATCAAACTAAAATAATACATATGTTTTGGCGAGAGTGTAAAATATTTATTTAACTTTCAAAACAACACGACTCTGATGACACCACCAATTCCTGTATTAGTGCTAAATTTCAAATTTTTATGTCAAATAGTTTCGGAGAAAATCAGACACCGAAATGATCTTATAAGTGTTCCGTATGGAACTCTAAAAATATATAGGACGTACGGTATCATTACTTTACGACCAAAAAAATTTCCATAATTTACTAGTAAAATAAAATAACCTTTAAATTCGGCCTTGTTTGTATTCATTTCTTCAAATATGCCGTATTTATTCAATTTTAATACCTCTGTCTGAATATTACATCTAAAATTTATTCCGTACCAACTTTTATGTAAATCAAAGAAAATAAGACAATGTCAGCAACGTCAAGGAAACATATTGATTTCATAAATTATGCTTGAAGAGGGATTTGTGAACGTGTTTAATTTATTTTGTCATATTTTCTTGATAATACCAATTTTCCGCTTCTATATTTCATGGGAAAAAGGGTATACGTCGAAAATTGATAAAAGGGTGTTCTATTTGATAAAGTATGGCCTGTGGAAAAAATTTTAAACTATACTCTATCCGTTTGCAAGGCGAAGTCATAAATCATGTAAAATTATGCCAAATAACTTCACGCGATAGTACGAATCTCGGTACCGCACAACACATTTTACGCAAAAAAGTTAAAACAAGATTATTTGTACCAGTAGTATTAGCTTTGACTAACATTTATGGCAAATTACAATAGAATGACCGAGCAGTGGCCTATCGACTGATTTCTCTTGTATTGATTATAGCAATAATGAAGGTTGGTTATATTAAAAAAAAACCGGTTACGTGCAAGTTGAACTTGCGCAATTAGTGTTCCGTACGTTGATTGCTTTTCAAATAAAAAATTTTGTTACAGAGGTATAAAATGATTAGTGACTTCACAAAACACACCCCAAATTAGTTTTCAACAAAGTTTCTTTCCAATCTTTACTGAAATCTGATGACCTTGAAATTTTTGTTATTTTATATACCAGATAAATTACATATGCAATTTTTTGGTGATTCAGGGACACAAACGTGGGCCTCGCACAAAAAAGTTAAAAAATTTTGTTACAGAGTATTAGTTTGATAAAATGAAATTAGTGACAGTGGCCTCACAAAACACACCCGTGCAAATTAGTGTTTACGTTGAAAATAAAAAATTTTCAGAGGTTTCCAAAACACACCCCAAATCTTTACTGAAATTTACTGATGACCTTGAAATTTTTTGTTATTTTATATACCAGATAAATTATTAAAGGTAATGCACTCGTGATAATTTTCGTTCAATCTACACCCCGTGGAGAATATTCCAGAATTTTTTCCAAATTTTTTGATAAGTACTTTTCGAGATAAGGCGGGCGGACAGCGATTTTTCGCGATATTTTTAAAATAATACAAAGAAAAGTGCACGCAAGTATTACATTATATATATATATATATATATATATATATATATATATATATATATATATATATATATATATATATATTTTACTCGTGTTTTCACAAGTTTTCATTTGACACCACACTCGATTACCTAGTAAAAAATTTTTTTTTCACTTCCGATTTCACCCCCCCAAACTAACCCCTTAAGTCAAAATTTAACTTTCAAAACTACACGGCTCTGATGAGGCCATCAATTCCTATATTATTACCAAATTTCAACTTTCTGTGACAAATAGTTTCGGAGAAAATCGGGTGTGACAGACGGAGAGACGGACAGACAGACGGACACGGACAGACACCGAAGTGATCTTATAAGTGTTCCGTACGAAACACTAAAAATATATTACAAAATATTACAGATATTACAAGAGTAAAAACTAGTATTAAACAAAATTGAGGAATTATAATAAGATGACAGAACGGCGCCCATCAATGACAGATGATTACCTACCTGCATAATATATGCATACAAAAAAATGTGAGAGTTCAGATCAAATCAAATCAAATTTACATATCAAAACATATAAATTTACAAATAAATAGGAAATTAATTACATATAAACAAGTTTTAAAATATAACCGCACCTAGGTGCATGCTCCTGTATGTGCCTTTACAAAACACTATTTAAAGCCTAAAATCTAAAAGAAAACAAATACAAATGTCACACAGAGAAGACCCAATAACTGTATGTTGACTGGTTTTTTTATTTGTATTAATATTTATTTATTTATTGATCCACGGGACATGCCCATTTAACACTGAGGGTAACAGTTAAAAGTTTATCAATTATAAAATAACACCTTAAACTATAACCTAAATTTAATGACTAAATAAAATTATTATATCTAGCCCTAGTGCTATGTTAATCTTAAACACCTTCTATATCCGACATGTCAGACATATCCGAACTAAAATCTGACATAGCATCATCTGTACCTAATGGTACAACAAGTGGTTCTACAATTTGGTCCATTGATGAATCTAGTGTCCACATTTTATCTTCTTCTTTAATTACGTATTCAACACATTTTCTCCAATTTTCTGGAATGAAGTTACATATTGCTTTTGCAAATAGATTTGTCAATAGATGGTCACATTGTTTCTAGCTACTTCGCTTTTTACTTGAGCCCAAATAAGCTATATAGGATTAAGCTCACAGTGATATGGTGGCAAGCGAAGAACAGTTATATCCCGAGTTTTGGCAATTTCATCGACAACGTACTTATCTTTGTTTATTAAAACTTCATGTTTGACTAATTGTATTAACTCGCGTTTAACACTATTAAGCCATTCCATCGTGGGAACACGTTCAACTTTTTTGGAATGGTAACTTGCATTATCCATGACAATTATTGTCAATCTAATCTATCACCTGCGTAAACCATCCTTCAAATACATCAGAATTCATATCCTCGTGGTAATCTCTTGTTTTTTTTTATTCGAACGTAAGCAGACAGCCATTAACGAAACCGTGGATACTCCCTATATGTGTTATAATTATTCGGCGTCCTTTTCCAGACGGTGGACGGAGACCGGTTGACCAACCTTCCAGAAAAGCTTGTCTTGAACTCAAAACGTTTTTATCCTGCCAAAACTTATTTACGGTGTACCCTTCATTTATCCAAGTTTCGTCTAAATAATAAATATGTTTTCCTTGAGAACGCTCATGTCTAATTTTTCTCAGATAATCTCTTCTCCAGCGTACGATTTCTCCCCTTTCAATTAACAAGGATTTTCTTTGAAATTTTTTCCAGCGAAAATTGATTGATTTTAAAACGTCCCACAACTTGGTCCTGCCCATCGTTGGTATCTGTGGGTTACTTTCAACAGTCTCTAGAATTAAGTCTAAAGTTGGGATTTTTTTTTAAAAGAAAATTCCATGAATGATACTTCGCAGGTAATTTTTTACATCTTCTGTCAGCTCCAGTTTTATTTTACCTGGTTTTAGCTTTGGCGCAGTAACTCCTCCTGCCCTTTTTTCCTTCAAATTTCGATAGATAGTTGTTTTTCCAACTCAGGTCATTAGGGAACACTTTTGAACAGTATCATCGACACTTAAATTAAGGTTTTCATCACTTTTGATGTAATTCAACACATTCCTAATTATGATCTTTTCATTTAAGCTTAAAGCCGTTATTTTTGACGTTTTGCGGAAGACATCTTTATTGTTCTAAACTGATGGACTACGTGTTACGTGAGAAAATAAACTGAGAGTATACTCTCGATACGGTTTATAATCGAAATTAACCCCATCAGGTAAAACAACCCGCCTTTGGTTTATTGCCCACTGGATCACTTGTATTACTAATTTGCATAATTTTACATGATTTATTACTTCGCCTTGCAAACGGATAGAGTATAAAAAAATTTAAAATTAATTTGCATACGGAATATATGTTTCAAGCGACATAGAACCGGCTTTTCGTTCACATTATCCCGCATTCAATCCCCAGTAGATTACTATAATTATTTATTTTAATATTACCGCCTTTCCAAGTCAAAATTTCGCATTTTAAATGAAGTTTATTAAATCAAATATGTGCCGGTTTGATCGATGACCTATTGTCATTTTTTTGGTTAAACTATTATTCCGTCATTGTGGAACTTCTAGGTTTTCTAGGTGAAGAACGGAATTAAATGATTTTGACAAGCCTCTTTTAGAGCTGACTTTACACCATTAGAAGAGCTCTGCAGAAACGAAAATAAAAGGTAGTCCGACGGTGCAAGATCTGGTCTGGATGGTGGATGTGTCAAAACCTCACCACTAAACTCAAAACTTAATTTTTGCCGAATTGTTCAAAATTCGTGTGTTATAGGTTGTCACGTTGAAAAACAATGCCTTTCCTTTTGATGAATTTCGGCCGCTTTGTCCCAATTAACCGCTGCAATTTGTTAAACATTGTCAATAAAATCAAAATCTTGTTTAAAAAAAGATTAACACCAAAGGAGATCCACGATGATATGAAAAAAACGCTAGGGGAATCTGCTCTGACATATACCACTGTGAAAAAATGGGTTGCAAAATTTAAATGGGGACGAGAGAGCATCGAAGATGACCCTCGCTCCGGCCGGCCCACGATGTCTACGACTGAAGAAAACATCGGCAAAGTATGTGATCTCATATCGAAGGACCGTAGATTAACTATCAGAGAGATTGATGAACGAACACCAAATATCATTGCCAACGAACTCAGATTCAAGGTTTCTGCTAGGTGGGTCCCCAGATTGCTTTCAGTTGAACAAAAACGAATTCGACTCATGGAGATGTTTGAGGCTGATCCGCAAGATTTTCTTGACAGGTTTGTGACAATGGACGAAACCTGGGTTCACCACTATACTCCAGAGTCAAAACAACAATCCAAGCAGTGGAAAAAATCTGGTGAATCAACCCCAAAGAAGCGAAGGCACCTACCTTCCGAAAGGCGACACAATAAACTCGACTTAATATTGCACCCTTTTGCATCGTTTACGTCAAGAAATTAAAGAGCCCCGGATCATCGACAAAGAAAGTTTTGTTTCATCAGGACAACGCTCACGTTCACACGTCTGTTGACTGACTTTCATCTGTTTCCAAACCTAAAAAAACACCTCGGTGGCCAGAAATTTTTATCAGCTTTAGAAAGCAGGTGGAAGAAGTGCATAGAGCTAAGTGGAGATTAAGTCGAAAAATAAAAATATTTTTGTACGTATTTTATTTTGTTTTCTTGACTAGGCCGCGAACTTTTCATCCTCGTATATGGTTTGAATTGTGAGAGTTGCGAAGATACTGTTTTTTTTTTTATTATTAGTTTAGCACACATGCTGAAGGGAAGTCCCTAAAGCGCTCCAGGAGCGGCATGTGTGCTGTGAAATATCCTCGCAAGATCTAGATGAGAATGAACTAATTGAAGATTATGAACAGTCAGAATCGTTGATAGATGAATTTACAGATCATTTTTTCGATGACTCACCTTTATTAATTTTAGATCGATGAAAGTGAGTTAGATGGCACTACAAATCTGCTAAATGGGAAGATCTTATGGAATACTTTCGAACTTTCCCTTGGATGGACATTTGTTTTCCATCCGATAACCCATCTGACTGCGCTAGGGAGGTCTCCGATGTTATTTTGGCTGGTATGGAAGCTTACATCCCTTTTTCGAAGAAATGCTCCTCCAACGGTAAGCCTTGGTTCGACCGAAAATGCAAAGAAGCTGTTGCTTCTAAACATATTGCCTATCGACAATGGCGTGAAAATCCTAACACCGTAAATCGTAACATCTTTGTTCATGCCCGGAACAGATGCAAGGGAATTATCGACGAAACCAAGGAGGCACACAATCAACGAATTAGAAAAAAACTTCTCGCTTGTCCCAACAATTCCAGGTCCTTTTGGGCAGTCGCTAAGGCAGTTAGTCAAAATTTTACCAAATCCACCATACCACCACTCACACGGCCAGATAATTCCATTGCAACCACACCTGTTGAGAGAGCGAACTTGTTGGCTGAACTCTTTGCTTCATATTCTACTGTCGATTTCCAAGGAAAAACACCACCTACTATTCCCATATTGCAGTCAAGGATGCCCGATGTTGTCTTCAGACAGCGCATCATAAAGCGTATTTTAATGAAGCTAGACACCAAGAAGGCTTCTGGCGCTGATGGAATACCTGCCATAGTTCTCAAAAACTGTGCAAGGGAACTAACACCAGTTTTCTGTAGACTTTTTAACCTATACTACAGAAAGGGAATATTTCCGTCCTGCTGGAAATGTGCCACGGTTCAGCCGATACCTAAAAAAGGTAAGAAGACCTTGCCAAATAACTACCGACCAGTTGCACTGCTTTCAATAATATCGAAAGTTATGGAAAAGGTTATCAATGAGCATCTTCTAAAATATCTTGAACGATTAAATATTATTAGCGATCACCAATATGGTTTTCGTAAACATAGATCAACAGGAGATCTTCTAACTTATGTAACACATGTTTGGAACAACGCAATTGAACACTTTGGAGAATCTCGAGCGGTTGCTCTTGACATATCCAAGGCATTCGACCGTGTTTGGCACGATGGACTGTTGGCTAAGTTACGCTCTTATGGTATGTCTGAAAGGTTCTGTTTGTGGCTCTCATGTTTCCTCAGAGAGCGTTCTTTACGAGTGGTGGTCGACGGATTTCTTTCTAACACCCTCACTATCAACGCCGGTGTGCCCCAGGGCTCCATACTGTCTCCTACTCTCTTTCTCATTTACATTAACGATCTACTGGAAAAGACCGGGAATCCAATCGATAGCTTTGCAGATGACAGTACGCTTGTCTCTTCATTCACCTTGAACACTCGGACATCGGCTGCTCAGGCGAATATCCGCAGACAGCAGGAGGTCGTTCAACTTAACAAAGACCTGGAAGAAATTCTATCTTGGGGTGACAGTAACCAAGTGGAATTTAACGCTACAAAAACCCAAGCGGCAGTTTTTTCTAAAAAAGTTAACGTGGCTGAACCCGACATAGTCATGTCGGGGCACTCCATTCCCCTAGCATCGTCCCTCAATTTGTTGGGCGTTAGTTTGGGAGCAAATATGTCTTGGCATGAACATGTTGCAGGCATAGCAAGGAGAGCTTCTCAAAAGTTGAGAATATTATTTAGAACCAGAAAGCTTTACACCCCACAGCAACCGTTAATTCTTTACAAAGCCCAAATTCGACCAACTATGGAATACTGCTCCCACGTTTGGGGCTCCGCTCCGAAACATACACTGCATTTGTTGGATTCTGTTCAGAGAAGAGCGGTCCGTCTGATTGGGGACCCGGAATTGACCGGCGGCCTTGATTCGCTGGAACATCGAAGAACGGTTGGCGACTTGAGTCTGTTCTACAAGTATTTTCATGGAAAGTGTTCGAAGGATGTAGCCCGCTTAATTCCTCCCAAAGCGGTGCATGTTAGAAATACACGTCGCGCTGGTGCTTCACATCCGTATGAGGTTCAGCTTGTTACTCCGCGTACAACGCTTTTCAAGCAATCTTTTATATGGAGAACGTCATCCCTTTGGAATAATTTGCCCAGCGCTGTGTTTCCCACCGAGTACAATTTACAGCGATTCAAGAACAACGTGAATCACTTTTTCCGCACTCGTGCCGCTCCTGGAGCGCTTTAGGGACTTCCCTGCAGCACGTGTGCTAGACCCATAAAAAAAAAAAAACACGTGCCCGTATGAATTCGATTCAGATAATCAATCGAATGATTTTGAATATAGCAGAAACCAAGCTCGAACGCTAAGGCTATAGACCACGAATGATTTTTTAAAATTATAAATATTTTATCTGTGATAATTTTAGTAAATATATTAATCTGTTAGTGGTTTGTCGATAAAAGTTTTTCTTATCTGAACCATAATTTTATTGTGAAATAGATAGTATTTGTTTTAAAATCCCTTTTTCATGTTATATTTAAGATAAAATATTGAATATAAATAAAAAGAATGAACCAAACCTTTTCTAGAGCAAAAGCGAAAAAAATTGAAAAATAGGATAGTTTTTTGTATATTCTTCATTTTTTCTTCTAATCTATCTTAAAGAGCATAAAATTTTGTATATTTTTAAAAAAAAAGCTTCATACGACCTTCTACCCACAAGAAAAATCTATAAGATTTGGATTAAAATGCTAATTTTGACCAATCTTCTCAATATTCTTTAATAAAATTTGGCACACTTTTTTTGTTAATATGAAAGCTATATTTTCTTATAATTTAAAGCCGTAATATCGAATTGAACGGAAATTACTCGTAAAGAAACGTGTTTTAATTTGCCGTAGTAAATACTTGCTTTTAGGCAATTTTATGACGAGTAAAATGAATTTTTTTTATAGCATAACAACGAACAGAAGCGGATATATTTAAGAAATAGTTAGCCGAAAGTAGTTAAATTGATACCCAAAAATTTTCAAAAATCATGAAAATTCTACGGCATTTGCCTCCACTATCCATAATAAAACATTTCAAAAATGGATCGATGTTTCGTAGATAAGAAATAAGTTTAACAAATTTTTCAATATTAAATCGTATGGCAGCTAAAATGTAGAGTATTTTATATCCAGCCTTCTCCAAATTGTTTATAACTGTGTGGTGATAGATACTTACTTCCTTAGTAATGCATGACTCCTTATGTGCAGGTCTTGCTTAACATTTCTAAAGATTTCATCAACTTTTTCGGTGATTTGACATAAAAATTTCCAGGACGAATACGAGCGGTTGACCTATTGGCTGTTGTTCTTGATAAAGTATCTTGAAAGTAAACAGCACACCCAGTACATTTTTTTTTATTATTGTAATGTAACCATTCATACACGCGTTAGTATTTCGAGCACCGATTAATATTACCAAAGACAGGTAACTTTAAAACCATCTAAAGAAAAAATAAGGGTCTATACTTTTTCAAAAGCCTATTATGTGTGTGGAACCACATATTATGTCTTGCTACCACCAGTAGACATCGGCGAAATCTCAGGAGAATATTAATTTAAAAGTGCCAATCCTAGTACATGTTGGTGGTAAAACCGGGAACTATTTGTTTGTTAACAATTACTAGGACCAAGAGAAAGTAACAATGTAGACAGTTTCTTTCTTGCCCTTGGGAAGGACAATATATAAGTATATATATATATATATATATATATATATATATATATATATATATATATATATATATATGTATATATATATATATATATATATATATATATATATATATATATATATATATATATATATATATAACTCCTGGACAAAATTAACGCAACAATCTGAAAATTATTTTATCCTGTCAGTTTTAAAGTTTATCGAGTATTTGAATAGTAGGCTATGCATATTTTGTTTCGTTGTTCATGACAGAAATCAAAACAATTCGTTTAGATTTACAGTTTTTTAAGAATTTTTTAGAAGATAAACAATTTTCTGTAATAATGCGATAGATTTTCTTTAAAAGTAAGCTTATAAATTGTTCCCTTTTTCAAAGTAATACGTTTTTGTGGTAGACTGTTTTATTTTTGAACCCGAAGAATTAGATAAATGAATCGAACAAGGAATTTAACTGAACACGAGGTAGTACGAGCCTCAGTTTTATTGGACGAGGGATATTGTCAGAGTTATGTTGCCAATTTGTTAGGCAAACATCGTTCCACAATAAGTCGTATGGTAAGACGCAAGAATGAAGAAGGAACTTATTCTAGAAGGCTAAGGCAAGGGCAAAAACGATGCACTAGCGACCTAGATGAACGTTTTATAAGACAATATGCTTTAAGAAACAGGACTGCCACTAGTTCTATAATAAGAAACGAACTCGAAGCTGTTTGCAATGTCACAATTTCTTCTAAAACAGTTAGAAGACGGTTAAATGAAGCTGGATTAAACAGTAGGAGAGCAGCCACTGCGCCCTTGCTTACTAGAGAGAACAGAGTTGCCAGGTTACGTTTTGCTCGAAATCACGAAAACTGGTCTGTGGATGATTGGAAAGAAGTTTTCTACACAGGTGAAACTAGGGTTAGTCTAAAACATCCAGATGGTCGTGAGCGTTTATGGCGAAGACCAGGAGAGAGGTTTGTTCCTTGCAAAATCTCTGCAAGGATTCCATTCGGCGGTGGCTCTGTTATGTTCTGGGGTGGCATCTGCTTTGATGCCGCACAGAGTTAGTTCCTGTCCGTACGAGATCCATGAATGCTTACTACTATCTTGAGAATATTGTAATAGAACATGTGATGCCTTTCGGTCATTTTGTGGGGCACAATTGCCTGTTTATGCAAGACAACGCTCGACCTCACGTGGCTAGGGAGGTACTCGATTATCTTAATCAAGTTGATATACCGATTATGCAATGGCCACCAAAAAGCCCGGATCTGAATTCAATAGAACATGTATGGGATCACCTTAAGAAAAATGTGAAACGTCATATACCTGCACCTAGAAACCTGCACCTAGTAACCTGAGGGAACTTGAGAATGCAGTTATCACAGAATGGGAACAAATTTCTCAAGATTTTAACCAAAATTTAATTAGAAGCATGCCTAGGCGCATAAACGCTGTCATCCGAAGTAGAGGAGGCAACACACGCTACTAGTGTCCCAGTTACACCATTAATTTTGCTACTAGTGTCCCAGTTTATTTTTTTCATTATTACATAATTTCAACGATTTTGTTATTAGGTCTTAAGAATAATTTTAATTCGAATCTTATAGAGAAATTTGGTAGCTAATTCACTTTTAAATTATCCGAATAAGTTTTTTCTAACTTTTAGTGTAACCAATGTTCATAAAAAATTATTAAAATTAATTCATTATAGAGATTTGTATGATTTAATATATTGTTGCGTTAATTTTGTCCAGGAGTGTATATAGTCTCACGTCACAGATTTCAATTTCGCCCCTGTCAAAAATATCCTTTTTAATTTATCGCTTATACTATTACTAAAATAAAAATACAAAAGAACATAGTTGAGCGAAGCAATTACTGCAACATCTCAAGAAATTTAATTACAAGCAGAACTGTGTTATGTTTTATATTCTTCTGGACGTTAATTTACTAAATTTGCTAAGAAATTAGATTTTTAATTAAAATATTAAGGTTTCCGTACCGATGTAGGGTTTCCTAGTTGAATTTGTGATTAATAATTAAATAAAGTATGGCACTTGCGTATTAATACTGTAAATTAGGTCATGGAAAATAATTGGTATATTTTAAACAAAAATAACAAAGCAAAAAATTCCTTAATTGAGCCGGAAAGTTCGCCAGTCTTCTTGATTTCTTTTAGTCATCAATTCAGAGATTTACACTATCACCATAAGTCCGCCGCACGATGAGACGAAGTTCCAATGTGCAACTCAAAATTTTGAGGATTTTAAGCTAATAGCCAATTTCAATTATTTTTTATAGTGTTTATAGTTTAATATTATTGCTTTTTATATACGTCATACAAGTAGATTATTATTTTCAAAAAATGCCCACTTGATAATTATCAGTTGAAAACAAAGAAATAAAATTTTTAAATAAATTGAAAATTGGCAATTTATTGAAAACTAGATTAATTTTTGCCAAAATTATTATGGTATCCCTTATTAAGTACCTTAAAATAATATTGTAGAACCCGAAATTCCCCGTCCTCTCTTTGTCGGCTGAAAAAAAAAACTATAAAAAAACAGCGGAAAATAACCAAAATTGACCAATAACTTAAAATTATCAAAATTTTTGCTAAAATTACTATTTTTACAGGAATCAGCGACCTCAGAAAGATATGTTATATTACCATAAGCAAATTATCGAGATTTCAATGTACACAGTAAAAAGTTCGTCCAAAAGAGTATCATATTATTTAAAAAAAAAGAGCAGGTATATGTTAAAGCACTGTATCTGGTAAGTATTTAAAAAAAAACTTAATGCAATATCTTAAAAATTCAAAAGCAGCTAGAATTTTGAGTTGTACAGTGGGACGTCAGGTTTTTTCAACCATAAATTGCGTTCGGCATCGAGTATCCTATCAATCAGTGATAGAAGAGTGCGACCAAAGTATACGGCAATGGGATATAAATTCTATTTTTGGGTAGAATTTTCTTCTGAAGAGTTTCAGTGGGACCGCATTTACATTCACGAAGACTCCAAATTAGAAAAACTGGTGAAAAAAATAATGAAGGAAACCAACAGGCTTGTTGAGGACCTATTGTTATTAGGTCGATGAATGAAAATCCCAGTACTTCCAAAAGAAGCGGGAATCAAACCTTAGGTCTTACCCGTATAGTAAATTAGAAATAGTCCACCAGAGGTCGAAATTTTTTACGAATATTTCATACAGTAGAATTTTACAAATTTTCGTACAATTTAAAAATTGAAAGAAAAGGGGAGGGGAATTTCTAACAGAAGAACACGCCATATAATAGAACTTTTAAATAAATATACAAATATATTTCACTCTACGTCTATGAGTATAGTATCAAGCACAGTTTAACAATTAACAGAACAACGATTGTACAACTAGATAAAAGGAAACAGATTCAAAATTTATCGTGTAAACGGTGTTGCGACAGTAATTTATCTCGATACAAAGTTTAGCTTCATGTAGAGACTTGGAAATAAAAGCTTTTTGTTTAATTTACGAGGGATGGTTTTCATTACATTAACGCGCACACATATAAATTAGTTTGAATAACTAAAGTGTTCTGTCATTATGAGAAAATTTTATTTTAAGTTATTATGGAAAACTATCATAAAATAAAAACTTTCGTTGAGACAGAAGATTTTTTTTCAATAAAGAATAACTAGCAGCTTCTTTCTATCTTCCAAACACAGCAAATAATATTACGTATTGTGCCAACCATGCAGCACACAGGGTGTTATAAAATAATTTATTACGTGTATATTGAAATGAGTGACTCGTCGAGTTAATGGGAGACATACTTAATGTCTATTTTTAATAAATTTTTACATAGTTGGAAATTTATTACTGGACTACGTAATTTATAAACAATACAATGGGTGGCGCTGTGGTTTATTGGCTCCTGACACTTTTGGATGTAGAGCTTTTAAATCTTTGATACTGGGTATTTGCGATTTGCCTCTTCTTCTAGGCTAGCTGACAAGCCTTGATGTGGAACGAAACATGCATATTCTCTTTTTTGAAACGACTAGGTAGTCCATAACGTTAAATATTTGTACTTTTAATGCAAGGACTGTAAGCACGATTTTTGTCAGCTAAAGCCGGTATACATGTTTTCATTGTATTTTCCATGGACGATTAATATTGTCTATATTATATATACATATATATATATATATATATATATATATATATATATATATATATATATATATATATATATATATATATATATATATATATATATATATATATATATATATATATATATATATATATATATATATATATATATATATATATATATATATATATATATATATATATATATATATATATATATATATATATATATATATATATATATATATATATATGTATATATATATATATATATATATATATATATATATATATATATAAACTTGATTGGTTTTTCTTGGGTACTTAGGTTCTTTTGGAAAATACAAACTAGTTTATTTGACGTTTCGCCTTATTTTTTGTTAAGGCATTTTCAAAAATTCTTTATTTTTTAATATTCATTCTAAAATTAGGAAAATACAAGGTTAAAATCTTTTAGGTCAAATTACAGGTTTAAAAACATATAACATTTTTTACGCACACTCGGACATTTAAAATATTTACATTATAACAACAATATAAAACAAATTACTCACGAGCATATACCTTGAAAGTCAACTATTTGTATGTTTGTGAATTTCAAATTCTATATTTCTTAACAACATATCGTGTCTCGTATTTTTTATTGATTTTTTTTTAATTTTATTATCTATAATGGGTGTCTTAACCAAAAAACTATTATCGATGTTAAGTATATATACCATTTTGTATTATTAAGAGGATATGCATGCCACCATATTTATTTTTTTTAATTAAATTTTGTGTAGATATGACTGATTCGTCTTATGTCAGCCCTATCATTCACAGTGTTTTCATCTTTTTTGCAGAGGACCTTGGTTTCATTAAATTTAAAGTCATGTTTTTCTTCTGCTTCGTGATTTCTAAGGGCAGTGGAAGCATTCCTAGTATATTTTGTGTCCATTGAGTCTGTTTTTTAGTAACTGGAAGTCATTCCAATATATTTCTACGGACAATCCGCACACGGTATTGCATACACAAAATTAGATTCATTCATTGTGGGGATATGGCTTTTTAAGTTTGTTAATAATGAACTTAGTTTATTTTGAGTTTTATGGCAAACTATAATGTTATATTTTTTCAAGACCCATTTCAGCTTCTCAGAAAATTCCTTTGTATAAGGAAGTGGTAAAAATTTATCACAGTTTTGTTTACTATTTTTGGTGTTGTTTTTTGAGTTATTATAAAACTGTATATTCTCTTTTTTATTGTTCGATTAATAAACAAATCGACGGTTGTGCCATGGGTTACCCCATTTCATCAGTCGTTGCTCAGCTATTAATGGAATAACTGGAACAACTTGTCATTAAAAAACTAAAAGTAACATTTTATTTTTCGAGAAGTTCGTAGATGATTGTTTATTAGCAGTCCAAAATGATAAAATTACCGAAATTCTATACAAATTTATTAGCTTCCACAAAAAATTACAATTTACATCAGAAATTGAAAAGGATGGTAAAATAAATTTTCTGGACCTGACTCTTATCAGAAAGCAAGATAAAATCCTTACAGAGTGGTACACAAAAAACCTACTTGGTCAGGGAGCTATGTAAATTTTCACTCTAATTATGCAGAAAATCAGCGTTATAGTGGGCCTAACAGACCGAACAATAAAATTGACTTCCCCTGAACTAAGACCAGACGCGCTAAAAAAAGTAAAAACGGTCTTGATACAAAAAAAAATTAAAGAGAATGACATCAATCGAACAATAAAAAAGAGAATATACGAGTTTTATAATAACTCAAAAGACAACATCAAAAATAGTAAACAAAACCGTGATAAATTTTTACCACTTCCTTATACAAAGGAACTTGCTGAGAAGTTGAAATGGGTCTTGAAAAAATATAACATTATAGTTTGCCATAAAACTCAAAATAAACTAAGTTCATTATTTACAAACTTAAAAAGCCATATCCCCACAATGAATGAATCTAATGTTGTGTATGCAATACCGTGTGCGGATTGTCCGTAGAAATATATTGGAATGACCGCATTTAAGTTTAATAAACCATGGACATATGGTTGCCTTCTATGGGGCAGATGTGCCACAATACTTCTCAAGCCATTTTTGGGTTCTAGCTGTATGTGCTCCCATCAAAAAGCAATGTTTAATGACCAAAATTCTTTTTTATTCCACCGTTTTGTAAAACTCAAAAGTAGCGTCACATCAACAGCTGTAACTCGCAAACTAGTAGAAAAATATAATAAAAATTTTACACGAACCTTCTGAGAGTTCACACTAACTGAGAATCATATGATTTTTTGTTGGTACTACTATCTCTCGGCAAGTCTCAGGATTTTTACCCCATGTTCGTATTAGGCGTCATCATGAAAAAGTAAGTTCGGTAAGCAAATTGCAAATCGCGTGAAACTTTTAAAAATGTTCCTATAAAGAAAATTATATAAATAGAACAAATAAAAAATGTTTCTTTTAAAAGAATTTTTCGTCTCCATTTTATTAAAAATTTTTATAAAATTTGATACCACATATGAAGTGGTTTTAACTTTTATGTATCATGTTTCAATCTAAACTATGCATCAGTTCAATATTCACATTACATTATCATAAACCGAGAATAATATTTGTTTAAATTATAGACCTAAAGTGAAAAGTGCTATAAATCGAAGGCTGAATTTATTTTTAGAGTTAAAATTTTTTACAGTTCTTTAAAATGCATTAGATGCCTCTTTAAAAGCTTTTTAGAGTTTTAGGTTTATTGTAGACTCATAACGTATTTTTTTGTGTTTTGTTTTTCCCATTTTTAATTCTATATTGCCAAAATGACCTTTGCTTTACTTACTTGGAGTTTTCTAGAGTTGCGGATGTAACTTACCTGGAAAAAAAAATTATATTAAAAATTTTAGCGTTCTATAAAATTTAGAGTAAGTTACGAATTCATAGTCGTTCCTTAAGAAGCTTCTACACTGTAAAAAAGTGTATGTAAATCTACATTCAAAATCATGACAAAAATAAGCCTAATTTTCCGTCTAATTTTACATAAATATTTATTCTTGCCAAGAAAAAGTAATGAAACCTAGTTTTATGCTGTAAAATTTTCTGATGTACGGCTAGTTTATTATTTATGTGATATTAAGTATTATTTATTGTGAAGTTGGAAGTTAAAAAAATGTTTTTCATGATCTAAAGAACCGCTGAGAACCTAAGACCTAATAAAAAAGAAATAACCGATCAAGTGCAAGTTGGACTTGCGCAATTAGTGTCCCGTAATGTAATTCTCTTTAAAATAAAAATTTTTATATCAGAGGTATAAAATGATCAGTGATGAGATTAGATTCCAAAGTTTTTTTTTAAATTTTGTGATCAGTACTTTTCGAGGTAAGGGGGGAGGGGCGTCGATTTTTGTCAATTTATACAAGGAATGCAATTTTCGCTCAATCTACATTTTTTTAAGAAAATTGTAGAAGTTTTCATATGACACTCTACTCGAGGACTTCACCCCATAAAACTAACTCCTTAAACCAAAATTTAACTTTTAAAACTACACCGCTCTGATTGGTCTATCAATTCCTTTATGTGTGACAGACGGACGGACGGACAGATACTGAAGTGATCCCATACGGAACACTAAAAATTCGGTGGTTATTTTTCACGAATACAATACTTACAGAGAAAGTATATACTATACGTCTATATACTATTTCGGTTAAATAATGGAAACACAAGAACACTGAAAGGGAAGTATATAACGACATATCAAAATTTTAGCCCTCCGCCTCATCCCTTGCACTCTGTATATATTTCCCTATAGAAAAATTAATTTATTTTAAATATCTAATATCCCAATTAAACACCAGGAAAATTTCTCACAATACTATTGAAATGATTAAATCAGATGCAGAAAACAGTATAAATAATAAAGAGTCTACCCTATTATTAGATACAGTGAAGCTAACATTAAAAAAGCTACAAGATACTTAAGGGTAAATAATACATATCCAAAAAGTGATAACAACCGACTATCTAAAAGGCCAAATATTTGTATTAGACGTGTCGGAAGAAGAATCGTAACTCATTTAAACCACTCATGTACTTCCAGAATGAAATTAGAAAAAATTCAGAGAGATCTTAACATTGGAGTAAAGGAAATGATACAAGATGTACCTACATGTTGGAATTCTACATATTTTCTATTGGAAAAGCTTCTTGAACAAAGAAGAGCTATCAGCTTGTTTGCTACTGAATATAATTCACGTTTTGCTTTGATACCAAATTAATGGGACCTAATTAAAACGTTACTGGAGCTTTAACAACCATTTGAACAATATTTCAGTAGTTCATTATGTTTAATATCAGACGTGATTCCAACAATTTTGTCATTAAATAAATATTTAATGGAAATCGCGATTCCTGGCTTGGTATCTAGGTAGAGTAATTTACTTGAAGGTTTGAACCAGAGATTCTAAAATAATGAAACAAATAACAAGTTTATAACTGCGAAGTTCCTAGGTCCGAGATTTAAAGATGCATATTTAACTAACAAAGAACAGGTTAAAAGGACATAAATATTAAACCCGATAAACATGCGGTATTAGTTTCGGAGTTAGACTCGTTCAATATCTTACTTAGTATTTCAAGAAATTTAACAGTACCAAAAAGACCTAAAGAACAAAAGCAGATAATTTGGGATGTATTATTTGAAATTGCTCAAACTAGAGACACAATAAAAAGGTTTCCAATGAAACAGAAGAGGTAGAAACAGAGTTTAGTTCTTATTTAAGTTAGCCATTGATAGATTCTAAAGGAAAGTTTTTATGGTAGCATAACACTGACTCTTTAATATCCAGAAAAAGGTCATTTCTTGAGGTTGGAAATAAATATCGGAAAAAGGAAACAGATAGTAGTCTGAAAATGGTGAAATACTAACATACCTACATTACAATTTACTTGAAATATTAGAATGTTCTTTGTGTAAGTTTTGTATTAATACAAATAGTTTAGATTTGTTGTTATATTTAAAATGTTGCTGTTCTGCATAGTTTGGAAAAAGATGTTACTTTTAATTTGGTCTTGTTTTGCTCAAAAATTTTGTCAGGATATTCTGCTGGGTAATTCAGTATCCAACTTAACTGGGTACCTCGCCAAATCAGCCGGGTATCTGTTTTTGGCCGGACAGACCAGGTACCCGTTACATCTTTAGTTTAGGCCATTATTCTTGTCCTAAAAAACCACTCCCTTCAAAATTTTTTTTTTATTGTTTATTTTGGCCTTGAGAAAAGTCCCATTTAGCCATGAGTTAATTTATAAGGGAATCCAATATAATAAACCTTAAACCTAACTTAACCTAAGACAAACACAACACCCGAGCAAACAGGCGAAATCGAACCGCCGCGCCGGCCGACCCTCATGACAACAGTAAGTTACTCTACCTACTGCGCTGAGGGCCTCTTTTTTTACTTTTTTTTTACTCTTTTTACTTACCCTATAAAAATAATATGGGTCAATACCACCTTTATATAACTTTACAAAAATTGCTTCAACATAGGGACTCCCATTCCATTATAAAACGAGACAGGCATATAAACGCCCTGAGTGTAAACATACATAACTATATTGTTACTTGAAATAGGTCCATTATTAAATGTCTCTGAAACGATAGTAGTGAAAGCATTTTCATTCTTCTTTTGTGAAACATGATCAAAGTATACTGCAAAGTACCTGCATTTATCCTAACAATAAAGAAAAGAGAATTGGTTTCCCTTTGTCTCGTTGTGGTAGTTTAAAAGATTATATTTATATTCTACTTTTTGGGTTATTGTAACTACATTGTGCTACTAATTGCGTGGATATATTAAGAACAAAGCTTGTTAACTGGTATGTATCCTTTTGTCTGTTATCTATTTATTATACAGAGGGCCACACATAAAAAGTTTTAATTTTATAACATTAATAGTTAAATGAAACTGACTTCGTTGAATAGAAAAGTAAAATTTACAGACAATTATTTTTCAGAAATAATGTCATCTGTAAACCTTCACTGGATTTATTGTACTCCACTTATGACAATTCTATTTACTAATGGCTGGTAATATAGCCAGGTATCTTATTCAGGAGTAAGATGTTGGTAAATGTTAAGAGGCAATCAACTTTTAAATAACGTAGTGGAATGCGTGTAGAGTATTGGTCGGTTTTAATTCTTGCACAAGCTATACCTTGTAATGGTACATTTACGTCACTTCAACTTTTACTTACTGAGAGGTCGTTCTTTTTGCAAAGTAAAAGTACAAATACATTTCAACCTTTCAGTCGCCTCTTGATGTCCTCAACTACCTTATTCAGTTCAGAGTTTTACTTCAAATCAGTTTTTTGAAACTTGTCACTTGTTGTCATTTATTAGTAAGTTCAATACTTAGGGATTCATTTACGAGGTATAAACATATGATAGTTCAAAACATGCTCCATGTCAACTAAATTTTCTCTGACTGATGGGTACAATTAATTGAATTCATTACTTTCTAGATGTAAGTATTTAGCTACTCCAATACATAAAATACCTCAAAAAATAATATTTTCCTACGTATGATGAGTGTCCACCAGATAAAAAAAATCAGTATATCATTCAATTATTACTGTGCACAGATGAAAAAATTGTGCGTAACAAGTTGGGTATGTGATCAATTCCGTTAAATTATATTACTGTCCGAAAGCTTTAAAATAAACACCAAATGTGTTCCTTCGATCTCCAGTTTCGATGTACCAAAGATGATTCTTTTAGTTGGTGCCTCTTCGGGCTCCTTTAGTATTCTAATCTGAAACGGTATCGATGTGTTAGAGTTCACGATGATAGCGAAATACTGTAATAAGATCTAACAGATAGATAAGTTATACAACAAATTAAAATATAATTTTAAATTTTTCAATTTAATTAATTTATACCTTGTGAGCCTTTTATGTAACTAAACAAGACTGCTATCAAAATTTCTCACTTGCTACCGTATGCCAATAAGGTAGATTTAATTTTTACTTACAGTGCTTGATATTTGGTTTTAGGTTGTTTAATTCATTAACCGATAGTAAATAAATGAGGTCAAATATATCAAAAAGATTTTGATGTAGCTGTACTTTTTTTAAACGCATGTGTATCATAACTTACTTAATTGTGATAGAAATGTATTAGATACATCATTGTTAGCGGTATTGTGGATATAAAAATTAAACAAATAATGGATAAGTGCGGATTTAATTGTTCCGTACTACGCATAATTAAGCACGGTACTAAAACATAAAACATAGTCTACATTCCAATAAAAAGTTTCTGGTATAGACAGCAACAGAAATAAATTGCAAACTCTTTTTTTTGGCCGTGTCATTCAACGATTATTAAGGGTAAAGATTTATATTTTTAAACAACAGTAAAGTAGAAAAAAAGATTGTTATGTAATGTTTTGAAAATGTGGATTCACTTTCGAAAGTTTTTAGGCTGATAATAATAATAGTAGTTTTTATTGTTTGAACAGAATACATCCATTTGTGAGACGATAAGACATAATATATAGTATAAGGAGATAACAAAGTAACAAAATTAATACATAATTATTTCGCAAAGTGAGAGCAAATTTATTTACAAACTTTGTAATTGGCTGCCTCTTAAGGCGTTGGCAAAGTAAGATGAAGGTAGGTAGCACAGATCAATGTGATTGCAGTTTTTGTTAAACATATCCATAGATTGATACAGTGGTATGAAAGTTTATTTGTGCTAATATCTCAGAGCAAACCTTAAATAAAAATTAAACCACTATGTAAGTACTACGATTCATAACGATGGTATTTAAAACCTATGTTTTGTTCAAGGCCTCTAGGAGGATATACCCTATCCCTCTTAAGTGCATGAAATTTAACAAACTTTCTTCGGATATTTTCCAACTGAGTAATACATTTATAAAAAATGGGATTCCGCACAAGCTGACAAAGCTAAAATAGAGTTTAGCCACTTAAAATAAATCCAAATATTTTCGTTGCATTGCCGCAGGTACTATTAATGGGTAATGAAAAAGAAAGCTTGGAGCCAAAAATTATCCTAAGATCTTTAAAAGTGTCACAACTATTAATTACTATACCTACTAATTTATTTGTAAATGTTTTAGTGAAGCATTTGTTAACATTTAGAGTTAACTTATTGGTACAACACCATTTATCCCGAACATTAGGATTACTCTGAATAGAATCATTCATGTCCCGAATTTTTTTGAACATTTTGAAATTATCAGTAAATTGTAAAACATTACAAAAAATGTTACTTATTATGAAAATTGAAAATAATAGAGAGGAGCAAGAACACGGATTTCAACATATTGTAAACGATCCCTCAAATACAATTCAAAAAATATTATCAAATTCCCAGTAAACTCTAATTTTAGAATAAACGAATGGAATTACTTTGTCGAAGCCGTTTGAACCATCTGTGTAAACAACATCTACCGGTTTACGATTGTCCAGCGTGTTGGGTAAGAGAACTTAGATTACTCACTATACCACGATTAGTAAAAAACCGTGCTGTTTAATATTTCAAAAACCTTCGCAAATGGAGATGATACTGACACAGGCCTGTAATTTGATATTTCACTTGGATCGTTTTTTTTCAAGACTAGGATAATCCTTGTACCTTTCCATAGTTCCGGAAACGTCTTATTTTTAATAAGTAGGTTAAAAAGAAAATATACCGGTTTAATCAGTGAAGTAAAACAATCCTTGAAAACGAAGTTATCTGGGCAACATTGGTTTTGCGACCTTCTTAAGACCCTCATCATCAGCTTCTTTAGTGCGCATTTAAGAATGACAGAAGAACCGTCTTTGACATATTAATGTGGCCAAGTCTGATTCGTTAGAGCGACGTGCATAGTACCGAAAAATGTAATAAATGCATTCAAATACTTTCAGGAACATAAATATTTCAAATAGTGAATTTGTTGCTTTTTTAGAAGTATTAAAAGACCAAATGATTATATATATATATATATATATATATATATATATATATATATATATATATATAGATATATATATATATATATATATATATATATATATATATATATATATATATATATATATATATATAGACAAAATAAAGAGAGAGAAAGCAAAAGTTGCCTTATCTAACAAAATCCTAAGATATGAAACGGGGAACCCCAAATGAGTTTTCAATAAAGTTTGCTTCCAATCTTTACTGAAAACTGGTGACCTTGAAATTTTGTTTTTTTTCTATACCAGATAAATTATTAAAGGTAATGATAATTTTCGTTCAATCTATACCCCGTGGAGAATATTCCAGGATTTTTTAAAATTTTTTGATCAGTACTTTTCGAGATAAGGTAGGGGACACCGATTTTTCACGATTTTTTAAAAGTAATACGAAGAAACGTGTGAGCAAGTATTACATTATATATATATTTTTTACTCGTGTTTTCACAAGCTTTCATTTGACACCACACTCGATGACCTAGTAAAAAAATTTTTTTTCACTTCCGATTTCACCCCTCAAAAAACGAATCCATTAAGTCAAAATTTATGTTACGGTGGGGAACTCGGCAAATGGGCAACAACAGATGTTCACACTATATTCATTTAGCCAATATTTCGGTCCTAGGTTGGGACCTTCATCAGGACACAAACTGAAAAAGAGATAACGAAGCAACCAATAAGGAAAGTTGGGCATGGAAAATTATTATTATTAAGCCCAATTTTTAATTATTAATTTTTTTAATTTGTAATTTTTAATTTCAATCTTATAATTATTGATAAAAACTTATTGTTGTTTAAAAGTATTGTTGTTCTGAAGAAACGTAAATTATTATTATTATTATTATGAAGAAATGTCAAAACAAAATTGCAAGTGACTCACATGCAGTGTGCGAATTAATCTAACAAGAATGACCATAAATAACAATTGCCATAACAAAGACCAACGCTGAAATAAAACAGCCACTATTCACTAACATATTAATTTAAAAATATGGCATTTACAGCAAGGATGCCATTAGAAACCTTGGATGCTGAAAAATCAAAATTAATTAATCACCTGCCATCTGAAAAGAGAAATGACAAATTTGACAAGGCGCTGACAAAGGACAACCACCTGACAGATGTAAGGGATCGCTCAAAATAAAAAGGGAAAAAGGTTGAATAACCAGGAAAGAACCGGTTAAGTACAAATTAGGTACTACGTCATAGAATGGAATTTTGGTATAAAAGGAAAAGTACCCAATGGGAACACAAATTTTTCAACGGTATGGAAATTAAGTGGCATAGGGAGGAAATGATTTTTCTTCTTCTTGAGAGGAGAATAGGAGGATTGGAAAAGGAGCTGAAAAGTGAAAAAGGGTTTTTATTAATTAGGCATATACTTAGCAATTTTAATAAAAAGCGAGTGTAATTGTAAAGAACTTCACGGGAACCAAGAGAACATGTACCCAGAGGATAAATACGTAGCAGGAGAGAGCTATAGAATACCGAAGACGAAATTAGACTTAATAATAATAATTTTCCATGCCCAACTTTCCTTATTGGTTGCTTCGTTATCTCTTTTTCAGTTTGTGCCCTGATGAAGGTCCCAATCTAGGACCGAAATATTGGCTAAATGAATATAGTGTGAACATCTGTTGTATATATATATATATATATATATATATATATATATATATATATATATATGTATATATATATATATATATATATATATATATATATATATACCATATATATATATATATATATATATATATATATATATATATATGGTATATGTATTAGGGTTTATATGAGTATGGCATGAATTTTTAAACATTTTTGTGCTCATAAAAATTAATCAACCATTTGGTTATAATATCTATACGAGGCGAGGAACATAATGTAGGTTCTAAAAAATTAAGTTTCTATGCAGTGTAGGAGCTTGAAGAAACTGGTTCAACTTTGAGTAAACATACGGCCTAGAAACTAATTATATCAAGAAGTGATGCAAACGTTGCTTGCGTTCGAGTCTTGGTCCTTGAGAATGACGCCTCAGTATACAAACTAATAGGTGCCATAAGTCTCTCGTTACAATATATTTTTAGTGACAATTAGTTTCTACAACCCTACAGAATACGGCTGGTGCATAAATTAAAGGCAACCGATTCTACCCTCATTTCGGTAATCAAATATTTTAGAGCTTTGCAACATATACCGATATTTTATTCTCAGATAAAGCATATTTGACCTTAACGATAACGGCAATAAACAGAGCTGCTGATATTGAATCCAATACTGAAACATAACAAGCCTCCTAAATTACTGATATGTGAACTTTTTTGTGATTGACAAGGGCCGTACAACAACTGTAAATTCAGATATGTGGAGATAATAACGAATCTCTTCTCACTCATTTGACCAAATTCTGACGGTTATTAGATCTTTGCTAGTAACTCGAGGAAATTAATTGCCACTTGAAGTAACATAAGTTGGTTTTCACGTAGCCCTGATTAGTTGCCGATAGATTTTTCCTTCTAAGGATATCTTAAAATCAAAATTTCTAGTATCAACCTTTGTTTCCTGAAACTATTAATGAAAAATATCCAAAAAGAAATGAATTTACATGCTGAGGAGAAATCAATAATTTTACAGCTTGCTTGGGAAGGTAGCAGGAACGGAATAAATTCTATTTGGATGATGTTATTTTTAAGATATAATTTTAAAATTACGGCGGTTGGTTATGATATGATAACTAACGCTTATTATTATATGGTAATTTTTCCTTACTTAAAATAGTTCATTATAAAATGTAACTCTGTAGCTTAATGTCAACAGGAGAAAACTTTCAAGTAAACTAAGAGAACTTTCTACTTCCATTTTATTTTTAGGTTTCACTTTGAAGCAATGCAAAGAATACAAAAAGTTAAGATGCCATTAAAAGCCAACGATCGAAACTGTCCGGAAAACAAAAGATTTCCATCAGCTTTCCCAAGATTTTTCCTAGGAATTGCCTTTAACGGGCTTTCTTATGTTAGCTTTGGTCGTAATAAACAGGAAAAATTTGAGAGAAGACTGTCACTGCTATGTTCGTTAATAAAAAATTCGATTTCAGTGATCGTCTTTTTATTTTACACAAAAAAAAACTAAATTTATTTTCATTTAGAAGTATTCTTATTCAAAGTATATCGTTGTACGGGGTGTTTTAAAAATTAGCCTTTAACTTGAAAATCGGAGAATATAAGAACATAATTTAAGATTTTTAAAGCATTGGCGATTCTCATACAATAGATCAATCTCAGGTTGTACACCAAGTAATAATAAGAGAAGTGGAAATGAAACCTTGTATATCATTATACATCTATAATATATATAAAATGAAACGTCTTTCTGTCTGTCTGTCTGTCTGTCTGTTTGTCCGTTAGTGAGTTCATCACTGAAGAACCATTTATCTGATTTACGGACTTTTTTTTTAAAAACATACATATGTTCTCTGGCCAGTTTATAGGCTATAGTTTATTACGATAGGTAGCATAAGGAATGAGCAGTGACAATAATAGTGAATGAAGTCGGAAAAAACTTTGACGCTAGCGCGATTCCTTGCAATACACAGCCTAAACCATTAAATATAGAACAATATTATGTAACAGAGAATATCTATAATCTATAATATATAATCTATATATAAAAAATACAATGTCTCTCTGTCTGTGCGCTTATCACGCGAGAACCCCTTATCCGATTTACGTGTCTTTTTTAAATTGATACATATATCCTTTGGCCAGGTTATATAAAAATAATAATAATCTATATCTATAACATATATAAAATGCAACGTCTCTATGTCTGTCTGTGCGTTAGTGCGCTTATCCCTCGAGAACCACTTATCCGATTTACGTGATTTTTTAAATTCATACATATGTTCTCTGACCAGGTTATAGATATATATTTTATTACATCTATAATATTTATAAAATGCAACGTATCTCTGTCTGTCTGTCCCTTAGCGCGCTTATCACTGAAGAACCACTTATCCGATTTACGTACTTTTTTTTTAAAACATACATATGTTTTCTGGCCAGGTTATAGGCTATATTTTATTACGATAGGTAGCATAAGGAATGAGCAGTGACGATAATAGTGAATGAAGTCGGAAAAAAGTTTGTCGCTAGCGCGTTATCTTGCAATTCACAGCCTAAACCATTAAATATGGAACAATATTATGTAGCAGAGAATATCTATAATCTATAATATATATAAAATGCAGTGACTGTCTGTCCGTCCGTTAGTGTGCTTATCACTTGAGAACCACTTATCCGATTTACGTGTTTTTATAAATTTATACATATGTTCTATATAATTCGATATAAGCCTAGATAATGGTAGATAAGGTGAGATAATGGGAAATAAGTATAAAATAATGGGAGATAAGGAGAAATAATGGGAGATAAGCAGAGATAAGTCTAGATAATGGGAATTATGGTGAGATAATGGGAGATAAGGAGAAATAATGGGAGGTAAGGAGAAATATTGCGAGATAAGTCTAGATAAGCCTAGATAATGGGAGATAAGGTGATATAATGGGAGATAAGAGGAAATAATGGAAGATATTTTATTACGTTAGGTAATATAAGGAATAAGCAGTGCCGATAGCAGTGAATCAAGCCCACGCGAGTGGAGCCGCGGGCACTGCTAGTTTATTATAAACATCAGCAAATTTTTTACGTTGAAATTAACAGTGTAACATAGAGTTATGTAAGATTATGATGTGTGAAAGATTTTGATCTTTTATTAACTATTAGTTGCGACCGCATAGATTTTAAGGGAACTGTAATATACTCATTTGTAAACACAGTCTACAATTTATTTTACAGAAAGACAAAATAAAGTTATTTTATTTTACGCTATATGTAGTAAACCACATTAGTTAGTCTACAAAAGAAGATATAACAAAAGTGTAAGGAGAAATATATTAGACAAAGAAAAATATGAGACCATATTTATTCCTTTTCTTCGCCATTTAGAGCAACATTTTCATTTTAGCTAACATATTATTTAAATTCCAAGATTTATGTAGTCATTCAATAACGTAATCCCATTCTCTTGTGCCTAAAATATAAGCTTTTCTCTTATCTAATATATACTAAACATTCTTATTTATTAAAATATACAGAATTTTTTTAAAATATATTTTTTTTTTTGAGAATGTCAAGAAAATTACATCTGTCTGGTAAGTTTTTTGCTTGAAAAGCTAAAAGTCTAGGTCGTAATAGTGTTTTTTTTTTTAAAAAAAGTGAAATATTATTGTTCGGCATTTGATTGAATGACCCGAGCTGAAGTTCACATTAGGGCACAGGTCATGGAGCTGCGTTTTTAGGAATTTTTTTAGCGAAACTATTCATTATATAAATCAGATTTTTATTTTATATAATAATACATAGCTCAAAATACAATTTGTGAAATTTTAATTAAAAAAAAAAAAAAATGGCGGCGCGGCACCTGGGACCTCTTTAATTAAAGGAGCATTGCGATATGTACGATTACTGGGAGCCGGATCATCTGAAATCAAAATTTCTAAAGAAATTAGTTTAATAAAGGATCAATCTTGTCTTTGACCAAAGAATTTAAAAAGAAAAAATTCATCAAATGGTATTGGTTTAACGAGAAAAGCGAAAAAATGACGTTACCGCGTTTTACATTTTCGCTAATTAAAAATAAAGTTTTTGATAAAATCAAAATTCCTTCGTACAGAGACAAGACTATGACTGTAGTAAACTCATTTTTTTTTGGAAATTTTAATTTCAGTTGATCCAGCTCAAGGTAATGGTGCACATTGCGGTGTGCACCATTACTTTGAGCGGCTCCATGACTAGGTATATGCCCTTAAGTAGTTTAATTCGGAAAATGAATTTTCTGCATCTTCTACAAGCGTTAGTGTATTATCTTGGTATGATCATGTTGCATTTATATTAAGAAAAACGTCTCAAATAGTATTTTTCATTATACAGCTTTAATTTTAAATAGTTTTTAATGATGTACAAGGCTCAAATTCGTCGATGGAATAGTAATCCCAGGTTTAGGGATCTTTTCCCGAACATACTCTCCATTCATTCGATTCTATCTAGAACAGACCTATTCTCCTGATTAAGGAAATGTTAGTTCCAAAAAAAAAACCTTTATTTCTTGGAATATCGATGGAAAATAGGTGGCTTGAGTATATTTTATAAATGCTTTAAGCAATCTTCGATGGATGTAGCCTGCTTAATTTTTATGTTATTATTATCAATAAATCAAATATCAATGATGTAATGTAAGTTATCATTTGTTCATCAAACCTGTTATGATAAATACAAAATGTTATATGATTAATCAACGTTATCTCATTTTTAGTGTTCCGTACGGAACACTAAAAATCTCTGTCTGTCTGTCACATCCGATTTTCTTCGAAACTATTTGTCATAGAAAGTAGAAATTTGGTAGTAATATAGGAATTGATGGCCTCATCAGAGCCATGTAGTTTTGAAAGTTAAATTTTGACTTAAGGGGTTAGTTTTGGGGGGTGAAAAAAAAAATTTTTACTAGGTCATCGAGTGTGGTGTCAAATGAAAGCTTGTGAAAACACGAGTAAAAAATATATAATGTAATACTTGCGCGCACTTTTCTTTGTATTATTTTTAAAAAATCGCGAAAAATCGCTGTCCACCCGCCTTATCTCGAAAAGAACTTATCAAAAAATTCCGAAAAAAATTCTGGAATATTCCCCACGGGGTGTAGACTGAACGAAAATTATCACGAGTGCATTACCTTTAATAATTTATCTGGTATATAAAAAAAAACAAAAATTTCAAGGTCATCAATTTTCAGTAAAAATTGGAAATAAACTTTGTTGAAAACTCATTTGGGATGTGTTTTGTGAAGTCACTGATCATTTTATACCTCCGTAACAATTTTTTTTATTTTAGAACCAATCAACGTACGGAACACTAATTGCGCAAGTTCAACTTGCACTTGACCGGTTATTTTATAGTTAACTGAGTAATGCAGTTTAGTTATTTTTTTAAGGTGGGCTTATTAGCGACTTGAAGTTATTTACCACTTTGAGGACGATAGAGGCCAACAAATATTAATTTGGGTAAAAAAAAAATTATGCACTAACAAACGTATAGAAAAAAACTTGATAAAATATTTAACAAAAATCTCCAAAAATGAAAAGAAAGAGATATAAAATAAAAATACTAAAGATAGTAACAAACGAAGAAGGAGATGTAAAAAATAGAAAAAGACCACATTACTAATAACCTGCTGAAATATTGTAGAGGGAAACGGACTTGACAACTAAGAACTCTAATCAATAAAATTTTTACTTATGGTAAAATTCCAGAAAAATAGAGAATAAGCACTATAATAGCCAAGTCCTCAAGGATACTTCAATGTAATAATGTATAGTTAGTCAAGTGCCTGAACTGAAGAGTTATAGATTGCGATATTAAGAAAAAAAATATTATGTTATGCCCGTGACGCAGCGCTTAAAGCAAATAATAAGGATTGTTATCATAGATTGGCTTATAAATTTATTAAAAAGTGCATGATAACATCTAAAACATCGAGTTTTGTTGATATAGATACAGAAGTGATAAACCAATTAGTAAATGCCGTGCAAACAGCGACATACTTAAACGATGCAGTATAGCTAAACAAATATGATTTTCAAGACCAAAATTATGCTTGTACTCATACTAGCACACACATCGGAAACATAACCTGAAACATCAAGAACAAAAATGAAAATAATACGCAGAATAGCTCAACACACTCTATTAGATAGAAAAAGAAGCGAGAACGTTAGAGAAACATCCAAAACAGATAATATAAATGCCTGGGCGTTAAATACAAAGATAGAACTAAACAAATATGTAAGTAAAATGATAGATAAAGTAATTGGAATCACATGATCCACATAGCCAATAGAAAGAAGAAGTGGTAGACCCCAAAAACGTTGGAGGGACAACCTTTCCAACGTAAAATGGAAGATAGTTAATAAGCACCTCTGCTCATAAAAAAAAGAAGACAACCAGCCATTTTTACTAACATTATATTCGATTTTCAAGATAATATTTGACAATTTAACCAAGGATAAAATTAACTGTCGTTATCATTCCCATATGTTATCTAATAAAGTGATCAAATTTCATAAAAAGAAATTTCTGCTTTGAAAGCTACCGTAATTAAAACGACAGATCTTAAAGCAACGAAAGAACTAAGGTAAGGTCCACCTAAGTAATTTCGGAGAAATCAACATCTAAATAATCCCTGACGCTTGAAATAAGCTATGCTTATTACAATCCCAAATCGAAAATAGCTTTATTTTTTAACGAATTCCTCTTTAAAAAATTGCTAAAATTAAAAAGGGCTTTATTGATTTAGGACTGAAGTAAAGTTTATGCATATTCTATTTTGTCAAAAACTCAGCAGCCTTTTTTTAACTAGATATTAATCAAAGGAAATACATATTTTTCTTAGAAAACTTCCACAGATTACAAAACTTATTGGTTTCTTGGATATCTTCTAAATTGATTGAATAAAGGATGCTGACGTTTCGTCGATTTTCTTGCCCGCTTCTTCAGAGCTTGTTCCAAGAAGTGGCATCTTCGGAATGTAGTATAAAACTGTCTCGAGCTACATTCCCAAGAAGTCGCTTCTCGGAATAAGCCGTGAAGAAGTCGGCACGATGATCGGCGAAACACCTGCATCATTTATTCCAATAATAAACCAAGACCATCTGGTAAGTGCCTTGCTCTTGCGGGTGTCCAAAGTAATGGACAAAGTCATACCATCTATGAATCACTAAACTAGATGAATGTTGCGCTCTATATCAAAGCTTGTCAGCAAGCCTACCTAAAGAGATAACTCGCGGTATCAGCAGAATTAAAAAGCTACTTTTTTATGTGTACTCTTTTTAAATCTCTCCTGTTGTGACTCTGTGTTTCCGATTTGCCTCTTCACAATTCGTTAATGATACCGCCCTTTCTGTTATATTATTAGTTACTAGTGGGACCATGGAGATTTGCATTGTCAAATTATCATTATGTTGTGGTCTATTATTATGAAATAAAAAATATGTACGAAAAATTAAAGAAATTAGAGAAAGAACATCCAGAAAGCAAGTGAATTCGAGTATCAATACGATCAAGTGTCGTACCTGTATCCAGAAGTTCTTAAAGATTTCTGTCTGTACCTCTACAAGCTACCGTAGGTTCAAGAATTAAAGCCTACTATTCAAAGCCTCAAATTCCTTATTGAAATATTTGAACGCTCTTCAACATTTATTTTGTGGCTGGATGAGATAGATTTCTTCCTTAGCTGACGCATAAAGCAACAGAATTGCAGAGTTAAGAATCAGATTCCTCTACATTTTTCTAAAATTGCCGCTAGTGCTGCAATAACGACATATCAAATAATTTACCACTTCGAGGACGACAGAGGCCGACAAATGTTAATTTGGAGTAATATATGGAAATTATGGAGAACTTGTTAACATTTAATCTAATAAATGTTGACTGTTATCGTCAGGAAAGGGCTGACATCGCATATTTCAAACACATCCGTAGCTTGGACATACAGTCTCACAGTTTTCTTATTTCTGAATTTGTGTTTTACTTTTAATATTAGCTTTTCTACTAGACATCTTATACACAGCCGGTAGAAATTAATTTTTTATATGTATTAGTAAGCTCAAAAATAACCTGTAAATAAATAACTCACTAAATAAGAAAAATAAAGAAAAACGCTTCTTTTTCCACCCTTGTTGTTACAAAAAAGCAGCTTTCTGTTTTCCATTTCTATATTTTCGTTTCATCAAACTACATACTGAAAAAAAAACTCTCTATCGTATTATGCCATCATTCAGAAAATTTATAAAAAATATTTGTATTAGGTAAGGTAAGGTAGAAGGGCTTTTTCGTGACAAAAAATATTTTTATTAAGCGCATAGGAAAATAATGTCGATTTTTACCCTTTAACTTTAATCGCATATATCTCAGCTCATAGTATTATTCGGTATATCAACCACAACAATTAGAATATTTGTACTAATGAGACATAAAGAAAGCCGATGTTCTGGGTTAGATACAAAATCAGAACGCATTTTCGGTACCAGTTTTGTTGCTAAAGATTTTCTGTTTACAGGATGTTATTGGGATGCTTAAAAAAGTAATAATTTATTGTTGAAAGATGGGCTGAATATAATAGATGAGAAAAGCTTTCATAACTCAATTCGTTATCGTGGAAAAGGACTAGCAATTTTCTATTAACTAATTCCGAATGTATATGTTACAGTTTGCAGTATATCTCGTGGGCTTATTAATAATATTCTCAGCCATGATAGTTTCAACTAAGTGCAGAAATTGGTAGTGAGTGATGCCACTAGCAAACCACCAAATAATTACCATCGTCTTTTTATGGTGTAGTTGCAACTTTTCGAAGAGATGTATGGTTTTGTCACAGCCGAACCATTGTTTCGTCACCGTCATTCACAATCTGTTTTAATTGTAAGTTACAATGGATTATTCTTGTGTAAATAAAGAACCCAGCCCCTTCCATAACGATGATTTTCTTAATTTTGTCTAATCCGTGCATCACTTATTAGTCGTCGACTAAAGTCTGATTTTTCTAGTTTTCTGATATTATCCAGAGCAGTTGAGTGAGCTATAACTAACTAACGAGCAAACTCCAGAATTGTTGAGAGCAAATCTGCCTGGAAGAATGCCTTTAAGTCATTGTTGTATCCTATAAAACGACTTCCATCGCCTTTGGCCTCTCCAACCTAAGATACCGCAAGGATCCATTCTCGGCTCTCTTTTGTTTCTAATATTTGTTAATCATCTACCAGGGATCGTTAGTGACCGGAATCGTCTAACTATGTTTGCAGATGATAACAGTTACATATGCCGTGATAACTCTATTATTTCGACTGTCCATAAGGTACAGACAATGTTACGTGTGTTTAAGCAGTGATTTACAATAAATAATTTAGATCTTAGTACAAAGAAAATTGTTTTTATAAACTTTACACCAAAAACATCTCAAATTAATGAAAGTTATTCAATCACGACTGGAGTAAGTGGATATTCGATTGTTTCAGTAACTGAGACTAAGCTTTTACCTAGGGTTGTCATGAATTGTGCAAAAAAACTTTCATTTGTATGATTTGGTATTTTTTGCATGAAAAATGTTGATAAGTGTAATACGAAGGCTGAAAAGTTTTTGGTCTAACACATAGATGTGGCCCTTTTCAAAAAATCCATATGATTTTTAGGAAGTGCTAACCTCCAAACAATACGTGTTAAAATCTCATGACATTTGACGATTAGTTTACAAGTTACAGTGGTTTTAGTGACGCTACTTTTAATATTTTCAAAATAATGAAAAAAATCGAATTTCGTGTATTGATTAAACACTGTTTTATGATAGGAAAAAATACCGTTCAAGCCAAGCAATGTCTTGATAAGTATTACAGGGACTCCGCCCCTGGAAAATCACTCATCATTTACTGGTATGCTGAATTTAAACGCAGTAGTATAGGTACAAATGATGCTGAACGCTCTGGACGCCCAAATGAGGTGGTTACACCGGAAAAAATCCACAAAGTGGTTTTGGATGATCGTAAAGTGAAATTGTGTGAGATAGTTGACACCCTAAAGATATGAAAAGAACGTGTTGGTCATATTTTGCATAAACATTTGGGCATGAGAAAGCTCTGTTTGAAATGGGTACCGTGTTTGCTCACAGTGAACCAAAAACAACAACATGTTGATGATTCTGAGCTCTGTTTGGATCTCTTTAGGAGCAATAAAAAGGATTTTTTCATGCGATATGTGATAATGGATGAAACATGGATCCACCACTACAAACCGAAATCAAATCGGCAGTTAGCTGAGTGGACAGCAGCCGGTGAAAGCCGCCCGAAGAGACCAAAGACACAACAGTCGGTTGGGAATGTTTTGGCCTCTGTATTTTGGGATGCGCATGAAATAATTTTTATCGACTATGCTGAGAAGCGAAAAACCATCAATAGCGAATCTTATATAAAGTTACAGGTGGGTCTAAAGGCAGAAATCGCAAAGAAACGGCCCCAAATGAACAAGAAAAAAGTGCTCATTCATTAAGAAAATGCACCGTGTCACTAGTCAATGGTTACGATGGCAAAATTGCATGAATTGCTGTTCGAATTGCTTCCTCATCCACCCTATTCTCCAGATTTGGCCCCCAACGAGTACTATCTATTCGCTGACTTGGATTTGGCTCCAATGAAGAAGTTATCGCCGAAACTGATGCCTATTTTGAAGACAAAGACAAATCCTTCTACAAGAAAGGTATAGAAATGTTAGAAAAGCGTTAGACTGATTGTATCGCTCTTGAAGGAGACTATGTTAACGAATAAGGTCGAATTTTGCAAAAAAAAATGTGTTTTAAGTAGCTAGACCAAAAATGTTTCAGCCTATTAGTACGATAACGTCTTTTTACCACGCCCAATTTGTATCACGGTGAAAATATCGCTTACGCTTTTAGGTTGCATCTCCTGGTATGGTTAGAGTATTAAAGATTCCAAAAATAGCACTAAATATTGCTAAAAAAAACAACCAATGAAAACTTTCACGTGAAATTTCCACTTGTTCACAAAACTATTTTTTTTTAAACGATTACTGTAAACAAACTACTCGGTCAATTTCTTAGCGGCCACTGTTTTAACAATAATAAATGTTAAATTTTACAACAAAGGTAATGTCATATCTCAACAGCGCCATCGTCGTTTGTAAAAACTTAAAAGGTGGCCCTCGTATCTACGTTTTTTAAACTATTAATATTTAATAATTAATAATGGAATTATTAGTTACCTTATTCTAAGATTAGCCTGAAGTGGTAATAACCCAATTATTGGGTTACATGAATAGCCGAAATGCCATCAGCACTGGAGTGGGCGTGGCCAGAGAAATATTAGGCCCATATTCATACTCATTTCTTGGGGCACTCTAAGACCTTCAATTAATCTCAAGTGATTTATTTCAGAGCACGCCTCGAATTAACCTTAGGAGGTAAAAAATTCGGAAGCTAACTTAAGAACAACGAAGCAATATTTTGGGGCTACGTTTTTAATTTTCGTCAAATTATTGTTGATTTTAAAACTATTATTTGAGTTGCAAAGGAACATCTTTCTTTATACATATTATTTAGGTAATTACGATTGTATTAAAAAAATCATGTTTTATTGCTTTTGTGGATTATCCCATTACGTACTTTTTGCATGTATATTTGTTGCATGTAATTTTTTTGTGACGTATTTAAGTTCAAGAATCCGTAATTTAATTGAGAAAAATTATCTATTTTACTGACTGAAGTTTTTTTCTCGGATTAAATATAATCAGCTATTAATCAGGATTTTTAAAAATATCTAGAAGGATTTATCAATATTAGTGATGATCAGTATGGCTTTCGGAAGCAAATATTAACACGAAATCTTCTAACTTTTGTAACACATCTTTCGAACACCACAATTGAATATTTTCGAGAATCTGGAGTGGTTGCTTTTGATATATCCAAGGCATTCGACCGTGTTTGGCATGACGGATTAATGGCTAAGTTATGCTCTTATGGTATTTCTGAAAGGTTTTCCTTATGGCTCTCGGGTTTTTTTAGAAAGCGTTCTTTACAAGTTGAGGTCGACGAATGTATTTCTAATTCCTTCATTATTAACGCCGGTGTGCCCCAAGGCTCGTACTGTCTCCTACTCTCTTCCTCATTTACATTAACGATCCGTTGGGAAAGATCAGAAATCCAATATTTAGCTTTGCAGATGATCGTTTAACTTAACAAAGACCTGAAAGAAATTCTATTTTGGGGTGATAGTAAGCTGATAGAAATTTAACTATGTTGGGAATGTGAAATCTTTGGCACAATGACACTACTCAGTATCATCACTACATCAAACACTTTATTTCTGCACTCGACGCACGTTTCGCTAACCATGTTAGCTTCATCAGGAGCGATGATTGACTGATTGAGTAAATCTTCGTGTTTGGTGTAGTAGCGATATATACTGAGTAGTAACTAGAATTTAACGTTACAAAAACCCAGGAGGTAGTCTTCTCTAAAAAAGTTAACATTGCGAAACCTAACATAGGTATGTCGGGAGACTTCATTCTTGGACGCAAATACGTCTTGGCATGAACATGTCGCATGTATAGAAAACCATGATAGTTCAACGATTGTTGATTATGATGTTGGCTATCAAGTTGATGGTGATCTTTTTATTGACAGCCGCTGGGAAGAGTTGAACCGTAGACTTTTTATACAACTGCCTCAAACTGTTCAACCACGATGTTCTTCTTCTCCCTGGACCACGTCTGCTTTTAACAACTATTCTATAACCTTTGGAAGGAAACTCTGGGAATTGGATTAAGGCTAATAATGTTAGAAACGCATTAATATTCGGAAATAGTCCACAGACAGACGTTTATAGGTTAAGTAAAGTACAATTGTACGAGTAAATTTATATACATATTTAAATTGACAACTAAACCCTGAAAAGAATTATATTGGGCCCGATGGAAACACTTATGATCTTGACAAATAAGTTACTTATATTTGTTTAATTGAATTATGATGCAATTAAATCCTAATATTTGAATCATCATAAATACATATATAGTTTCTTTGACAAGAGCAAGTAGGGCGAGACCTTATTCCTCGAAACAGTTAGGAAGGACATTTGAACGCGAGAAAGTAGAGGTACCATTCCCATAAGAGACCCTATTTAGGAAGCCTCAGTTGACACTCGACATTTATCAACAAAGGCCATATTTCATCATGAGAGTAAGTACTATTATAAAGCCGAATTGCTATGTTTGCATCCGAAAAGACTGTAGATTGAGCTCTCTGTAGCTAAGTGGGTGAACCTATAATCGACAACTTCCGGAAAAAGAACGGGAAAAAATTGATTTTACTGGTGTAAATTCTCTTTACATAGCGGACAAACTATATTGAGTAAAAATGTTTGCCACGTAATAGTATAAGAAATAGTTTACTGACTCTTAAAATGAAATTCCGAAGAACACTGAAGAGATTCTAAAAACATGTCCAAGAAAGACTCGCCAAAATAAGTTTGGACCATACTCGGTAAAGGTGCATGTTCTTCAAAATAGGAATCTGGCATTCTTTACGGAGAATTTGAATTTCAATGCGGTCAAATTTGTTTATATATATATATATATATATATATATATATATATATATATATATATATATATATATATATACTTAGTAAGGTCCAAAAGTTTCTGGCCTAAGGGCATTTATTCTTATTTTTCGACATAATCACTATTCATTTAGACATATTTTTCACAACCTTTCCCTTTGAAATAATTTTAACGTGTCACAATGAGTCTTTTATCACTTGTAAATTTTCTTTCACCGTTTAATTTAAAGATTAAAATATGATCGGTAGAGGCTGGATCGGAACTACAAGGTGGATGAGTTAATTCCTGGAAAACCACACTGCTGAATACTGGCCTTCACAGCAACTCCAGAGTGCACTGCATTTTCGTGCACCGTCCTCACTCTTCGAAATATCTTAGCGCAACATTTTTCTAATATGGCATACTTCAATTCGTACATTAATGACTCATTATATCCACCAGTAACTGTAATATTTCGTCCTTTAAAGTCAAATAGCTTCTCGAGATTTCCACTCCACAGATTCTCATTTAAACGGCGAATAATGGTACATAATCGTGGTTTCATCTTCCGTTACAGTTGAGTCAGTCACATTTTTTGTTGTCTTTCACAGTCCTAAAAATTTAATCCAGCATTCCACATGTTGTATTTTTTTTTGGGAATATCCAAAAATTTAAAGACCTATCTTGCACTCACTTTGTTCATATTGAGATAACAGTGCAGACTTCGAACCACCATTGTTTTCGAAATTCCGCAACTTGCAGATAATTCCTTAGTTTTCAATCACCTATGCTTTAGCACTTCTTACACAAGCGTAATTGCTTCTGGGATAAGTTGATTTGAAGGTTTGCCTTAACAAGCATCATCTTCGAACGCATCTTTCCCTAATCGAAACTGCTGGTTCCATTCATATATATATATATATATATATATATATATATATATATATATATATATATATATATATATATATATAACAAGGATTTTCCGTAGCTGACGCTGTCTTCCTTCTCTCAGCCTTTGATTCCATCCGTTTCTATCTTCTCAGTCTCCATCTGTTAGATCCCTGTCCTCCATAGCCTCGTACACATCGTCTCTCCACGATCGTCTGGGTCTTCCTCTTTTTCTTCTCCCTATAGGGCTCCACTCCGTTATTTTCTTTATCCAGCTATTATCTTCGCTTCGTCTTATGTGTCCATACCATTTTAATCGTTTTTCTTCAATGGTGTTTATTGCGTTCTCTTTGATGTTCATTCTGCTTCTTATTTCTTCATTTGTTATTCTCTCCATACGTGTCACTCTACAACATCTTCTCCAATACTCCATCTCTACCGCTTTAATTTTAGATTTATTTCTTTTGTTGATCGTCCATCTTTCTGACCCGTATGTCATTATGCTTTGTATTATTGATTTGTATATGCGTGTCTTGTTTCTCTTTGTAATGTGCTTGTCCCACAGGATCGAATTTAATTGTCTTATGCATGTTCGCGTTTGTCCTAATCTAGCCTTAATCTCTTCTTCTGATGTTGCGTTTTTTGAAATGATGGTTCCTAAATATTTATATCTATCAGTTCCTTTGATTATTGTTTCGTTATCTACTTCTAGATTCTCCACGTTTCCCTCCTTTGTTGTTAGATATTCCGTTTTATCAAAGTTTATTGCTAATCCTGCTTTAGTGTATTTTTCTTTCAGTTTTTTTACCATATAACTGAGGTCTTCCTCATCATGCGCTATGATTACTTGGTCGTCTACGAAACTTAGAGTATATAAGTAATCTTCTCGTATTGGGACTCCCATTCCACTACATTTTTGCTTCCATTTTTTTAATGTTTGTTCGAGGTATATTTTAAATAGTGTTGGGGATGTAGAGCATCCTTGTAATTGGCCTTTTGATGTTTGGAGTCTCTTCCCTATTTTATGTCCTATTTTTATGTTCACTGTGTTGTTTTCGTAGAGAGCTTTTACTGCGTATATTACTTCTTTGTCAATGCCTATTTCTTTCATTGCGTTCCATAATCTTTGTCTTGGTACTGAGTCATAGGCCTTTCTTATGTCTATGAAGGCTAGATGAACTTCTCTATTCTTTGCCAGTTTTTTTTCCATTGTTTGTTTTATAGTGTATATGTGGTCTATACATGATGTTGCGGCCGTAAAGCCTGCTTGGTCTTCTCCAATTTTTCCTTTTATATTTTCCTCTATGATATTTTTAATAATTTTTCCATACAAACGACCCATATTCGATATTATGCTTAGGCCTCTATAGTTTGTGCATTTTCTGCGGTCTCCCTTTTAAATATAGATACTATATAAGGGTCCATTCATTAACTGGTAAATAAGATGAAAAATATTCGCCATTCAGTTTGGCATCACGGTTTTTAATAGAGATGAGCAGGACGAATCAGTAAATGATATTGTAATTCCAAATTTTTATTTTAAGGACACACTAATGATACCTGCGGCTTCAGAACTCTCGTTTTACTATTAATAAATATGCCAGTGACAAAGTTTGAGTCAATATTATAATTTATAAATTATGTTTTCAATCTTAGATCCCAAGGTTATTGGTTTCCTTTTCCAGCAACGTTAAGCTATCAAAATAACTTCTTGAAGTCATACAACATACTAATTTTAAATATATCAGTAAAACGTATAGCACAAAAACGGACTGTACTTACACTATTTATTAAAAATTACCTAAAATGGTATTTTTTTCAGTAAAGTTAATTAAACGTTAAGCGTAAAGTAAAAAAGATCAAGAAAGGTTTCAGCTTAAGCTTTAAAGTACTCTAGTGCGGATTCTGAATTTGCAGCTTGCTTTATATATTTTAAACGTTGTATTTGTATAGTTGTTATTGCATATGTGCTCTAGATTTGATTAAGTTCTGTTTTAATTGCCCACTGTACTTCATGTAAATATTTAGAATATTGTATAATATCTTCCATTTACCCAAAAATATAATTTACACATAATTAGGCTAAACTAACAACACGTCAATGGAACGTTTACTTTAGGTTTATGGTAAAACAAACAAAAAATAAATACCTCGCCAGCCTTTGTAATCGCAATGAATTTTCGTTTACTTTGTTATTATTCGTGGTAATTATGTTAACATGTAAATTTAACTTTCTCATCCACGAAAGGTCTTTGAATACAAAATAAATATTGAAGTTACAAAAATTATTAAAAAATGTAAACATTTTCTCTGTTTGGATACTGAAATTTCGTATATCTTCTACATTACTATCAGAATTTTTTCTGAATTTCAATTGCTTTTAACAGGTATTCCGTAACCTTTAGAAGGAAACTCTGGGAATTCGGTTAATGCTAACAATGTTAGAAATGCACTAATATTCGGAAATAGTCCACACATCTATGTATATAGGGTAAGTAAAGTACAATTGGATGAGTAAATTTATATATTTAAATTAAAAACTAAGCCCTGAAAAGAAGTATATTGTGCCTGCTGGAAAGACTTATGATATTGACAAATTAGTCATATATATTTGTTTAAATCTAGGATATTTTAATTTGGATTATGATGCAATTAAATCCTAATATTTGAATCAACATAAATGCATATATAGTTTTTTCGACAATAGCTAGGAGGGTGAAATCTTATTCTTTGAAAGAGTCAGGAAGGAAATTCGAACATGAGAAAATAGTGGCACCATTCTCATAAGAGACCTTATTTAGAAAGCCTCAGTTGTCGCTGGACATTAGTCAACAGAGGACATATCTCATCATAATAGAAAGTCCTATTATAAAGCCGAATTTTTATTTTTGCATCCGAAAAAATTACAGATTGGGCTCTTGGTAGCTAAGTGGGTGAACGTATAGTCGACGACTTCCGAAAAAAGAACGGGAAAAAGAGACAAAGTGATTTTACTAGTATAAATCCTCTTTACACAGTGGACAAACTATTTTGAGTAAAAATGTTTGTCATGTAATGGTTTAAGAAATAGTTTACTGACTCTTGAAACGAAATTTCGAAGAACACTGAAGAAATCTCTAATGTCCTAAAAACACGTCCAAGAAAGACTCGCGAAAAAAAATTTGGACCACGCCCGGTAAAGGTGCAAGTTTTTCAAAGCAGGAATATCGCACTCTTTACCTTGTTATTCGTCGTAATTATGCTAACATTTAAATTTAACTTTATCATCCACGAAGGTCTTTGGACACAAAATAAATATTGAAGTTACAAAAATTATTAAAAAAAGTAAACGTTTTCTCTGTTTGGATACTCAAATTTTGTACTACACAATCGTGAGCATTTTTTCTGAATTTCGAATGATATAAATATTATTATTTTCATTTACTGACAGTTATATATGAAGAGTTAAAGGGGAAAGGGAGGAGGTGAGGGGGATCGCTAAAGTATAAATCGTGTTACATATTCTTCTCAGAGCTCGATGATTTTGTAAATTGTGTTTCTTTCTTCATAATTGCCTATTATTTATGGACAAACATTTGAAATGTTAAAGTTGTGAGGAGAGGGCCATATACATGAAGTGTTAAAGGAATGGAGAAGAGGATTAAAGCGGTGCACAGTGCGAAATTTCTTGAGTTTACTGGAACTTAATTATTTAAACCAGTAAAACAGTTCTATTTGTTAGTTTTTTAAAATTTTTAATAAAAATTAATGTGTTTTATTTAAAGTTTTTCAGTTTATTTGTGTTTTTTATTATAGAACAATTAAAAAAAAAAACATACATTTTGTAACAACATTTTGAATATCTAGGGTAAATCCGGGATATGTGCCCAACTTTTTTTATTTTACTCATACCTTTTAACATACAAATAATACGCACATGATTTTCATATGTGCACTAACTTTGGTACTTCATTTAATCACCTCGTACTACTTTTTGTAGACTAGTCAATAAATAAACCGTATATTTTGAGTTTAAAATAACACTGCATAACGGGATTGATGCCTCGTATGCCGTATATATGCCCCAGTCCTAATTTTTTGGAGGGGATAGATGCCCTTTGCAAGAAAACAAACATTTTTAATATATGTTTGAATCAACATTATTATTTATTAAATATATACATACATATATATATATATATATATATATATATATATATATATATATATATATATATATATATATATATATATATATATATATATATATATATATATATATATATATATATATATATATATATATATATTCTTTTTAGCTATTTTTTTCAATTATTTAAGATGATGTTACTAGTTTACTAAACATGGACAAAAATAAACATATTAATTAAAAACACTAGGTATAGAGATCAATCATCTTAGGTACAAAAATATAATCGTCTTAAAAACTGCAAAACTATTTAGCCATTTTGGTGGCAATAATCTGCATTCGCCCACATTTGTTGCAATAATTGCGATATAATGTGCATGTTTCGTGGAGCCACTTGTGGCACATAATACAACGGATCCAATCTACTTTGGATTTGGTGTTACTATAATAGTCAAGACATTCCACGCAATGATCCTCATCTAGATTCTTATCATCTACTCCATCATTTTCATCATTAGAACTATATATTAAAGCAGGCTTTGCCTTTTTGAATATTTCTTTGGTTTTGGAATAAGTTTTGTCGTGTTTTTGTTTCTTTGTCTTTTGTTTTTTTATTTCTTCAACTTCAAAACTACTGTTCTCATTCTCTTTATTATCATCTTCACTAGAACTGTAAAATTTCATAGCTGTTCGCTTTCTCAGTTTTCTTTTAATTTTCTCTTTATCTTTTCTTTGTTTTTCAATGCTATTCTTTTTGTTGTTTTCTTTTTCATTTTTATCACTTTCAATACTATCCTCAGTAATATCTGTATCGCTTGACTTATAATCACTTGAATTATTTCTTTTTGCTTCTTAGCTTTAGTTCTTTTCAAATCAACTTTTTCTTTAACTTTTTACTGATCTTTTTTGCTTTTCACTGGTATGCCTTGTTCTAGCTCATGAATATGTGTGACCAGCCGACGTTCATTTTCGAATCCAAGAGTTGGATGTTTTCCTAAAAAAATTGTAGGTATTAGTTAGGCAAAATAAAAAAAAATTACTACCTGCCCATAATTATACGAGGTAGGTAAGTATTCTCAATCCGAAGCAATATTATTATAAATGCACACGTGCAATCATAAAAGTAGGTACCTACCTAATGGTATTATTTTCTTATTTTGTGTAGCAAACCGCCGACGTAACGTCCTAGACGGTATTCCGTGTCTTTTTGCTATATCATTGACGCTAAGTCGTTTATCTTGCATTTCTGCTATTGCTGCAGCCAATGTGTCCTCGGTCCAAGTAATGACACGCGGTTGGACGCCGGCTTTACGCTTGTATTTACGGGGCATTTCCAATTTGAATTATATAACATACACTTAAGTACGGCAAGGGATAGATGCCCTTAAAGCCAGCATGCATTAAGGTGAAGTAGGGATAGAAGCTCTTAGGGGCGACTATCCCAAAACATATCGGGGCATATATCCCTTTTCACAGGAATAGATACCTTCGAAAAAAAATGGTAAATACGTTTATTTTATCCTAAAAATGTAATTAATAATAATCTACATACCCTACTCCTTATTCAGAAGTAAAAATAAAATAAACTTACATGTTAACTCCAAAATTATAAGGGGCTGAAAATCATCCACAAAATCAAATCTCGACTGTTTGGCTCGTCACTGTCATTAGCGCTCCTACGCACAACCGCACGCACCAACGCTTTGTGGCAGATTGAAGTGAGGGAGGGGCACGTTCGTATTATAAGGCATTATTTTGTTTTACGCGTCTTACATTTCACACAAATGTAATGAGGCGTCTATCCCGCTGGAGCGTATATCCCGGACTTACCCTATTCAGAACGAGACTCATTGCAATCGCCTGAAGACTCGCAATCATTACATGGGTCTGCAAATCTTTCTAACAACTCTAAAACTTCTGGCGTAACTTCACTATGCTTGGTTTTGGGTGCTTTACGAAGACTAGCGATGTACGGATCCGATGAAATAAGCAGTCGATTAAATAAATCCTTATTTGTGTCAATTCGGGATGTTTTTCTAGTAAAAAGTTTGCGATATTTTCTGCAGTCTTTGTTTCTTGCCTCCTGAGCTTCTTCAGAAAATTGTCCGATCGGAAGAATGCAAGAGGCTATAATATCCTTTCCATGACAAAGGACTTTATGCACACTTATGGGCATTGAGTACCAGAAATATTCTTTCAAATACAATTCCAAAGTTTCTCTTGCATATTCGCCGAAATTTTCTGAATCAATTTTATGACCACAATTTAGGCACTCTAACAGCACATGAAAACGCTTGATCAAATCTAAATTAACGCCAGTTATTTCGGAAGACTTTTCGGCATTTCTAAAGAATTTCCTCGCGGTATTACCATCGTTTGTGTTTCCGGTCTGCTGTTTTGGCATATCTATAAGCAAGCCAAGCTCCTCTTTGAATTTTTGTTGAATGTACTTTTTTCTTCTCTGCAACTTTTTTTTTTTTCTGCTCCACAAGCTTGCCATGCCTTAATATCCAGTTTGTACGATAAATGTAAAATACATTCCAAAAACCTTATCCATGTATGGAGGGGTGATAGTCCAAGGGATAAAAAGGATTCATTTATATTTTTTTGAGGTATATCGCAGATGTTGTTCATTTCACTAGGTTTAGCCCCACATAAGTAGCATGTTTGTGATGATGCACAGGATGATACATCATTGCATACTTTACCGTCAATCATACAAAAGATCATATTTGCTGAAACCTGAAATTACTTGCCATCTACAAGTATAGTGGTTGGAGTAAATTGAGATATTTGTTCTTTCACTTTGTTTACTTCTGAGGTAATTACACTGACTGTTTCTTTGGCAAAAAACGAACTTAATGGGGCGACAGTACCGTGTGGAAGAAGAAGCAGGGTTTTTCCAAATTACTGACTGATTATCACCATTATCATTTACGGAGCACATTTGGATTGGTACCATTGATACACTAAACATACTATCATCAGAGCTATGTTTGTCCATATACTTTTGTCGATAATTAACTTGTTCCGTCTTGCTACGGTATGATTTATAAGCGACTGAACTGATACTTCAGCTGAAACTTCAGTTATTATTATGTCCTTTGGATAGCACAACCTCTTTGCCTCTTTTACAACATAATAAGGTGGATACAAAGTGCAACGGTAATTTTTTGCTTGATCTCGAACAATGTTGTACTGATTTGACGATAAGTTTGCATCAATAAGTAGCGCCAGAGCCTGGTCTGGAGTTAATTTTCGTGAGCTGTTTGAAGAAGACATGCGAGCCTTCTTGATTTTGCTACCCCTTTCTGGAGAACCAGATGCCAGTTCCTTGACAATCGCTGCAGAGTTTCTTTTTCCAGATTGGTATAGCTTTGTTGTAGTTGCTTTGGCTAACTCGTCTTGACTACCGGACTTCAAAAGATGATGCACTTTTCTGTTTTGCACTATAGGATGACAATCCCTAAATTCTTTTTTAGGTCTGCCTGCATTGGTCCTCGATCCACTAGGCAATGCATCCCTTACAACATTTGAAAATTTTACAATATTTTCAAGCCAGCTAGCATTTTTATTCAGAAATGATGCTAAATTTCGACTGAATTCCCTCCACCTTTTTTGTATTTTACAAACCAGCGCACGAAAAGTTGCCTTTAAACTGCAAAGAGCGTCAGATGTTAGCATTGGTGAGCCTATTTTTTTGCAAAACAAAACCAATGATGGCGTCCGATGTCGGTTCTTCCTTCCACTTTTGGAATATGCAGTTATATGAAATTTGCAAAGTCATTCTGAAAAATGTTTAATTTAAAAGAAGATCGCAAAATATTGCAGAAGATCTTTTGTGTTTCTAACAGAGGAAAAAATACCTTTCAAATTGTGTGCGTTTCAAGCTGGTATTATGTAGTATCACTTTTTAAAGTCTCCACTGAAGTTAAAAATGTAAATTTTACTTACTTCTTAAAAATCACTTTTTTTCACGAACAAATCACACACGAGTAAGAAAAGATTTTGCAATTATTTAAATGCCAATAATTGACAATTCTCTTATAAAATAAATGAAGAAAAAATCAT